>JAWWEU010000138.1:14678968-14792771 GCA_035583155.1 Acropternis orthonyx
CTGTGCCTCACCTAAAAAATCCAGTGTGCAGGCTGGAAGGGCACGCCCACGTGGGGAGAGCCCTTCCCCAGATCTTCATTCACCAAGTCTGGCCATACATATACTTGTCCATATAAATGCTGACTCTGCCAACCAGAGGATAAATCCACACAGATTTCACAACTCAGCAGCTCCTTTCCCTTTTGAGTGCGCCATCCATGTTGAGAAGGTGAGTCTGTGCAAGCAGTAAAGGCAGGCTGTGAGGACAAGTACTGGGGGAAAAGCAGATGTCAGTGTGGGACTTCTGCAGAAACTAAATTCAGGTGGTGTTAGAATAATAATGACGGAGAATAAACAGAGGAGTCAGCACTTCAGTCTTGCTGAATTAGGCTGGATTGCCTCTTCTGGAGTGTGCTTGTTGCACACCACTGCTGAAATGCCAAGTTACAGAACAGGAGTATGTTGAGAGAAAGGTTAAGAACTGAACACACAGAAGTATCTGTGTTTTGCTTCACCTCCCTGCCTTGATCTCCCCAGAAACGCAACAGAGCTAACCCACACAGATGAAAAGCAGAAAGCTTCTTGAAAAGGTTAGGATTTGTTTTGTACTAGTCTAGGCTGAATCAGACGTGATGGTTAAAGAGGTATGAAAAGGCCTTTACTGTGGTAGAGTGTTGCATTGTCTCGTACTCTTGCCACCCTTGACATGGGAGGAAAAATTCTGTTGTAAAATTCCCTTTGATATGACAGGGGAATTAGCAGTTATTGGAAATATGATTGGGTAAAATGCAATTTTTTTCTATGTTGTATCTTTCTTGCATTACTAATAGTTGCCAGGGAAACCACCAGAACTCTAAATTCTTCTGCTAGATAGGCGGTTATGGTTATAAACAAGGTCATGTAAAACTGCCTGCAGATTGTAAAAGTGCTAGTGGGGACCTGCTGTGGGTTCTGCTCTGCATCCTGGTGCCCATCTGCATGCTCAGTTTCAAGTAGATAAAAATGTTTATCCTGGTCAATATTAAGTGGGCTTTTTTTTTTTTTTTTTTTTTTTTTTTTTTTTTTTTTGGGGGGGGGGTGGTGGGGTTGGTTTGTTTGTTGGGTATTTTTTTTTCAGTAAAATATTCTAGTTTACCTCAAGAGGAATCATTGTACACCAAGTGTGACGTTTGCCCCTCTGGATTGTCACATTGCTCTGGAAGCTTCTGTTACATTCTGTTACAATCCAGGAGCTGTTAGTCTGCTGTGCTTTCCCTGAGGAAACTGAGTACCATTCCGTAGTTTTACCAGCCTTTTAATATGATAACAAAGCAAACTGTAGCTGTCTTTGTACACAAGGTGTAATCGTTTTCCAGAATGTTAGGCTTGGCTAACTGTTTGCCTTTCATCAACAGGACACTGTTTCTTATGTTTTACAGTGTCCACTTCTGTCAGACTCAGCTATGAACCGTGACACATCCATCATCAGGCTATCAGGGAAAAAATGCCAAATTTGTACATAAATCTTTTTAAGGAACAGATGCTTATGAACGTTCTCTCATGGTGAATTTACAGGTCTGACATTTATTACCTTACTGATTTCAGCTAAAGCCTATGAGGGAAATTGATTTAGGATGAAAACAGGTAATTATACCTTGATTAGAATAATTTTCATCTTCAAAGGACCCTCATATCCTTCTGCATTAAATAATTATCATAAAATCAATTTGTGTATCTCTGATTCCCTTTTTGCCTTTTCTAAAGGTGATATTCTTTGCATAGGACACATTTGTCATGGTGTTTTATTGCTTTTTCACTTCCACTCCTGATTTGCTTAAATGTTTTAGTCTCAAGCTCAAATATGTTCAGACAAAGGTGATTGACTACTATGAATGCTTCTTCCAGAAAGTGCCACAGAGCATACACCAGTTTTTGCTCCTTAAACCAGCTATTTCTGGCTGTCACAAATCCCACATACCTTACCTTTTACAGTTCGCTCCTGAATTTAATTTTTGTGTTTTTAATGATGGAGAGGACAAATCTGATGCTCAGAGGAGTAGCAGTTGCAAGCTATCTGTGACTACTTGTGCTGTTCAGTGTGACCGAAGTGTGTGCAGGTGTGTCTTGCTACCTCACTGTTTGTTCTCCCAGGTATTGTTGGCAGCATATCCTGGCATTTGGGAAGCTGTGTTGTCCACGCTGAACTCCATGCCCTTCAGCCTCTGAGGCAGCTGCTCTAAAAAGAGCTCTGTCTAGTCAAAAAAAGGTCATGTTGACACAGTCTATGTGCCACATTTGGAGTTCTCAGCACAGGGAAGTTAAAAGAACTTCATGCAGGCATCAATGGGTTTTATTAGTTAGAATAAAATGGTTGCATTTGAAATTTGCACATTTATTAGTACAATAAAATGTTGAATTTTTAGCTGTATTTTTGTTAATGTCTCTCATCAGTGTTATAACTCAGCGTTTCCCACTTGGGAAATATCTTCAAAAGGGCAGGTAAATGTTGTTACTTACCTATTACAGGATTGTGAAAAGTAGTTAGAGAAGATTCTGGTGTGACTAAATACTTTGGGGACAAGCTTGTAGGGACAAGCTACAATTCTCTGGTTCTCTAGCGGGCATATTTGATATTCTACAATCAGCAAAGCAGTGGAAATTATTTCAGAGAATTGTTGCTGGCAGAGGAAAAACTTTTCATACATCTGAAAGCAAACCACTCTGTCACAGGAAGTTCAAATGCAGATCTTGTGGAGTATAATGCCCCTTTGTCAGGACTTTTGATATTTTAATTTTCAGCTATTTAATTTTTAAAGAAATGTGCACTGAAGCTTTTGCCATCATGCATTTTGATTTTCAGCTTCATGTTCCTGTGAATGAACTAGTGCAATTTTGTCTTTTTGTTTTTTTTTTTTTTCCTATGCATTTCGTTGTGCAGATAGATTACAGACTAAAAGTTACTGATTGTGATTAGGTGATTTGAAGTCTCAATATTGTTCTTATCAATCAGTTTTCTTTTCAGCATCAGATGTTCACATATGTAGTAATTTTCTTTGGCATTGTTATTCTTTGATTATAAATACCCCATGAGTAAGGCATTATATTAGTGAAGCACTGTTTAGTAGTTTGAGGACTGACATTGTTTTTTTCTCTAGTTTGATTTTTTTAGGGTCTCATTGTTTTCTTTATCAATAGTTGTGGCTAAGTGAGAACTACTGTGATGACCCAATAGCTAAGACATATGTTAATTTATCATTAAATACAGTTTATAGTTCCAAACATAAATCTCATAGGAAACATAGTAACTATTATTTATACAAACAATATACTTTGGCCTAGTTTTGGACCTCATCCTCTCAACAGAACTATCATGATAACAGATATTTGTCTACCAAACATGTCTAAATGTCGTGCAATTTGATGAAGAACCAAGACCTAAAATATATTTTCCCCCATTATTTGAAAAGCAAAAACAGAAGGGGAAAACTTAATGAAGAGAAAGGATATTTTCAAAATGAAAAGACATTATGGATTAAGAAATCAATATATTTCATTCTAATAGAATCCCAGTCCACTTTCAGGCTCAGAAAAAATCCAGACTCTTTCAAAACACAGAGTGACCTTTGCTAACAGTCAGAGGTGGTTTGTGATGAATCTTGATATACTCAAAAGTTTTTAATAAAAAAGAAATAAAATCCATCTATCAATTTTTTTGGGTCAAAATTACCAGGTTTTTTCACCTTGCCTATGATGTAGAATTTTGTCAGGAGAAGGAGTTGGTTTCTTGTGCTACCACTATATCAAACACACTAAAGAGATATCTGCTGTCTGTCCTCTTGAGTGCTAAATGTCTACATTTTTTTTTTTTTTTCATTTTTGTCTAGTGATGTTGCAAATCTGTAGAATTGTATTTCATAATTCTTTGTCCAGTTGTCAGGGCTGCCTGATTTTAAAGGGCTGGCACATCCTATTTACACCCTAGCTGTGATATACAGTATTCCACTGGACACTACAAAACTAAGTAAAAGAAATATAGAAACATAAATAACACTCCTCAAATTAGAAAATAGTCGTGAGTCCCTTTAAATACAAAACTTTGATCCCAACCTTTTTGTGGTTTTTTCCTCATACAAATTCTAGTACTTTGTCATCAAAAAGGACCATTCCCACCCGCAGACATGGTGACTGGTCAGTACCTTGGGTCACCTGTGAACTAATGCATGTTCCCCTCCACCAGGAGTCAGTGGTATCAACCTTCCTGTGGTGTCCTCACTACAAGTACCATATTACAGTGCAGTGTGTCACAAATACAGTGTGGCAGATCATTGAAGAGTATTCTAACCTGCAGGTTGTATTTTACTCAGGTCTGTAATTATGAAACATGAGAGAAAGGCAGGGATTGGAGGGCTTGGGGATGTTACATTGCCTGTTTTAACCTTAGGAAAGTCACACCCATTAACTTTTTTAGCTCCACATGCAGTCAGCTGCTCAGACATGCAGTAATCATGGCCATACATCAAAGACATTGTTATTGCCATGCTCTTCCCTGGACATGACCAATTGGCAACTCTCAGCTGTTTGGCCCTTTGGCCTGACACTGCACAGCAGTTCTTATTATAACACCAAGATTACTTTAATCTCATGTATAATTCAACTTCACGTCTGATTTAATTCTGTTGTTTGTCCTGTGACCTTTCATGACTACCAGATATGCCAGCCTTGATTCTTTTCAAGGGGTACAGTTCCATCTCTTTTTCCATCTGTGGAAGGATCCTCAGTTGCCTAAATCTTTCTGTTAAGGGCTGCTCAGTGTCCACTGCCGGAGGAGTCTGTCAGGAATTGATCAGGGATGTTTTATTGGGACTGTTTTGACTGGACCTTGATTCTTTCCACTAGAGATGAGTTTCGAGATTTAGTATGTATTTGGTGTTATTTTTATTACTGTTGAGAATTGAAGAGGAGCAGGATTAAATCTCTTACATTCTAGAGCTAGTCAAATATTATGCCTTTTTTTTCCCCTCCCCCTCTACCTTAAAGAAAAAAGGTAGACTTTAAGTACTTTGGGTACCAGGATCAATATGTCTGGAAAACTCCTTATAATTGTTTGTCTCACTATTCCATAAAAAGGCAACCATTAGCTGAATTGCTAGAAATTCTTGGAGGTTAAAAATGATGATGCTGTATTTATAGCATAAAGGAAAAATGTTCTTTTCTTATTAAGACACGTCTTAATACCATTGTATTCTTTCTTACGAACTAGAAAGCCAGACCCTTTAAGGAGAAAATGATGGTTTTCTCATGACGCCACTTCTGTCAGTGACAGGTCTCAGAATGCAGTGTAGTCATATGTGTCAAAAAGCATTATAATTATACAGCCTGCATCAGAGGTCTTATTTTAGCTCTATGCAAGTATACAGCAATATTTTTGCTAACTTAATGTCCAGAAAAGTAAGAATAATGTCATTTGCATAAGCAGATAAATCTTTAGCGTCTTCATTCACAGCCCGGCAATATTCACATTTTTATTTTTTTAAGTCTATAATAATTAGTCTTCACAACAGTCAGATTTTATCATTAAAAGTATACCCTTGATTAGTCCCTAGGCACACAGTTTTACCCAAATATTTGATCCTTGGAAATCTGCCAGTACTTTCAGACTAAAAGATTACTTGAAGTTTCTTTTACATAATGTATGCCAAATTGTTCTTCTCCTGGAACACTTAGAGAACTATTTCTGCTATTCCCAGAGCACCACTGAGTAATTCCGTACTGAATTTCTTACTGGACTGAATATTCATGAAAACTTAAGAAATATGACAATGTTTCTTCGAGAGGTGATTCTTCCAGTGTCTTACCTATAGAGTTTTACTTTCTTATGGTTTGTTTGTTCCAGCAGTTACTTTTTTTATTTCTTATAGTGAGATGATTCTTCCAAAGGAGAATGTAAGACTAAAGAGCCATGGCCATTGTCATGTTTAGTCCTTTGCTGGCTCAGATGACAACATCTAATCCTTTTCCAAGTTTAACAGACCTCAGCTTAAGCTATTTAGACCCCTTTATTTGATACCCCTATGAGAATATTGTCTCAGGAAATCTTTATTATGACAGAAGAATTTCCAAACTAATTTTGCCAATGGCCTCTTTACTCCTGGTTCTCTTGGGACAGCTGGATAGAGAACCAAATAGCTGAGCGCCATCAGACATGGAGTTACAACTTCCATTTCATTATCCTAAATAAGCTCCACTAGTTTCACTCTACATGTCTTCAGCGTTGAGTCTAATAATGATCATTTTTCTGACATTGCGTAACTCAGGTCTTTATAGATGGGATGCTGGTATTTGTTAGTAGCTCTTGCATTCTTGGTTGCATCAATAACTGCAGTAAAAGAATTAAAGCTAAGATTACTTTCAGATATAATCAAGTCTCTAGAACAAGAATTCAGTCACTGTCACCTGCTTGTCCATCTCATATAATTTATATGTGTTTGTTTACGTAATCAGAAACACTAAAAAAATGGCTGATGAAAAAATAGGCGTTTCTGACTCAGGACTCTAAATTTACTGCACATTTTATTCAGAAGTGTCTAAACCAAGGATTTTTTCTTTTCAATTATTTGATTTATATTTTTTTTAATCAGAGTTATATAATTTGAGTATCTGGATGTTCTCCCAGAATCAGTCTCATGACCTAGTCTTCTCTAAGAACTCCCCTTGTTGTGAGGTGGAGAGGAGTGAGCAATCAGGTGCTGTTCAGCAGTGTCAGATACAGCTGCATTATTGCTCAGAACTTATTTCTATTTTTACCAATCATGTTTAATTAGAAAATTTCAAGTATAGAGCATATACCCCTAACATGCATTTCAGTGATAGTGCATGAGAGACTCCAGCAGAAGAAGCCAGAATAACAGAAGATAATGTTTGTTCTTTGATTATATCTGTTTCATTTTCCTCAAGCTTCATAATACCTCAGTATCAATCCTGTTTTTCTTTTCTCTTTGATTAGCTTGAGTTATCTAAAAGAACTATGTTTTTTTCAGAGAATCTCCATAATAGTAGTAAATATACTGAGAAATTCCTATTTTGGTGATGGTTTCTGCCTTCCTGGCAAAATACTAAAATTCTATTGAAAATAAAAAATATTGAAAATAAACAGAAAAAAATAAAAATAAAAAAAGAGTAGCAAGTGGCACAAACACTATCCTGCAAGAGAGACTAGTACAGTTGTCTTGCCCTCCACACCACCAGACCAAACAACTGAGTAAGAAAGAGTCTAAACCAGTACAGCAGAAGTGCAATGAGGTCTCAGCAATAAGGAGCTCCTGTGAAAACATCCTACCAAAGGCTCTCATTTTGCAAAATGCTTGAAATCACGTTTTGAGATTCTGTTCTCTTCAAAGCTCATGCCAGAACTCAGCCTGCTTATGGGTTTAAGAAGAAAGTAGGCCATGTACATGTCCAAAAAATGGCTGGACTAGGTTTTGCTGTAATTCTGCAGGCATCTGACAGAGCAGTGCTGGTAAAACTGCTCGATCCTTTGCTTTTCTCAGCCGGTAGCACTTTTCCAATTCCTGTTTGCTTCCAGAAAGTAATCAGACAGACTCTGGTGAAAGCATGTGCCATGAACATTAGTTCAATTCAGGGATGTTCAAGCTAGGTGAGATCCAAGCTTATAAATCCACATAAATCAGCACTGCGTGGTCTTTCCTGACCAGGACTAGATCAAATCTAGCCAAATTAACTTGGTACCAAGCCTAAATTAGGAAGCTTTGATTCTTGTCAAATGATTATTGCCTTTGGGACCATGCCAAACCTTTGGGACTAGACTCTGGATCTAAGATCAGATGCCTGTAGCCGGCATTGCTGTTCCAACTTGTCCATTTCCAATTTCAAGACTAATATGAATAAAATGAGATGCTTCAGCATCTGTCACTATAAAAACTCTTGGTGTCTTACTTGTGAAATTCATAGCATATAAGCATGTGTTCTGTTTGCAGCCACAGATACATGGAGCAGATGTGACTCAGCATTTCCAGCCTCATGATAAAAAAATAATAAAAAAAGAGAGTTGTTCTCCTTTCCTCAATTCCCCATTTCTCTCCAGAAAATCATGAGCTTAAAAAATACCAAGTTAGTGTTACAACCTCCCCCTCCTTTTTTTTTTTTTTCTTTTCCTTTTTTTTTCTGTGCTGGAGGAGGAAGAGTTAGTTTGGGTTATAGTTCTTGGATAATCACAGGAGTTTAGAAACCCCAATCTACTGTGCTATTTGACAGCCGTGAAAACTGACCAAGGTTATTCATCCCTCTAACCATTGACCTCTACAATTGATAAATATACAGTTGAAAAATGACAGCATCAAGGGATTTGACAAACTCGGCCAGAGAGCATGAATTTGAAGAAACAACCTGTGCAAACCTCTGAAAAATCACTCTGTAAAAACAACATTTCCTCCCTGAAAAAGAAATCTGATTCTATATATTTTACATGTTTCTTTTAGAAATAGTGTTTTGTTTTCACTTCTGTTTAACCAGTGAGAAAAAGAGCTGATGGCTTGCTTTTGGGCTTTTTCATTTCTTTAACTTTTGTGTATTCAACAACAGTATTTTATATTATACTGATATACATCTGCCAGTGGTGGGGCTTTCATAACTAGCAGAAGGATATAATTTGTAGATATGTAAATCCTAGACTGATGAAAATTCAGTGATGCCCTTTGGAAATGGAAAGAGGGAAAAGAAGAGAGAAGGGATGATAATTTATTGTCCTCTCACCTGAGGTCTAAGTGGCTGGTTCAGAAAATATATGGTGTATGCAAGTTAAACAGTTAGAGCATAGCAAAACCAGGTAATTCAAATTACCATGATGCATTATTATTATTGCAGTTTGTGAAATACTTGCAAATATACAAATGCATTTGATTAAAATAGAAGAATATTCATTAATAAAACATTTAATAAATAAGGAACCAAATAAAAAGGAATATTATTTTAAATTAATAGTTCTGGACTGATGCATCTCTTTATTGGCCTGCTGTACCAACCCATCCTTTCCCTAATTGATCTTTAATACATGTTCTTCTTTTGAAAGAAATTGAACCAACTTTGCATATCCACGATGCTCATTTTATACATCTTTAATAAATCCAGTCATATTTATTAAGGTCTGCAATT
Source organism: Acropternis orthonyx (assembly GCA_035583155.1). Classification (NCBI taxonomy): domain Eukaryota; kingdom Metazoa; phylum Chordata; class Aves; order Passeriformes; family Rhinocryptidae; genus Acropternis; species Acropternis orthonyx. The sequence continues at coordinate 14,688,095 of JAWWEU010000138.1, forward strand.
ATCTATGTCTGAAATGTTAACTGGATATAAGTAAAACTCTTGTTTGAATGTTGCTCTTAGTTATATCCTTTTGACTTTCACAACTTGCATTTTAGAAAACTGTAAAAAATGTAATTGCTAATGAATGTCTGTGCTAGGGTGTAATTATCTTGCAATGTCTCTTCTACAACCGTTTAGATTTGAATATAAATATTTTTCCTGTTGCTATTACATGAGCACTGGTACTAAAAGTTCTAAGTAATGCTAATACACGTGTGTGTAAAGTGTTAGTTTGTGTCTGAAGTATGTTGACAGTGAATTTAATTAGACAGAGAGAAAGACATAGTGAAATAGTGTTATTGCTATAATGGTGGAAAGGCAGAAATGGTTTAGAGATCTTAACTTTCTTTTCAATCCCATCAAATCTTACTGTTTTAGAAAGTTTGGCAGGGGTGAAGTCTTAGTCAGTCTGTGTATTCACTTTCATAGAGAAGATAGCCAAAATGCACAAGGGAGGGACAAGAACAAATGCTGAAAGCTGTAATTTCAGTATTCATTGTATGGACCAGAGACACACATGCAGCATTGTGATGAAACCACAGCGAGTTGTACTGCTGGCTAGCTGTCCACAGAGAGTCAGTCAAAGAAATATTCCAGTACATCATTAGACAAGGCAGAAGAGGCAGACTCCATATTAATTCTGCTTGCTCTTTAATTTCAGGAAGTCAGTTCTGAGCCTTGTGGATATGTTCAGGCAGGAGCTCTGTGTGATCTCAGAGTAGCTGAAGGGCATCAGATGTCCTATTTCTGCCACTGAGATGTGCCTCAGCAACCAACTAATAGATTATAAATCTCTGAAAGCATTTTTCAGTCATGCATTTTTACCATATCCCTAAACCAACCACAAGATTTCAAAGAGCATAAAAATCACTTGTACCAGAGGATTTTGCAGCATAGGTAATACTGTGGAAACTCACTGTACTGTCATTTTGACACAAATAATTGAGCATGGAGCTGCACATATACAGAAAAAAGAAGAAAAAGGAAAAAAAAATCTTTATCGTGTGCTACCACACAGAATGTGTAGTATAGACTTACAATTGTAATAATCCATCACTGTCTGTCTGTATTGAAATGGAAAATAAAAAATATGGTGTTTGGACTGCAGAAAAATAAAATTTAATACCTGTGGTACAGTTACATTATTGGGTTATATTGTAGCTGGTATGTCTGCAAAATTGCACTCTTTTTCTATTCCACTTCAAATTTATTTCTAAGTAAATCAAAAGTCAGTCTGTGAAGATGAAGACTTACTATTTTGTAACTAAGCGTTTTGTTCTGAACAAATTGGGTGCATATTTATCATTCACTGAAATGTTACTTACAAAATACAGGCATTTCTTTGGCCTTGTTTAGTTTGCTTTCCACCAAAGGGATAATTGCATTGCTGATAGCTTGTAAAAAAAAATTATCTTTTCTATTTGTAAAGTGGAATCTACCCCTTTGTGCAATGGAGGCTGCGTTTTGAAGGCATTATATGTACAGATTAGGGATATATGTGTATTCCCACAGTTCTAGGCTGAACTTCTGGCTGAGCTGCAGCCAGAAGAGGGCAAGGTGAGAGCCACGAGCTGTGACAGGCTGGAAAGGTGATCTCCATGGCAAACAGTTGGCTTCTAGGCACGGGCAGTTGCAACTCACAGGGAAAGCAGATGCCATATTCTCTTTTAGGCTCAGTGGGCATAAAGGATGCTTTTGCTGTCACTGTTGCTGATGTTCCCACCCACTGCAGTTTCAGTTTTACCCCGAGAGATCAGCCTGTTGCAGTGTTACATACCTCTGTCACATCCTGCTCACTGCTGAGGGGATTGTGTCACAAAGGCAAGTTGTTCTAAAACATTACTAAACAGTGTGTTGTCACTTTTTCTATGTTAGCACTTTTTGATTCAGAAACTGAAAGCTGGAAAACTTGACTTGCTTTATGATGAAGAACCACGATCACACACTTTGTATAGGGTTGTTAAATAATTAAATAAATGGAAAAAAGGGAAGTGATTGATGACTACTGAAACAGGTTTCCCAAGAAAATAAGGTTATCTAAACCAGTAGCCAGGTTTAGGTTTAATGGTGTAAGTGACTTTGTTTCTTTCATTGATTGGTTGCTTGGGGGGATGTAACCTTTTTTTCACTTGCTTATTTTCTCATTGCAATATATATTTTCTCACATTATTTTTTGTCACGTCCTGTTTTACTGGACACTTTACAATGGCAGAGATATTTTTGACAAAAGGAAATATAACCACAGAACCTGTGGTTCCTGTGCAATCCCTGTGACAGGTGAACAGCAATGTGGCAGATGTGGAAGGAAAGGCAGGAATGCCCTCCCTGTATTGAAAACATTTACAGTGTGTTGCATGTGCTCTGCTGTCATCTCAGACCTTCCCTGGCCCAGATGAATCAAAATTTTGAGTTGTCTGAAATTCAAACCAGAAGATGCACAACCCAATAGGCAAACCAACAATTTTTAAAGAAAAAAAAAAAAAAATCCCAGTTTCATAGAGATGTTATTTCAGGTAAGAAACTGGGAAGTAAACCTTTATGCATATTCCACTTTTCCTAAATGTCTGTTGTTCAGGGTAAAATCTTAAACCACTTATTGGAAATATCTGTTCTGTGTCTGTGGTGAGGGACTAGATTCCATCAAAATTTCCAGTGTCCCTTGCAGGTCTGGGAGGGCAATTTAAACATGCATCAAACAGCAGCTCTAACTGTTCACTGAAGTGCCTGAGTCGTGCCACAAAGCAATACATCTCCTCCTCTGCTCTGGTAAACCCCCAGATTGTGTTTTGGTAAACAGGTACATAAATGTGATTTGTTTATTTTTTTGATATTTTAAAAGATAAATAGTGTTTCTACCAGGAAATGTCAAAGGTATTTGTGCCATTACAAATATTTTACTCCAAGCAAATAAATAACTCTCTAACACCTAAACCAGATACTTTTATTTTTAGATTGATTCCCTTGTAAACCTGGAAGAGTACTTAGAATCAGTAATGCAGGTGTGTTGTTAATTCTCATTGAAAGCTCTTCAAAACTCAGCTAAGCATATCCCCTGTGAAAATTTTGGTTTTTTTTTTTCTTGAACCAGCATCCCAATAACAGCACCATTGTCCTGTTAGGATCAAACTATGTGTTTTCTTGAGACTTTGCATGTTTTAGTAGGTGCACTCAGTTTTTTTTATATTCATGTGGTATTTTTTGACTATGAGTACCCCATTCATTTGTGCTGTAGTCTTCCCTGTCACAGATGAGAAGATCATGCAGCAAAAATTCTCTTCATTGAATCATTATTGAGATGGTAGTCAATAATAATGAGAAAACTTGTACATAGAATATATTATATTACCATGTTAAAAGGTTTGGGATATTGAACTGCACAGCCTCAAGCAGGATATCCTTGGGCTGATCAGGATGATAAGAGCAGCAAAGCAGAACAGATCAATTCAATGTCTATCACAATGCAAACTCTGCCACCCATCACTGAGTTTCCAGGGCTTATTTGCAAATGAAGCAATATGACTTTTACAACACATCGTGCTGGAACGTGGCACCTGTGCTTGATTTCTGCTGCTTTTTAATCACAACAACTCATAGAAACGTATTTTCCCAAGGGAGGAAAAAGCAACAAGTTTGATCTTGTACTGGTTGAGAGAAGGTACCAAATATTGAAGAGATCTGCCTTTTTCTAGTACTGAATCTCACCCTGGTAATGAAGCAAAGATGCATTAGAAACATGACCATAGGGCTCCACTGGACCTTCTGTAGCTTGATGCAATGAAAATGAAATGTAGAATATATGAGAAGGTGAAGTAGCTACAGGTAGAGACTGGAAGGGTAAAGCTGCTGAATGGGCAGGTTTGAGAGCCCAAAGCAACAGAGAGAATGACCGAGGAATCTGGAGTTCTGTGCATAGGTGAGGAAGAGCTTGCAGCTATCCTGAAGAGACCTCAGTTTCTATACTAAATTTCAGTGTTATTATTTTAATAATATTGCTCTTGCTTCACTCTCCATTCTCTTCTCTTTCTTGGGAATGCACAGGCTCTGGTTAAAGAAGGTTTCTTTTCTGGTATTTGATGTAATTATCAGAGGAACAGAGTTCTGGCTCTTTGTGTTGGCTTGCTCTTATGATTTACATCTCATGTATTCCTTGTACTCTCTCCAACAGGTTCTTGGAAAGTGCGGGAAACAATTTTTTTTTTTTTTTTTTTTTTTTTTTTTTTTTTTTTTTTTTTGTGGGAAGGAGTTTTATCACAGTTTTAAAATGTCAGCTTTGAGGAGATGGTTTATTGAAACACCAGCTCCCTGTCTCTAATGATTTGTCTTTTAATACACAATGTTGTGCCAAGAGTACAAAGAATGAATTCTTACTGATTCATAGAGGAATGAGAAATGTGCTTTCTCTTTGCCTTTTCTCCCCCTAGAAGTTCATCAGGCCTTAAAGTTACTTTTCACGAAAAGCCCAGGGAATCAGCCAATTTCTTGGTAAAAACATAATGCCATAGCTGCCAAGTATTGCACCTGATGGAAGAGAAGGATATAGTTAAATGTCTTATAATTTCTATCAGATTACATTTTAAACAAAATTTCTTCCCTTGCTTGTGTTAGAGATGACAGTGCTTATGCTCGGTAACATCTCACAGCAGGATGAAATTTTGCTGGATTTAATTATTAAATACACAGCAGAGCTGCCAGATAAGTTGGAGAGTGAACTGAGCTGGGTCTTTTTTTTTTTTTTTTTTTTTTTTTGGTTTTGTTTTGCTTTGCTTTGATCCCAGCGTTGTGCTGGTCCTCCCCACACCTGTAGCTGCTGAGCACGGTAGCAGAGGTTTGTCTCACCACTACGTGGGCTCAGCATGCTGTTAATGAGCAAACAAGGTGCAGAGTGAACCTTATGGGAAGATGCCCCAGGGAAAACAGACATGTCTGAAGGCAGAAGGAAAAAAAAAAGAATTTAAAAAATGAAACTAAAACAAAAAATGTCCTCACAGCAAGACATTTCTGCAGTTACAGGGAGATGTATTAGCTAGCTGCGTTCACACATAGAATTGAATGCATTTTCATTTTACTTTTCCCCCACTCTCTCTCTCTCATCTCCTCAGTGGCATATTTGCAATCTACAAACTTATATTTGGAGTTAAGGATTTTTGTGAGACAAATTAAGCTCGTTTTCATTTTGCTGTTTCAAGAGAACTACATCAGGGAGTGATTTTATAGGAAAAAAACTTATTGGAAAGCACCACAAAAAACTTAGAGAAATTATGATTATAGGAAGGCTTAAAAGTTATATGGATCTTAACAGGTATGATGACATAATGAGTTATAGTAAGGTTGGCCACTATTTTATCTAACATCCTTCCATGCAGTGAAGAATGCCTTTTCTGTAGCTATTAGAAACTTAAACTGGACACACAAACAGAACTTTTGTGTTATTCTGAAACCCTTCAGAAAGGTGTTGTTCTGCAGGTGCACCAGGGCTGCAGAGCTGTGTAACCATTGTCATTGTACGTGGTGCAGAAAGGCTTCCTAAATGCTGCTGCTGGGGGATCCTTTGAGATAATGCCTCAAAAGGCTCATTCATGTGTGGATTCAGTTAACACTGATCACACTGGGTTGTTTTTCGTCACATAAAGTAGGATGTGCATGTAAGATTCCATTTGTGAAGAATAAACGTATCAATTTATGACTAAAATGCAAATTTTATTTACAGTCATGTGTTAGTTGCTAAAAAAAAAAAATGTTCCAAATTGTCAAGTACTAAATGTTTATTCCATGTTTTCAATAACTATGGTTGAGTTAATTCAGATATGTGATTTGTATTTCTTAGAAAAATAGGAATCTTTGTTAAGTGTTATGGGATGCTGGGATCAGAGATGAGCAAAATAATCAGCTTTAAATAGCAGTAAATAACAAAATTAGGATAGAAAGTCTAAACAGTACACAGCAAGCAAAGCAGAGGGATTTCAGGTGCAATGTCAGAATTGCAAAATTGGTATGAACATACTCTGAAGTTTTATGACTAAAGGCAGTTATTTTTTGACATTGGAAACCTGACAGTGCATGGCAGAAGGCAGATGTCTTAGAATTATCTTTGGCTAGAATATTTCATTTTATTAGATAAGCATCTGTTGCTCTTTCTGTAAGCAGACTAAAAACAATTGGCAGCTTTACTCCATTTCCAAAAGTTACCAGTGTACTTGTAATGACATAACACCAAAAAATAATTTTTATTAGCTATTACTGATGTTACCTTTTGTAAAGTCTGACTGTTCCCATTCTGCAGTGCCATTTTGTGTGTACATGCATTTTCCATGTTGTGTGCATGAGTATACATGGCTTATAAATGAGAGTTCAGTGCTCACCTTGCTAAGTGATGTTCAAAGGTCAAGCCACTCCTGTGTTCAGTTTTAGTCACAGTGGGTATTAATATACCTCTTCTGAATATCAGTGGGTCTCTCCTGATCCATGACTGTCCCAGGACAGTTTCTTATGCTGTAATTGGTGTATGGTATAGAGAGGAGAATGTGGTAGCATAATGACATGAAGAAATGTTACGGAAAGCTGTGTTACCCTTAGAAGCAGAGATTGTACAAAGCTTCAGGTAGAGTCCCATTGTCTTAGGTAGCACCTCATATATATCTGCATTCTGCTGGTGAGTCACAGGTTCCTGGGTGATAACTGTGTTGGGACCTATGGAAAAGGACCAACTGTGGCTGTAACATGCAACTTACAGCAAAGTGTGAATTACATGATAGAGAATTATACTTTATGATGCTGCAGTGGATAACTTCAGACTAAAGCACTGCCGTGTAATGTGCGTCACAAAGCAGTTTGATTTCTGGTACCCCTCCTGCTTGCAGGCTAAGACAAAACTTCAATTTCAGAGACTTTCATTTTACAGCCAAAAGCTTATGCCACTGCTTTTGCTGTAGAAATAAGAAGCCAGGTGGGTTAGCTGGAACTAGCACTAGGCTTTTTGATTGCCTCTTGGTTTAGGTAATCAGAAACAATTTGTGATTGCATCACTCTTTGCCAGCAGCTCAGAGGATGCACATTGATACTGCTGGTGCAGTTACTTGCAAACACTGAACCCTGTGTTTGAGCCCTTAGACTGAAATGAGTTTAACATAGACTAAGTTCAAGATATAACATGGATTTACCTTGAAGATAATAAACATATTAAGGAAATAAGAATTTTCAGGGTTCATTATACAGTCTGATGAATTTAAGACATTTTGGGTTTTTTTCTGAAGCTATGAAGTTGAGATTTGAGCTATTTAGGAAGACAGGGCTATAAAAACCATCAAATTTTGTCATCCACTATCTCAGGCATCTTCCAGAAGATGTTAAATCCAAAAAGAGAATATTCCTTCCACAACTCCTCCCTTGCTACTTCATTAGAATCCTTTCTAAATTGAGAGGATATTTTTGAAGTACACTTAGTTAAGAGGAAGCATTGAGGGGTTCGAGATGCTCCAATCAAGAAAAAATAATTTCAGTCCTGTTAAAGATTCTTTTGTTGCTGCATGGCACTCAGCAGTTTGAACTCGGCAACTTCCCAGTAGAGGAAAACAATTTGTATCGAGAAAAATAAGAAATAAGTGACATCTGATCTTTTCTGGGCCAAGAGATCCAAAGTGTTTATTATATAAATCTAAATTTTCAAAAGTTGGTGCTGGTGAAGAAGCTTGGCTTTTAACCTATCAGTATTATCTCTTAAGACCTTAGCAACACCTTTAACGTTGATTCCAAAGCAACGCACTTTTGAAAAGAAGTGATGCAAATGCCAGACCTCCTTTCAAAACTAGGCTCAATTTTTATGATGATAGATGAACAATGATGGAGTGGAATTATTACATGCAAAGCGTCTTTTCTCTGCCTCAATTTTGAGGTGTCTTAAGATCTCACCTGGTCTTCTTGTCATCTCATACAGGAACTCCCAGAATACACAAATTACTGGTAGTACTCTTTGCTCTAAGATACAGCTCTTGTAATGGTTTGAGGGACTCTGATCAAGACCAAAATCTCAGACCGCCCTTCTCCGTGTTGAGTGCTGGGTGGTTTGCACTGCCTTGTCTCAGCCTGTCCTCTCCCTCGGTTGCCTGAGGCTTTAAAAGTTGCCTGCAGGCCCTTCTTCCTAAAAGTAGCTCTCAGCTCTTGCCTTTCCTTCCTGTTTAGACAGTAAACTCCTGGGACATGGGCTTTCTCCGGCCACGGGTATGTACAGCCAGGGGCAATTTCGTGCAACAGCAGTCAGGAGAAAGGCCCAAGGACTGGAGCCAACGGGGAGAGGGACCTGCGGGACCATTAGGCAGTGTGTGCATAATTCATGCTGTGTTTGGGAGGAAGGAACAGCAGCCCAGGCTCTCCCAGCCACTCCCCGTGGCTAAATAGATTTCGTGTATTGCAACCAAACTTGGCTTCTGCTGACTTACATTACATGGTGCTGCAATGGTTAATGAAGGCGTAAATGGAATGGCTGTATCAACTGCAGAAATTGGATCTGAGAGATCAAGAGACTCTTAAACTGCACCTGCTTGATTCCTTGCTATTGTCTCTGTGTGGGATAATACCTAGGAAACCTTTTTTGTGAATTAGTCAGGTGTTCATGTAGTATTTTAAACCAGAATTTTAAAAATTCTTTTAAAAATTTCATTTCTTATATGCCCTTTGCATGCAAACCTAGAGTTTCTGACAGAAAATTACAACCCCAGTCCCCAAAAATACTGACTTTTGTATTATTCATCAATTGTCCCTGGTGGCACACTGCAGGGATGCCAGGAGACTCTCATTTTTGAATTAGGAGTTCTGCCTGGGGACGGGGGACTGAGCCTCAGCCATGCTGAATGCCAGGTAGCTCTCAAATGAAAAGGGTTTTCTAGCCTGCAAGAAATAGCAAAGGTGTTGTCTGTGTGAGACAGGCTCTTCTAGCCTGTGTACAAGGTAGATAAAATCAGCTAAAACTGGGAAGAGAAGGGCATTATGCATGTAAACAAACATGATAAAGAGAATACAGTGGCAGCATTAGGAGTGGTTGGATAGAAGAGTTTCTAAGTAACTGAGAAGTGGGGTGTGAATCCTTTCAGGGGCAGTAATTAAATATTGGATCTCTGCATCCTAGGTGAATGCTACCATAAAAAATACAAACCCACAGCATCTATCATATTTGACTGGGTTTGGAAAAAAACCACCATCAAAAAATTGCTCTTCAGTCCTCTAAGGAAAGGAGCAGTGCCACACTTCTAGCTGGATTTTAAACTGTGGATTTAGGTCGGAGCAGCCATCACCCAGGAAAACATTGTAAAGTGCATAAACATCATTGCTTGATATTTTATAGACTCCTATCAAGACCATTCCAAGACCTGATTCATGTATATGTTGATGACTTTACTTTTTTAAGTGAAAGGACAAGAATGACTACTGCAGACTAATTAAAGCTCAGGAGAATAAAATAAATTTTAAAATCACACTTTCAAGTAACCTGCAATACCTCTACCATATATTTTTAGTAATGTAAGAAGCAACTCTAATCACTAAAATAAACTCATCAATGTCTTCACTTCTGCTGGAATCAGGAATTTGGGCCACCATTCTCAGCATGTAAGTGTGAAAATCTGTCATTCAATCTGGAAGCTGCAGGAATATATTCCCTCTCTCCATATGAATCCCCATTCTGTATTGTGCCTGTCCAGAGGGTGAACAATTTCCTTTAACAAGGACAGAGGAACAGTCAGTCTGTTTTACAGTCTCACAAAGTCATATGGTTTACAACATTCCTTACTGGGGCATACTTGGCACTCTAAAGGATATTGCTGTCTAGGTGGTAGTTGAGTAGTCAGCTCCTTTTGCTAGGCTTTTCATTAAGAAATCTTCTAGAAGACTTATGTCTATGAATTTAAATTTCCTTGATGCTTAAAACAGAAATGTTAAAATCCAAACACGGCCTTTGTAAGGGGTATAGAATTGACAGCCACACAGTGAACAGGAAACTTGATTAGTGATTGAAAGGATTCAAAAATTGCACAGTTGACAATACTCAGAGAAAAATAAATTGTCTAGGCCTTGTCAACTTGTTTTCCATGGGTGTTCTGAGAGGTGTATTCTGTAGAAAAGGAGTGGCTGTGGTGGCAAAATTTGTAACTGTAAATTTGTTAAAAGGCAAAGTGATTGATCAGCTTGAGAAAACCATTTTGGAAGATTTCATCTGTAATGTCCAACACCAGCGAGAAAAGTCAGGGGTTTTACATATTTATAACAGTATTGAAGTGATGAGGAAAGATGTTTTGGTAGAAGCAGAGGGACTGAAACCAAAGTCCTGAACACAAAGTTTTAATTGAATATAAAATACCTGAAACTTAAATGAGCAATTTTTCAACTCTTCTGCAAGTTTTGTTCTAACCACTGAATCACACACAGAAATTGCAGTGACATAAACAGGATTTTCTTATAAATATCTGTGCCAAGAAATGGCAAAATGAAAGTAGCTATTTCTCATTATTTGCAAAAATGTTTCTGCATAATTACTTCCACCAACATTTCATTGCTTTAGTGTCCCCTTGAAGAATTGCCTTTCAAAGTGTGTTTTATTGCAGTCTTTAAAATAATGCAAGGTTGTATCTCTGCTGCTTTAAGGGAAAAGGAATTTAAAATGCAGACTCCCGTTTCTCTCTTTACCTGACCAGGGTGTGCATACAATGCCTTTGAGAGTGTCTCAATGTTTATGAAATATTTTCTGTAATGGTTTTAATTTTAGCAGAATGCATATTCCAGAAGGTCACCCAAAGGCTGGGATGTACCAATAAGCAGATATTGTAATGATCTGCACAACCTCAATCTAAAATTCTGCTTGAAACTTCATGTGAATTTTTGAATACAAGCTGTGCTTCTAAAATTGCCTTTAGCAGGTCACTTTTTAGTTTCTGCCTTCTCATTGTATACCCAGCAGTAACAGATCTTGCATTTCCAGGATCCAATTACATTGCAGGGGCTATCCAGAGGACATGGATACAGGCTAGTAAACTGCATATTTGAATTAACTTTCCATATAGAGTTGTTTGACCTCTGAGTGTCCTTTTTATTTGCGTGAAACGCTCAATTCTGCATCACTGGGTCTACATGTTGTTGAAAGCCACAGCTGTCTCAGTCTTGACTGTGTAGTTGGGTTGAGACTTTGCACAGGACCTACAAGGTGCAAAAAATAAGGTTTTTTACCACCTCTGCTCCCTGAGGACTCCAGTCTCAGACAGTGTGGGAGGAGCTTTTGTAGAGTTTGTCATCTTGAAGAGGATACCACTGCTTTCTTTCAAGAGTGGCTAGCAGAAGAGCAAAGAGCTGTGCCACTTCCCTTCAGCCTAGTGAATAGAGCATTCTCTGACAGGTAGAAAAGCCATCTGTGTCTTGTACAGGAACCAACTCACATTAAATGCTCATGTTGCCTTTTAGATGTCCCTGCTGTTTACAAGGTACTTCTGAATTCCTTGGTTCAAGAATGAATGTCTGACTCTAGCACTTCACTGGAGCACAAGAAAGTTTCTGATTTCTGATCCTTAATAGCTGGGGTGTTCCCGCCCCCCCCCCCCCATATTGTGTTATTAAGGAGCTGTTATGTAGAAGCATTAATAAATAAATACATAAATCCCAAACAGAACAACACAACTCCCCACTCGATCCTAGTAAAGAAAAAAGAAAAACCTTGAAAGAACTTCTGAGCCCATCCTGTGCAATCTCCTTTCTTCTTAACCCCATGGAAATCCTCAATTCAGCTACAGTTTGAGCTCTACGTTCCCACTTGAATCACTTGAATGACCACAGGAATGCAGTACGGATGTATTGTAATGTGGTAAATAATTATCTGTTGGTGTCAAGAAAGTTGCAATGTTAGAATTACAATTTCAAAGAGGGTGTTGACAGCAGAATATCTTCCCACTTGGGTGTCATCTTTTTGTGGAAACTAATTCAAATCTCAATGTATGGCCTTCAGTCTGGGTGATAGGAGGTGGTTTCTGAGCTGCAAAGTTTTGTTTCATATTTCCTTATCTACATCTGATTAGATATTAGGTCTGGAGCATGGAATCAGGTTTTTTTACAGTTTTCATGCATAATATACTCTTGAGAGAGGAAAAAACAGGAAGGAAGGAAGGAAAGGAAGGCAATCCCTCTGTTGTCTCTGTAAACTTGAGGAACTACATAGTTCTGCTTCATCCTATCAGTTTCTCTCAAAGGTAGACATACTTGGAGATTTTGTTTGAACTCTACATGCTTCTTAATTCCTCAGCATGTTCTTTCTCTACAGAGCACTGCTTACTGTGCAGGAAATATTAAGTTATAATTTGTTTTCAAGCTACCACCAATTTTTCTTAGTAGAAAAGAACACTTGGCATCATTTTTAACTGGTAGTAGATGGAGGGACATTTTTCCTACCTCCAGCAAAAAGGTCACGGTAACTCTCAGAGCACTTGCCTATGTACACTTTCTGTGAACTAAACAAAAATAAAATAAATAAAGTGCAGTCAGTTCTGAAAACTGATGCCTGTCCTTTTTCAGGAGGAGTTGAAAGTCAATTTAAGAGGGAAAAAAAAAAATAAGAGTTTGCTGCTCTCCCCATTTTTAGTTTAACTCTGCACTAATTGGAGACTAAGAACTTTCTATAGGCTCTTGGGAAAATGTCAGTGTCTTCTATTTTGTTATGACATTTGAAAGCTCTGACAAATGAATACACATGAATACCCACTCACCAGTAGTCATTATGTCTGTCCTTCCCATTTTGTTGTACATGGGAAATTGTTTTGGTTCTCAGTTCTGGATACTGTCTGTTTAGTTCAAATAACACTGGTTCATGCATTAATTCTGATCACTGTCAACAAAGATCAGTTGTGACAGTACCTGGTGCTGTTTTCAATTAAAGTGCTGCAGATTTGGAGTCAGTGTAGTTGAACTCCAGCGCTGCTGAAGTGTGGTGAGTAGGAACACCCACACACAGTGGTGTTTGATGCCAGGTTTGCTGCCTTCTAACGTTATTGCTTGCCTGCAGAAGCACTGTGGCACTGGATAATCCAGCTGGCTGTCACTTGTGGCTGAAGTAAGGTGGTCCTCATAGTGGCACTTACCTGGCAGGTGGGTGGCCCTTGACATGCTGTGCTAGCTCAAATATGCCCACGTGCTTTTGGGCAAAGCCATGTCACGAAGGTTAGCACCAGATTAACACTAGAATGATTCAAAGTAAGTTCTAGCCATCCACAAAGATGAATTTGGGTAGATCTCAGGCTATCCACAGTGGGAGTAGGACATTGGCTACATGTTCCCATGATTACTCTGAACTTTGGGTCTTGGTAGAGATGTGAACAGGGCTTTTGTAACGGCCTTTGAAGGCATAAGCTGCTCACCTGTGCTGGTAGAGCTGTCTGTCTGCAGACAGCTGATCCACCCAATGCTCATACTTACCAGTCATTATGTTTAATTAATAGCAGGATTGATTTGGAGATATGTGCTTCCAGATGGGGGAGAGAGGTAAATCATTTTCTATTCTGTTATTCCTCTGCTTCTTTCAAAATTTTTACTCCTTCACCCTTGAGTTGTCACATTAGATATAGACAAGATACATGTTACCTATAGCATGAAAGATACTCCATGTTTCTGGTGTTTTGTACTTCAGTTAGTGGAAGCTCAGACTAAAGACCAAACCATGGTCTTGAACAAACATGTGTGCTAGATCAACATCTGATCTGCAGGGATTAGAAGGTGGAACATGAGCATACCTAAGTGGGTCTTTATGTTTACTGAGCTACTGAAAATCCAAAACCCAGTTCCTGTGTAGAATGAAAATGGGGATGAAAGATAAGAATTCAGAGTCTGTTTTTCCTCCTGATTTCCCTATCTTAGTATAAGAAATGCAATTTAATGAATTTATTGGTGCTTGGCTAAAAGGCTCTGTCTAACTTTTAATTTCCTTGCCTGTGACGCATTGCTATTTGCAAAGAGGTTATGCAGAAGTTAAATTATAGTAAGATTAAAATCAGGGTAATGAGAGTTGTGTGCTGACATATGAGAGCAAAGATTTGACCTTCTGAATTTTGAAGAGGCTGCAAAGAGCCTGGATGTGCAGTACATATGTCAGAGAGGTAGTGTAAAGAAAGGCCTGTCATATTTTGGCTTGGAGCCATCAGACATGATTTGCAGCATCCTTGCAAAGAGGAAGCCTAGGTAGCTGTGTGATAAGCATGGAACAGACAGAGATTTCAGATATCCACATATAAATTAATTTTTTCTCTTCAATTCAGGAACTACGAACATATCACATCCACAATGCCCCAAAGCATCCTCCCAGCCAGTTGGCTCTTAGCAAGAATAGAACCAATTTCTTAATCCTTACTACCACCTCCTGCCAACACACTATGGAAATAGAAGATGTATCTGCTTCAAAAAGCATTTGTCTCCTTTCCTGGCCAGGCGTATGTTTCCGAGATGACAGCTGGTGCAGGAAAGAAGCACTTATTTATATGTACATATATATAAAAATATATCTATTTTTATATATATATATACACTAAGATATATATATATATATATGCATGCATACAGCAAATGCTTTATGTGTGCATGTGTGTAAACGAAAACGAAGAAACTAAGGAAACTGATGAGATGCCAGTTTTCCAGTTCGATTTTATGTTTTAGTGCTTTAGAAGAGTAGGGACAATGTCTGTATCCCTAATGAGCAGCAGACAGAGTAGGCCTTATCTTGGGATGATTCTAGGCCTGGCAAAGTACACTTTTTTGCAAATTCTTAATTTGACATCAAATAAATTGTTAAATATGCAGAAGATCAACTGTCTCGGTTCTCCTCTTCATAAAAAAATAATCCTACACTCACCATTTACTGAGAGTGACTCAGTAAATTCTTGGTAATGACATATGTAGTGAAAGCAAGTATCAAGAGAAACCTAAGGAAGGCAGTTGAATTTAAAGTTGTTAAAGACCTCAAAAAGAAAAGTAACTTATAATCCTTCTGAAAGAAAATAAAATTCACTATGTTGACACACTAGTAGCAGATTTAACAGATGCTTCATGCCAAAGCCTGAGTTCTCTGCAAATGAAAACTGCAATAAAAAGCATTTTAAGAATATGGATTTTTTTTTTTTTCCCCCGGAAAAAGTCCCTTGCTAAATCTTTCCCAAATTCATATTAAACAATGCACTTGCCTTGGCACTGAATAGATGCAAAAACTGTCAATCTAAAAAACTGGTTCATCTGAGAGAATAAGCGTACACTGGATGCCAAGTGCAGCTTTGAAATGCATTCATTCATTCCCAATTTAGCACCTACTCATAGTATATAAAACGCAATGAGATATAAAGGGTACAGAAAAACACTGCCCCCTCCCCCCGATTTTAATAGCAGGTACTTACCACCATTCTTATGTTAATGAAGTGTTTGTACAGCTGCTACAGCCGGCACAGGAAGATTAAAATCTGCCTTCACTCTGCTTAAAGAACCTAAGGGAGATCAACACATCTGGTCTAGGGGGAAGATAAGTCTGTCAAAACCATTATTTCCCATCATTTGCAGCAGCTCAGAACAAGGGTGGGAAGGAGAGAAGGAAATTTACTAACTTTAAGGTAGCCGTGTGTCTGTTGTTTTATCCTACCTGCCAATGCCTCACTTCATTTAATAATCAGCAGCCTTGACACTCACATGTTATATTTAGTAACTTGATAACTTTTGTTCTTAATTACTCTCTTTTGCTGTATTAGTTATAGCTCAGCTATCAGAACCAAGACAGATGCTCATCGGAGGCAGCAAGTACTGATGAGTATTTCCCATCCCAAATTCAGGTGGTGAGTGGTGATGCTACAGAAACTGTGGCTGTTTACATGGATTGATTGTTGTTTCCTAGATAAGACCTTAGATATCAAAAGGACATCTTTTAGAACAAAAGTAGATGGATGTGATGGACAAATAGACTGCGAGATTTTATAGTGATCCCGAGGAACTGTAGCTTTTGTCACCTTACATTGTCATTAATGAAGCCGGTGGGCTTGTTTTAGCTCACAGCTCCACAGCTCTTCCACAGAGCAATGACGTTTCCCTTAGAGTTTTAGTCAATTAATGCAAGAAATACTATGAAAGATGGTAATATTTTGTCTGTAGTTCATTACTTGCTGAGAATAATGATATATACATGAGAGATGGTAGCTGGTTGGGTATGAGCAGATAGTGCAGGTGGAGAAGGAAAGGTGTTTTTCAAAGCAGTTAGAACTATTTTAATCTACTTTGTTACAGTGACATTGCCTCTAATCCTTTCTTGATATATTATTGATAAACTTTTCACAATGTACATCACAGTAGGATTCATCAGACTTGACATTTTATCCTCACAGTGCATTTGGGAAGCTCAGAACTCTTCTATTTCCCATTTTACATTTACATTTATTTCTCATTTTCGTGACATTGAGAGAGAAGAGAGTATAAGGCAAATTGTTTGAACTTCAGTTTCTGCAGTTGGGCAAGAACTGCTCATCTTGTTAAAAATCAGGCCAAAGATTTTGGTCTCTAAATATAGATTTAAAAATCTAACATTAGATACATCATATGGGAGAGATTGACCTCTGTGATTGACCAGTACTGTGCAAAGGCCCTACAGTAAATCTCAGAGCAGATTTTTGATCTAAAACTTCATTGCTAAAAAATTGCTTTTCCAAGGATTTTTATGTAATTAGATCCTTAGACACGTCTTAACAATGAGACATACTTTGGCTGAAGGTGTTTGAAAAACTGGATTTCTTTTCAGAAACTGAACAAAAACCAGGATAAAATAAGTTTTGGTCAGATTGAATGAAAAATACTGACTGCTTGTTTGAGGATTTTCTTCTGAAACAATAAACCAAGAAAAAAACCATTCTGGCTAAACATGAGATGTTTTAACTCACTAAAAAAAATTTTTTTTTTCTTATGCTTGTGTCTCTTTTTTTAAAAAAAATATTGGGTCAGCTTGTTTTTCCAGATGAATTAAGTTAAAAAAAAAGTTATAAAAGTTTAACTTCCAAAATTTTACTTGTGCCTTATTGTACTGTGAGTACTGCTTCTGGTTAGTTTTCCAAATTTTTGTATGCACCTTTATTTTAAATTTATGAGGGCTCTGGTTATGAAATACAATACTATAACCTGGAATCAAGCAACGTCTGTATAAGCCCTCTGGGTAATGTCCTGTTTACAAGTGAATTCTTCCTTCTCTCTGGTTGGTTTGGTTTACTGCTGTTCTGGTTTTTTTGGAAGTATGACTTTCCTAAGGACTGTCACAATACAGATGATATGTAGCCCACTGCTTGCTTTAACACAACATATTGTGCATCTTAAATATCTGTGTGTGTCTCTGTCACAAACTCAGGCCAGTACAGACATTATAATCTAGTTTATTAAATAAGATGATTAGTGTTTATTTAATTGGATAACTAAGAAGGTAATAGCACACAAAGCTGAAGAGCCTTAATAGCGGAGCCTGACAGGAAAAACAGATATGAAAACCACTAGTATGGGGAATCAGGTCTCATTTAAAAATCAAATTATCCAAATCCATTCAATTACCTTGAATTAATTCCTAAGTGTACACATGCACACATTGTGAAACATCATTAAGATCCATCACAGTCATATTGATTTGAATTAATTCTCTGCAACAGCAGAGATCCATACACTATTTTGTAAACTAAATCAGCTTTGCAAGAGCTCAGTTCTTCAGTAGTTCAGCACAGAAAAGCACGGAAGACCAAGAAACAGCACCCAAAGTCAAGCTGTGACTATTGTGTGGTACAAGTAACTCAGGCATTCTGAATCTCATCCCAGCAGCACCAAGATCACCACAGACTGCAAAAACCTGCCCAAAACTAAGTTCAGGTAGACTTCCCCCACCCCCCTACATGTGTGAGAACTCATAGTATCTGAACTGGTTAGTTTAATAGAAACCTGAATTTCTATACAAAGCCTTCTGTGATTTGTTTGGACTGCACAGTGGATACCCTCAGAATGACTTCACACGTCTCTTTATCAAATCATCTAATACTCCAGGAATACAATGTGCTTTCTGACTTGAAAAGAGTATTGTGTGCTAAAAGGCAATTCTTCCTTTAGAAAAATGATAGCACAAAGCACCACATCCAATCCTATTCTTAAGAGTGACCTGATACTACTTGTTGTTGAATTCTGATGCCTTAGGGGTATATGGCATAATCATTTTTCCTCAAAAGGGCAGAAGTCTCATAGAATTTTGGCAGTTTCTGTTCAAAGCCATTATTCCTTTTGTTCAGGACAGCATTTTATCATTGCAGGCTCTGGTTAGCAAACTCATAGTCCACTGTTACTGTAATTAGAAAAGTGTATATAACTTATTTTTCTTACTAATTGACAAACACCTTTCAAATACATTTCAATACTAGTAGTTTAGTGAAACAAAATTTAACATGCTCACAGTGCAGTGGCTCTCTATGACTAAATATTTATTATGGCAAATAGGCTGCAGATTTGAAAAAAAAGTCATGGGTAGAAAAAAATTCACAAGCCTCACAAAAAAGAAATTCATAAGAAAATGTGACAAACTGATTTAGACTTTGAATGATAAAGTGGTTTGAGACCATGCTTTCTTTATTATTACAAAATCCCAAGTTATTACACTGCACACCAAATTGGGAAGTTGCTTTTTTGGTAGGCCAAATTTAAGCAAAGCTTTTAATAGCTTTTTGATTTTTTGGTAGTTTTTAAGCCCTAACCTGTAGTCCCTTCTATAACCATATATACAAACACATGCACACACTTTATGTGTAGCCATTCAGGAAAAACTAGAGGGTAAATAACACATTAACTTTATTGAGCTACCAACCACTTTTGTTTAAATAAGAAACAAAATATTAAGGTTTATAGAAGCAAAAATGAACACACATCTAGTCAGTGACTACAGGAGCTGCTTTTTGTTATAGAATGAACTGGAGCATTACTGCTTAGTACTTAAGAGGTTCCCCGTTATTGTCAGTGGGTCATTGACAAAACAGACCTCACCTGCTCCTGTTGTTAAGTCACTTTCAGGAGAATTATTCAGTGTTCATAATGCTCACAGAAAATTAGGAGAAATGATGTAGCCAACTAGTACTTCTGTTAGGAAAATATCTATTTTCTACCCAGAAATAGGGTTTGTATTTTCTTGTTAGGTGTGGGAAGACTGTAAGTTGCCTTTGGTATCCCAGGATGCTCTCTAGCTAGGTAATGTTCTCTTTTGCTTCAAAAGCTGTCTCCCAGTCTTTGTTTCCTAGATTTTCGAGTAGCCATAAGACAGGAGGAGCTCACTCTACACACCTGTCCAAACATTTCACTAGCTCCTTAAAATCTCCTTTGTCTCTTGACAAATTAGCTGCTGCTGAATTGTGCTGTACTGGGTGGTCCTGACCAACAATGTTCTCATCTGTCTCCTTGTGTTCTTTTGTCTTTTGTTTATATACCAAGGCCCGGGAGGAGAAACTGGGTGTTTTGTTCTCCGTCTGCACCACACAGCTCAGCTCATGATTAATCTTGCTGGGTGTCATTATGATAAAATAATGGGTAATGCAAAATCTTGATTCCTTCATCTACAATACTGTCAAAGGGCTCCAGAATGATGGTTAAGGATTACTGACAGCGTCATACGAAATATTAGCATCATGGCTTAAATCAAGTTAATGTTGAAGATGTAATTAAATCCACAGAACTGAAAATGTTCAGATGGCTTTTTATCTTTGCTGTTATCTCTCTTATCTCTGGCTACCTCCAGTTCTCTGATAACAGTTACATCAAGGGACAGAGCATAGAATATGTGTTATTTAAGTATGCACAAATTATATTAAATACAGAATAAAACTAGTAAATAGACATTGAACTGCTGAATTGGGTGAATTTATGAGAAGAGTTATTTCAATTTTCTAGATGGACTGTGACTGAAAGTCCCTCTTAAAATGCTTCATTCATCTACAGCCCAGCCTTATGAGGGACTCCCCACCATTGTGAGTTACTGCAGTACTTGTGGTTGGGGCACCCCAGCTCTGTCTCCCGGGCTGTATTTGTGGTGATACAGAAGAGTGCTTTGCCAGCAGATTATTGTCATCTACCCTACAACAGCCTCTTTCTTTGCCAGCATTGAAATGTTTTCTGAAATATTACACTGCATGTTCACTGCAGTATCGTACAGTGAAGTGATCAGATCTGCAGCTGATATAAACCACTGCCACCAGCCTGCTGCACATCACATCAAAACTTGGTCTACTACCTTCTGCTTGACTTTTATATTATTCTATCTCAGTGTATTTCCTAGTTGCCTGAGATCCTTATTTATATTTTGCAGTTGAGATGGCTAACTTCCATGCTTACACAGGTTTGGATTTTTAGAGTGGGATCAGAGAGGATAAAATCGTTCCTTCTGACATGGGTGATGAATCCCAGTTAAAATAGTGAATTTATTTGTATTTCTTTTACACAAAAAAGATTTTAGTGTCATTTATTATGTTTTCAGTATGGAAAAATTGTTTCCGGAGAAGTTATGAGAGTGTGAAATAAGGGTCTTGTAATGACTGTCGCTTTTTAATCTTTTGTGGTTTATGAAGAACATTGTGAGAATGGCATGGAATGATCCATCTGTATGAATTCCAGCAGTGCTGAACCTCAGTGTCGTGGTTATCTTTGAGAAGGCTGTGGAGCTGTTACCACCTAGTGCCAGGGGCTTTTAAAGAGAGATGTGTTAATTCCAAGTATATTGGCATAGTAGCATGGACTGGCCAGCTTGAAACTGCTCTGTTCTTTTCAAGGGAGTGCACTGCACTAAGTTTATTTGTTTTGAGGTGAATATTTTCATACTTAGAATACAAGTTCAGTCTGTGAAGTCAGGGGAAAATCCAGTCAACTGAATGGCTTTTTTTGCTTAAAGAAAACTCCAAAGGCATATGTCCTTGCTGCATAATATTGGAAATCCAGCCTTGTCACTGTAAAACACAGAAGAGCTCTAAATGTTTCCATCCTGAAAAGCTTTTAAAATGGCAATAAATGATCTAAACTTACAAAGGTGAATACTTATCCAAAATTGAAGGGGAGAAAAGCATCTAACACATATTTAAGCAAAGAAAACCCACTACTCTAGTCTATAGGAAAAAAAATTTACTGAAATCTTTCAGAATGCACTGAAAAGGATAATGTCATACTATTAGGA
This sequence comes from Acropternis orthonyx, assembly GCA_035583155.1. Classification (NCBI taxonomy): domain Eukaryota; kingdom Metazoa; phylum Chordata; class Aves; order Passeriformes; family Rhinocryptidae; genus Acropternis; species Acropternis orthonyx. The sequence continues at coordinate 14,709,342 of JAWWEU010000138.1, forward strand.
AAACTTGCAATTAGATTCAGGTAGGCTGTTAAATTGGCTTATTAAATTCAATCTGCAATCTGAATAGCACTGAAGGTTTGGAGGAAAAAATTGTGTTAGCTAGTTATGTCCACTGTTGCTGTGACAACAGGATTGGAGAACAGTCTGATTAAAACAAAACAACCTCTCCCAAAAATAACCACTAAAACCAACAGAAGAACATTCTGCTGGCCCTACAACACCAAAATAATCAGACAGTAAGAACAGGATGGCATTCCAACGTAATGAAAATGAACCATGTAAGTATTGAAATTGTGCCTGCTGCTGTTGCCTAGAAAGATAGTAAACCCAGGAATGGATAACTCAAATTGAAGGCAGTGTTGTTGAGAATTTGCTAATTTAGATAAAGTGTTACGTGTAACACTCAATGTGTGTTTGATTAAATTTTCGGAGGAGTGTTTTTGACCTACTGTTCCATGATGCATGGGTGTCTTGCAAAACAAACATGAGATGCCTGCAGACAAGCCTTGTGCTTCTTAGCTGTGGCTTGTGCAGAGCTTTGTTACAGGCTTGAGCACTTCTGAAAAATCTGTTGTCTGTTTGGGTGTCTAAATGGAAAGGGACCCCCATGTCTCGCCCATAGCTGCTACATGAATTACTATTATCTTTTCATATAAGGTATTACCTCCAATTTGTGGACCAAACGAGCTAATTTACCTGTTGCTCTGGTGCAGTCACCTCCTTATTTTCAGGTCTGTACATGCAGCTGGATATTTCCAGTGCATAGCAACTGTTACATCCGACTGCAGGGTCACAAGCCACAGCATGGCAACAGTGGCATGCAAGGGTCATTGTTTTCCTAAAATTAATTTCATCTCATTAAGCCAAATTATTGGAGGTATCCACTAGTTGTGAGGGTGAGGGCAAATGTGTACAATTATTCTAATTTGAACTGGATGAGTTCAGTGATTGAGGAAGTTCTGGTTGCTGGAAGCAGAAGTAAAGAAGACAGGGAAAAGGCTAAATTTTAAACCTGCCACTTAAAATATGTCTACTGAGGTGTAATTCAACTAAGTAGCAGCAAGTAACTTTAATTAGTCTCTAATTAAGCCCGTGAGTTTTAGCTGAGAGAGGGTTTGGTTTCTGAAAAATAATAAAAAAAATCCCCCCACCACCAAAAACTGTTTCCAGACTCTCTTAGCCTTAATTGCAGTCTCAAGCACCTCAAGCAATTTTCTGGGCCAATTAAATCAGGGCAGTGGCTAGATTAACATATTGCAGTGCATTTGGTGTGCTTGCTTGCACATTTGGTGTGCTTGCTAGAGTTAAATGGTTCGAAAAGGGAGGAACAGCCTGGTCCCCAGACCTAGATCTTGCAGCTGGCATTGCTCTGCAATTGCTGTGGCCACCTCAGATCTTTATGGGTAATATTTTTTTTCTACTGATGCCTAAGGAGACTTAAAAAAGTAGGAGGAACAGCAAGAACAAAAGAGAGAGAACAAAAGGTGATGGGAAGAAAATTGAGTCTTTCTTATTACTGGGTATTTTATGTGCTGAGAACAGATTCCAGTGAAGAAGAGTTCTTCCTTCTGTGCTCTGCTACACTACAGTATATTCAGCATTACTTTCAGTCCCTATATAAGGCAGTGAAGTTTTGAATTGACATTTTAAAATATACATCTACTGTAATGCTGCTTTGAAGGATGATTCACTGTATAGCAGTGGACATCAATATTGAACACAAGGCAACATTTTCCCTTATGTTTTGGAAGCATTTATACAGCCTAAGAAGACAGTGAAATTTGGCAATGCTTCTCCCAGTGCAACCACTGAGGATCTATACAGAGTTCTGTTTCTAAGACCTGCATTTGTTGAGGATGTGATTTATCTGATTCATTTGTCTATTTTTTAAAGGGTTAATTAAGAAGGGGCCCTTAAATAAGCTAACTATGAAGTTTATATGAACTGATCCATTTAATTTGTTTCATACAGCCTTAAAAAATATTGTTTCACTGCCTGTTTCTCTGTTGACCTTAGATTACTTCTTATTTGCTACTGCATTTATATTTTATGCAATGGAAATTGAACTAAAGAAGTTTCATGCTGAAAAGGTAAAGGAAGAGGACACAGTAACATCAAACACTGATGACAGATAAGAAACCAATGTCAGAAAATCTGGATGGAAATTATATTTGAAATTGGGCAGTATCCTCTAGAGCAGTAGAGTGAAATGGAGGTCACAGGAATATGCAAGTTTATGTGGGGGAGGGAACTGTTAACTCTAAGGCACATTTAGGTCACATAGGTATGATGATGGGCACGAGCCCCTTTCCTTCCATCTGAGTTGTGTGCATAGAGAGTCTACACACCTTTAATACCTTCTAGGCACCTACATTTCTGCTGAGGTGTAATTGTAGGAGTCCTGGACTTCGACAGCTAAACATCTACCTTATACACACGTCCTCGTGAGGATTCACAGACTGGATGTTTCCTTCACTTAGGATTTATGACCTAGCATGTGTGCTCAGAGTTTTGAGATTTTTGAATGCAAGCTGAAAACATTTTAAGTAAATTCTTCAGGAATTTAAAATAATATGGTTTTGTTTCCTTGTTTTAAAGCAATGGTACGATTACAAGAAACTGACGTTATTTAAAACTAGAAAGAACATGACTGATGACATTTGCAACTACATGAAACTAGCACTCCAATGTCAGATTATTTTAAATTAAGCATGTCTGTTAAGGTATTAGTCAGCAGAGGAGTATCTGTCTTTGTAGTATTATTTATGCAAATTCAATTTGAGCTGCAAGTTTGTGTCACTAAATCAAACAATTATACATGAAAGGTGTGAAACATGAACAACTCAGAGTAGTACAACCCTTTTTGATAGCCTCAGATTTTATATATTTGATTTCTTCCCTTCATTCTCATAAATAGGTCTGGATTTTCTTGTCCATTAATAAGCATTTAAGCAAATTGCATATTCTTATCAAAGTTCATGGCAGTAAACTGTAGCAACATTAAAATGACATTTAGAGAAAGAGAAGAGCAGTCTTTCACGGCTACCCTGATGAAAAGGAGTGCCAAACCCATCTGGTATTATCTCCCTTTATTTTGCTGTAGTTGTTGCCAATATTGAAAAGCATGAACTGGCTGTAACAGGGTCTGCAATGGTTCTTGCTATGACTTCTTTTGGCTGCTTTATTTCTTTGACCAGGACAACCAGTGACTCCCTAAAACAGGAGATGCTTTGGAATGATTCATCTGTGGCTTAGGGCACAGGACAAACAATACTGCTGAATACATGTGGGTGGCTTTATAACATTGCCTTACAGAAGGCAGGACATGTCATAGTCCATTTGAGGGACGTGAAGGGCTGACTGTAGCACAGTTTTTTATAGCTTTAAAAGAAATTCATGAATGTTTGAAATTTGCTTCCTTAGAAAACTTGAGCTCTTTGGGTATTGGACTGTTAGGATTGCACAATCACTTGATTTGATTATGTTCAGAAATGTCTCCATCAGATTCCATCTCCATAAAAACTTTACTGATTTCATATCTCATAACTGTTTAGCAGAACAGAAAAAATACTTTCCATTCTGGGAGATTTTGGAATTTGCTATCCCTGACTGTTTTGAATTTTAGGTGAACTGAAAGCTTAAAATGAGCTCTAACCAAGTTTTACTTGATGAAGGCAGTCCAGAGAAATCAGGTCTCTTGTACTGGAAGTGCTCATTTCTATTTTTTTCAGATTTGATATATATAGTGGCATAAGTATTCCTAACATCAGACTGATTATTGTGTGTGGAATAAGGCCTGAGGCTTTTAGAAATTTCTATGAGGTTGTATTGGAAGAGTTTCCAATCCAGAAAGGCTTACTATGCAAATCTAGAGTCAGGCAGTAGTTCAGAGCTGCATACCAGATGAGATATCTAAAGACTAGAAATTACTTGTTATAAATGGGCATTAGGAACGCAATCTGGAAAGAAAGTTTTTGCTCAAAAATTTGGCACCATCAACACAAACCAAATTAGATTCATATCCATGCTTTGTTCTGGCCTTGCAACGTCCTTAGCAAATTCCATAAAATATCCATCTGTGTAAAAGGCAAAGTGCAGCAATGGAAAATTGAGCATGATGGTAAAGTGCGCAAAAGAACTATGCACATGAAATACTTGCTCAGAATCTGCTCTGCTCCACGATGCTGCCTCTGCAAAAGGCGTTTGTCTTTTCTGTGTTTTTCACCCTGTGCTGAGTCTGAGGTGCTGGAACAATGCACGGCTGTGTGAGGCAATGCCATCAGACTGCAGAGATATGTAGCCAGAACCCCTCTGTTCAGCACAGCCCTGGTTTAGTCCCAATTAATACGATACTTCACATTTCCAGCAGAATTAGACAATCACTTGGAAAACTGGTAAGAACAGAAAAATAGGGCTGTTTCATAAGCTGCTTTATTAAAGTCTTGATCTTTAAATATGGATAATTTTATTTGAGGTGATGCTCTGACTGAACAACTAGGTTATTTTTAGAAAAGTTTGATTAAGTGTTTAAAGTCTGAATTTTGAGATAAATTGCATTGGCTGTATGTATGAGAAGAACCTAATGGCTCAAAATCTGAAAAGTATCTTAATGTTTCTGACATTTACATAGAAATGTCTATCATTCACTTAGTTTGATTTTTTTTTTTCCCATTTTGACCCCCTGGGAATTTTCGGTCATGGCTCAAAACTTGACTGCTGGTATTTCATATCCAGGCCTCTGGTTATTGGGCATTATAATGTCTTTTGCCATGTTCCCTTGGCCTGCTTGCCATCCAGCTCCATAATAAATAATTAGTTCAGTATTTTTAAGTAACATATCTGAGAGATGCTTTATTTTCTTTCAGTAGTCCTAATCTAATTAATTTTCACATCTATTTAATATACTTTTTCACTGAAGTACTCATGTTATATACTCTCCTTTTTAATGCTGTTGTCTCATCCAAAACATCCCACTAAATACATTGCGTTTTGGTGAGGTGAATGATTATAATCTCTGGTATCAATGGTGGAGAGTTCTCAGTCCTCAGAAATTAATGTTAGGATCTGAAAACTCTATATACAGATGTGCATAAGATGTTATCCTGTCTGTTTATATCTAACCCAAAAAAGCCAAAGAAGCTTTTCTAGTAAGAGCCTGAGTGTTTCCTAGGGCCTTTAGCAGGTCAGATTCAGAACTTGGCTTCTATTTGGCTCCTTATCTACTCACTAACCTGTGCTTCCTCCCTAAAGTTCATTGCAGAACTGGCACCAATGAAAAGTGTGTCAAAATTTGTACTTCAACTGCTTGTGCCATCTTCATATGAGGAAAATTTAAAATATGAAGCTATACTATAAGCTATTAAACTATACTGTGACATTAGAATGGCAAGGATATGCTTTTCCCCAGGAAAGGCTGTAGAAAATAAGCAGTAAATCTTATGACAAGTGAAAAGTGCATAAATGTTATAATCTTCACTGACAAAATCATATCTTGGTTTAGGCAAGATTAGACTTCAAAGCCTGGTTGTTTGTGCCGTGCTAATTTCTGCATCTCTGCTTCTAAGGTGAATTTTAACTCTGGAACAGAAGTTCATGGAAAATCAACATCATGTAGGTCAGGTAGATAGCTTAGATTGTGCGGAAGCTCCTGATTTGCAATGAAACCTCAAAATCAGTAAGTCACCTCAGAGAATAGGGTGGTGGCTCAGTACAGTGCACATGCTGTGCTTTTAGCACCTGGTTTAGAAAAATTCCAAACACATTGCTGTTTGTGTTCTCAGCTGTGAGTAATGCACATTTTTGGAAGAAAGTTCTACTTTAAAGATTTCTTTTCAATATTGGTACCCTGCAGTTTTACACCAGCTGGGGCTTTGGCCCAAACTGTTTGATCTGCCTTTCCTGAGGTGAGTGCAGGATTTCTGTGCCTGAGTGATGGCAGGAATGGTATGTAGGTTAGAACCCTTGGGCAGAGCTGCACTGAAAAGGTTCTAATGAGTGACAAGGTAAGCCCTTTAAAAATGCAACAACAAAAAAGCCAACCAGCAGATCATTTGAATAGGACTTACAGGAGGAAAAAGTAGGTATAGAATATTAAAAAGTATAAAATACGTAGTTTCATTCAAATAGATGTCTATTGTTCTCAGCTGGGTCAACAGGATATTGGTGTTCCTTAGGAAAAGAAGCGTGATATGTTTGGTAAATATTAAATAATTTGTAGGATGGGTTTAGTAAGTGTTAACAAGCTGAGTTCTGTTGTTTAAAAGAAAAAAAAAAGTCCCCAAATCACAGCAAGAGTTTCAAAAATTTCAACTTAAAATGTAATCTGATTTTTAACAGTGCTAAATCCTCAGTATCTCCTTTTATGGGGACCTTTGGATGCCTGGTCTCTTCAAATGCTGGAATGGTACAATTTTGCAACAGGCTTTCTTTTTGCCTAACATCCACATTAATTTTCTTCAGCTCAAAAAACTGAGAAATTGTAATTAACAATAAACCAACTCCCTGTCACAGATTCAGTGTTATGAGCAGAACCTGCTTGGTTTGAAAGGGATATGAAGACTGTGACTGTTGGATTGCAGAGACCGAGAGCACTGTAGAGATGACACATTTGATTTCTGTAGGGAAGGGGAAAACTGACTGCTCTAACTAATGACATTCTCTGTTGGCCAGAGGTAATGTAGAGAAAATGACTAGGCTGCTACTGCAGTAGAAAATGTTAAAGCTATGAAGTTGAGACAAAGGAAATACAGTCACAAAATCACCCCACTTGTTTAGGTTTTAACTTCTTAGACTTTGAGATGTTCCAGACAAGTAAAAAAGCTCATCTGGGTGATGAATGGTAGAAGAAGGCAGTTAAACAAATTTATTGAGAGAAGTTCCTCATAGAAGTTCCTTACAATTGGTTATTTCACTTTCTGCTGGAGCAGGTCTGAGCTAGATACAGTTAAGTCAAAAGGGCCTGTGGTGCTCAGCCCTTTTGCAAATTGTATTGCTCAGTGATGTGGCTGAGCAAGAACTAGTTTGTGCTTAGAGCACCTGGTTTTTTAGGGCTTCTCTGCTATGAACAGATTTGGTTCATAGTGTTGTTCTGATATGAACAGATTTTTACACGTATATATATATATATATATATACACACATATACACACACATATTAATCAAACCAATAAGAATGAAGGATTTTATTTTTAGTGCTGTGTTAGCACTTGGTCAAACCTTAAAGCTGTGTGGTTTTTGACACAATGGTGAAAGAGATGTGTTGCTTCTTACGCTTGGTGTCTGCCTGGAGTTGAGCAGCTGTGATCCATCTACTTATTCGAATTCAACATATTTGGGAGTGAAATCATGCTCATTTTTCAGAATGATTCAAATAAAGTATTGTGGAAAGTGTGAAATTTCACTGCTATCACCACAGAAGCCATGTCATAAGAAAACAGTGGAAGTTGGTGTTTGGAATAATTATTCTATTATTCTGGTGCACGAGTGCTTGTCTGCACAGAACGTGCCCTCCACACTGTGACAGAAATCAGAAGAGAGACTGAGCTTGGCTGAGTCACAGAAGAAAATACAAAATATCTTCAACCCCCCTCCAGGAAAATTGAACTACTTTGAAATAAACTGTAGATGTTGCTCACACATATGCTGCAGAAGGAGAGGGAAAGGTAAAGGTGGTATGTTGATCCCTGGAGTAGCATCTGCTTCTACCTCTGCTCTTACTGCTGAGCAAAAAGCTGATTCTCTTTGTGTCCTTCTTTCCCATTTTCTTCACTTTTTTTTCTTTTTTTTCAAAATTGTGGGGGAAAGTACCAGTGGACTGTAAACAAAGAAGCAGATGAGGAAATATTTTATTGCTGTTGCACAACCTTTTGCTGAGCTTTGATTAACTAATTCACTTTAAGCAGTTGACTCCACAGATTGGCTCATTGAAGTGGTTTGATTTTTATAAGTCCTTGAGGATTTTTTGCCTGGTCTGAGATTCTCTTCTCAGCTGTTCCCATTCCTTGTGTTTTCCTCTCATTTCTCTATTTTTATTTGCACTGCTGCATATATTAAAAGACAAAGAGATTTGATTTTACTAATCTCCTTGTGTCTATGCGTGTAGTGTACCAAATGTGGATAAAGAGTGATTAAAGTATCTTTTTAGAGGATAACAGAGTGAAGGACATACAGCTTGACTTTGCTGTTAAACCTACACAAGTAGATGAGGAAAGAACTGATTATCAGGATGTCAAGTAGTGGAATTGTTATTCCTTGGAAATCACCTGAAGTGTTTTAGACTATATTTTCTTCTGTCAGGGTTGGAACTTTATGATTTTGTGCTTAGTGGCTCAGTGAGAAATGCCCGAGGTCTCTCCAAGTTGCTACTGATAGAAGATGAACTTGAAAATGCATTTAAATTCAGCAGTGTCTTCCAGATTGTCAGGAACTCAAGTTTTTATTTTTATTTTTTTAGTAATGGGAAAAAGAGGGGCATGCTCCATTTTTGCCACTTTCCTTGGTAATTTTCAGCATAGCTTAATTGGTATTACCAGTTTGCTGTGAAACAAGCGAGCAGTCTGTATTGCTCATTCTTTCCTCAGATCAGGTGCAAGACTTCAAAGAGGCATTACACAGCTGCTCTCTGACAGGAGTTGTGAGAGCTCCTCATACTGCAAATGCCAAGAGAGTTCAGAAGGTATTTAGGAGCACATAAGTATTGATCCTGTTCCTGACTAACTAACTCTTCCTGTGGTGTGTTGGGTGAACTGAGGAAAGGTGTTACCCTTGGTTTCTTTTTTGTCTGACTTATTTAGATTGCAAATGGCACATGTGGTGTTGCCTCTGTGGGCCAAGTGTTCTAATACTCTGATACGGATAATACATATTGAAAGTAACTGGTGCTGGGACACTTGTCCTTCAGCAGTAAAGATACTGTTCATATGGACTCAGAACTACCCTAGAGGTGTTAGAACAAGGTAGATGCAGAGCTCATAAATTATTGCATTTTAGGCACACAACCAGATCCATAAAAAGGGCTGTTTCTTGTTATGTGTTGGCCTCATACCAAATGAAAACCCTTTTCTGACTTGCAAACCTTAGGAAATGTTTCATTCCTGAGAAAGAACAATACAGTGAACTTCAAAGTAACTAGAACCCAGCAGAAGGTATTTAAAATAGATTTAACTGTTCCATTTTGGATAAATTGGCAATAAGAAGATGAAAACTTTCTAAGGAGGAAATAGCGAGAACAAGGGCTCTGGGAGACAAAGTTTTAAGAGGCTGCTTATCGTGGCCGGGGTGCAGATGGAGTGTTGTCCCCTTCTGCTCTGTATCATCATGGTACCTTTGAGGAATATGGGGCTGAGAATCAGGGGGAAAATCTGCTATTCACATATATATCTATCGGTTTATGCATCTTTCTATGCATCTACGTTAATTCAACCTTTTCTTTTTTGTCTCTTTACAGGTCACTATATAGGCACTGTACTAAAAGTTGTGGATGTTGTTTTCTGTTTTTTGGGTTTTGTTTCCTATGGATGTGTAATGAATTCTGGTAACATAATTTTTTGCACCATTAAAGCTGATAGGTTTTCATTACCATTTCCACTTGTGTCAGCATTTTAGTGTCATATAATTTTATTTACTTTTTCACCACACAAATACACCCTGGTTTTCTGTGTACCATCTGCTGCAAGAGTGTGAGCTGGAGGATTGATGGTGCGATAACACACTTGGAATCGGCTGTTGTTAGAGAAGGGATGTGGAGCTCCGCAGCCGTAGGCTCCGGTGTAACACAAATATCAGGAGCGGCAAAGAAGACAAATCGCAAGTCATCACAACATATCCTGTGGGGAATTTTTGATACTAGGAACAATCTGAATTTCCCAATTAGGTTGCTGCATGTGCTTTGTGCTTTGCAACTCTTCCTGTTGACAGAGCACTGGATTGTGTGCCCTGACAAGCCCCATGCAATCTGAAATTCAGAAGCTGTGGTGAAATTAAACGAGCAGTTTCCACACTGGGTGGGTGCATATAAATAGAACAATAATGCTCTTAGTAAAGTATTGTTCTATAAGTGGTTCCAATTACTGTTATACAAAGGACAATTTGATGAAATCTGGTTAAACTTGTAATAGTAACAGTGCAAATCTGAGTAGATATTCCAAAAACTGTCCACTATTTTTCTGACTGCATCTACAAAGTCTAATCTAGTGATCTTACACACTGCAAAAAGGAAGCAGTTCTTTTTACCTTGGTGAGAAAGAACATCTTTTTATCTGTATTTGTATTTAAAGGTGGCAAAGGATGCAAAATTTAATTAGGAGTAATTATCTTTTCTTACATGCTCAAAACACATGAATTCATTTCTATAGTTAGATCTTTGAAAATCTGGTGAGCATGGTACAATATATCACTGCTGAAAAGAATCTGAATTTCATATTGCTATAAGAATTTTTGAGTTTTAAGAAAGTATTTAAAGAAACTTTCCTCAGGGCCTGTTAATCACTAAAATAGCCATAAGCCTAATTTTAATAAATCAAGGACATCTTTAATAGCTTTATTTTTTTTCTTTAAAAATTTATTGTATACAGAAGGTTGAAAAAGCAGTTACAAAATCTAAATTAATTGGAACTCTTCAAAAAACAAAATCAGACAATAAGATATACATTTGCAATTTAAAGTCAGGATGGTTTTTGAGTAGATTAGGCTTGTTGTCTGCTTTTGAAGGAAGATAGGCAGAACAGCATTGTTCTGATTGCATAGCTCTGATTGCAGACAGTGATATGCTAACAATGATTGCTGGAATTTTCAGAAAACTTCGTGGTGATAATTCATTTACACTTGGACATTTGACTGCATTTTCCATGTTCTTTTAACAATGCCTTTTCTGAGCGTACAAATTCTTAACTTCTGGATCTTCAACAGGGAAAACTGAGATGATCTCCTAGGAAGACACTGTCCAAAAGTCCCAAGTCACAGAACACAGAATTAATTAAGAAACTTGACTCTGTCATCTGACATCAGTTAAGCTCTTGCTGTGGTGACACCAGTTTCTCCCATTCTGACCAATACAGTCCCACCATTTCCTTAGCACACAGTTTCTACATAGCTGTTCATTTCCTCTTATTTCTTCAGCAGAAGCCGATGAAACCAGGGACTCGGTCCTTTGCACTGCACTTAGCACAGTAAGGTCCTGGGCTGTGCTTGGTGCTTCCAGGCCACATAATAAGCAAATGGAGCAGATTTCTGAAACAATATAAAGGCATTAAAAGGTGCCTTGGCTTCTCTCCAAATAAACTGGGTTTGTTCAGCTTGAAAAAGAGAAGACTTCGGGGTGACCTAATTGTAGCCTTCGAGTACCTGAAGGGAGCCTGCAAGAAAGATGGAGAAAGGCTTTCCATGAGGACATGTAGTGACAGGACAAGGGGGGAATGGCTTTAAACTGAAATAGAGTACGTCTAGACTAGATATCAGGGAGAAATTCTTGACTGTGAGGGTGGTGGGGCCCTGGCACAGGTTGCCCAGGAAAGCAGTGGCTGCCCCATCCCTGGAATGTTCAAGGCCAGGCTGGATGGGGCTTGGAGCAACCTGGTCTGGTGGAAGTGTCCCTGTCCAGGGCAGGGGGCTTGGAACTAGGTGATCTTTAAAGTCCTTTCAAACCCAGGCAATTCTAGGATTCTATGATCTCCTGAATGGAACATTTTGTTAAGTGCCTAACAGGAGGTTGTGTGCATTCCTGATCTAAAATGCTCTATTTTTTGGGAGGTAAACCACTTTATTTTGGTTAAATTTTGTTATTGGCAGCTTAGGTGAGAGGCATGAGACTACAAGGAGTTTGGGGCCAAAACTTCCCCACTGTATGCAATTAAAGAGCATTCAGCACCCTCTGCCTTTAATACTGCAATAAATATGACATACAAGTGCATTAGCAGTGGAGATCCAGCTGAGGTAAGGGGTATTAGGCACAGACATTTTTGCAACCTTCATCCTCTTTATTCACATGACAAGCAAATTTTAAAGGAAAAAAACCTTACAGAATTCCAATGGGAATAAATAAATTGAAAAATGCTGGCATTATTTTCTGGTAGTAGCAACCAGTATCAAACAGTATCAGCTGGAATGAATCTCAGTAGAAGTTGTTTTTAAAAGTGCAATAAAATTCTATTATCCTCTGAAAGGTTATTATCCAAGTAAGGAAGGCATTTATGTATAAAGGTCTGCCAATTTGTCTCGTCAAGATAGGGCTTTTCATGAAACCAAATGTGAACTAATTCTTTTTTCACTTACCTTGTAAGTAGATTTATTCCTACGGAATACTTCAGTACTACTGAAGTCAGTGACAGAGCTGCCATTAAATTCTTTTCAAATAATAGCATGGAACTAATGGCAAAAAGGCCATGAGGTGGCAATTCCAGCTGGCAGCATTTACAAAGGAGACTTTATGAGGAAGTTGGATAAATGTAAAGCCAAAGTGCAGTAGAAGGTGACAAATTCTCAATCGTTAGACTGGATTTACAGAAAAATTTACTATAACAAATTAAAAGACTGACAGAAGTTTGTATTAGTGCTGTTACATTTAATTGGTGGAAAGTATCAGAACTATGGAATTATGAGCTGGTAAAGAGGTTTATAGAAACCAATTAAAGTACAAACATTAAGAATGGTTGCATTGAGTGGCTGAGAACAATTACTAGGCATTTCCTGAGGTTGTGTTCTTCACAGAGATGTTTTAATTGCTAAGGATAGTGCTCTGAAAAACAAGTAGCTTATTTTATTGCATTCTGTTACTTCTGTAGCTACCCACTTATCCCTCTAGATTGTAAATAGTTTATTTCTGCTGATTTGTTTATGTTTCCTTTTTTGAAGTTGTTTGAAGTTATTCTATTTCTCTTAGTATATTCCTTCCATGGGGAATATGGACATTCACCTGTCACCAGAAATTCACCTCTCTTACTGTGACAAGCTCATAAAGAAGTAGTATTATCCACAGAAGATGGTTGTATAGGGGTTCTGAACCAAACTGCTCCTAGCAGCTAGAAAGAAGCAGCTGAAGAGAAGATAAAGCTGGTGATTGGATTAGTATCCAGTAACAAGCATTTCTGTCACAGAGTGAAGTGTCATATTAAATCACAGCAGGGCAGTTGGAACTAGAGGATCTAAAGGTACCTTCAAGCCAAACCATTCTATGATTCTAGGAAATGGGTCTCTCCTGTGGGATTTAAATATTTTTGTACCTGGACCTTTGTCTATCCTCATACTTCAGCTCCTCCCTTGTAAATTAGGAATAATAAGAATGTTCCTCTTCACAAGAATGTAGCTCGATCTCAAAAGCATATAAGGAGGACAAATATTTAAAAGATAGAATGTATATATGTATATATATATATGTATATATATATGTACATATGTATGTGTATGTATATATGACACTCCTCACCATAATGTCTGGCTAGAGTGGGTAAATACTGTCATAATTTCTTTTCATCCCAAAGAAGCAGGTCCTGTATGGCACCTAGAAAACAGAATTCTGATTTCCTAGATGGCAAAACAGAAAGGTGAAGGAAGCTCACAATAAATAACTGATACAATTACAGGGTTTAGGAAAAATGCAGAAAATGCAGAAAAAATCTGTATGTAGCCTCTTCAAATTAAAAATGGTACTTTTTTCCTCCTTAAAAAGATGATACTTATCAAAGAACTAGGCAAATCTGGAAAAGTTGTGGTGGGACTATTTGTACTCATTAGTTCCTGTGTAGTTATATCTTCCTATGATTTTGTTTTATATATGTCACTTCGAGTTCCATCCCCACAATCCCTGTGCTTCTCTGTGAGTGATGGAAAGATTTCCTGATCCTGCTGCTCTGAATCTGCTGGCATTTTCATTCTTTATTCAAGTTTCTCCCTATTCAGGTCTGCCTTCAGGTAAACAGGTCTTTTTTTGCAGTCTCCTTATGCATGAGAATTTTCCCATGCCCTTAATCAGATTTAACTAAGCCCTTAATTGTCTCATTATATTTAGTCAGATTTTCTAATACGATCATTTACATCACTTAGATGACATAGAGTGGCCATAATCTGGCTGCAAATTCCCTGTGGCTTAGAGAAACTAATGGCTGGACAGAATCTGACAGCTTAGAGCTTTCTCCTTCTTTGCAGCAGAGTTGATTTCCTGGAGGGGAATGAGAGAATCTGTGTGGGGGTGCACATGATCAGTCCAGGACTGGGAAAGAGTGTGGCCCAGTGGGTTTCAACCACTTGTAGGATGAAGAATTGTAAAAGTTTCTCAGTGGTTGTGTTTATTTATGTCAGTGAATGTAGTAAAATTTAACCACAGAAGTTCAGGCAATAATTTATGTGTCTCAAGAGGGTGAAATATTTAAGTGTCACACTCTGCAAATTCCAATGGCTGTGCTATTTAAGGCAAGTTCTGTTTTTATCAATAGATCATTTGTGACATATGACAAAAAAGGAAAGAGAGCCTGGGGCAAAATAGATTTTAGCTAGGTCTGAATTAGATTTTATAGGTCAGCTATTCTCAGTTAATTCAATACCATCTGATTGCTAAAAAGGTACTTAATGAGTCTTAATTAGAAGGGATGTCTTTTATTGTCATTTAATGTGGTTGCATTTATATGAGCCCAGGGTTTGGCAGCAGGTTTGTCTTTTAGTGATTCTTGGGTCTCAATCAAAGAAGGGCCAGTAAATGATCCCATCAGCTCCCAGGCTTTCTGTTTGATGCTTGTAGTGTAAGTAGCATAAGGGCAAACTTTAGAAAATACGTGACCACTGCACAGAAAGGGCCTTAACCTTAAGTTTCTTGCTAGCTTGATAAATAAATAAAGTAATAAATGCCATACAAAGTTGAAACTTGAATTTTGCATTTCAAGGGAATGGGAATTTTATGGTAAATTTTGCTATATAAAAATTCTTTCATGTTTTCTATCTCATCCTATTCTCCAATTTTTAAATTTCTTCAAAATATGATCAATTAATGTCATATTGTGGCATAGTAGCAGGAAAAACCCAAACAAAACTGTTACCTTTCTAAAGCAGACTTAAGCATAGTTGCTTCTTGGTATTGACTCTCTCATCATACTTTTTGTAAAGATGTTTCCTGTTCGTCATAAAAAGCTTCACTCTTATGTATACTGTTGTGCTGTAGTTCATATCATAACTATGAAAACAGAATGCATTTAATAATAAAAAGCAAGTCAGGAAGTAATATTTAAAGCAAAATCACAGCATTTTAGATTATATTAATTTTTAGATATTTAAGATATATAAATCCTTGAGTATTTGGGGGAAAGTATTTTGAAATAAAGGCAATACCATCAAATGAAAAAAATAATTTCAAAAATATCTTGCTCTTAAAAAACCTGTTCTGAACACCAACCCTCTGTGGTCTGTTAAGTGAAGAATAAGTGTTGTGTTGTGTGTGTGTGTGTGTATAAAACCAGCCACTGTGCAAGCCTCAAATAACCCAATGCATATATGTGTTTTGAATCAATTGATATTGGAAATACTGAGGGCAGACAGACTTGACTGACAAAAAAGAAAAAAAGAAAAAGAAAGAATGTTGATATGACAATAAATTAACTGGGTTTGAATTATAATAAATGTATCTTCATCAAGCTTCGAGATGTGCTTCTCTCACAGTTGAATGCTATTAAATTCTATACAATAACAGCCTTGTTAAATTAAAATTAAATGCTAATTTAACACATCTAAAGGCACTATCACATTTTGTTCTGAATTGTGTTTCTAATGACTTCAAACCATGTGTGACGTATTTGCTGCAAATTTCTGTTGTGATTTGTTCTGAAGGATCTGTGGGTTTTTATTTAATAAGTTATATCCCCTTCTCTGTCAACCTTTTACAACAATAATGAAGACACAAGAGTCAATGAAGCACAAGCTGAAGGCATAAACAAAGAAGTGGTTCATACAAAATGCATACAAATCTAATGACTAAATGAGGGAGAAGTAAGATTCTCATGAACAAGATGCAATTAAGATGAAGAATTTGAAGTTATACTTTCAGCCATCAAAATCCTACCAGTTGTAATGCTAGATGGTGTACTAATAAATTATTTAGAAGAAAAGGTGTCTTTTTTGTTTAATGAAATTAGAATGTATTTATTTTCAATACACCATGCTGCTGGAACAACTAACCTTTAACTAACGTGCTAATGCCACTTCCAATTGATGTACCTATTTAAAATGAACAATGCTAGTGACAGAATACTGAAAACAATTAAGCTGAACTAGTCAAAATTAATAGAAGAGATGGCATCTTCATCTTAGACAGCAAAGGCTATTGGAATCAAATTTTTTTCATAGGAAGACCATGTACTAGTTGCGTGTGGTTTCAAAAAGAGGCACAGTCACATTCTTGTCTTACAAAAACTAAGTGATCTGAGTAGATCCCAGCTGGATTGTGGAGAGTCCTAGAACTTCCTTTAGGAAACTCCCATTCTTTAAGTTTTTCCTTTCTCTGATGTTGCTATTAAAGGTGCTCCCAGGTAGCCCTCAGGAAGTTCTGAGTTCCCAGGAAGCCTTTGGAATCCTGTCGGTAGGTACTTGCATTCAGCTCAGCCAGCCTGAGCTTTCGAGTGCTGATGGGCTTTGTAGGTACAGCCTCACATTTGGTCATGTGAAAGGATACTCCTTGAAAAAGACCCATTCACAAGGAAAATGAAAGGACATAGTGTAACATGTAACATACTGTTCTACAAGCAACAGAGCTATATAAATTTAGTTTCCTGTAGATTTTTCTTTCATGTTCGTATATCCAGCTTGACACTTAGTGCCCTCTTTGATCTTATTCAGTACCACAGTACCATTCCCATCCCTTAAATATCTCTATACTTGAAATATTCTGCCTCACACTTGCTCTGGATCTCTCTTACAGACGTTCTTATGTTATTCTATATAATATGATCACCTGTGCAACTTGAAAAATAAAGCAGACATCCTGGACAGTACCAAGTAGCAGCATCTTCTCTCTAATATTTTTATTATTCTGTTATGGCAGAAGAAAAACTGCCATTGTAATTATAGCCATTTTTAAAATAAAAAGTTGAAGTCATTATGCTAATATTTGCTTAAAAAACTCAGAGGTTATAGTACGTAGTTTAAGGATAAGATGACTTGCTGTGTTTTGCTGAGTGCTTGCATAATCTTCCTGGACTTAGTCGATAACTTACCCATACTTTCTTAGAACAACTTAAATTTGCTTCATATCTGCCATATACTGAATTAAGGACAAAATGCTAATCTCACTAATGTATCTTGAGGTCTTCCTGCCTTCCATGTGTTCTGCCTAAGCCTCTGTAGTATTAAAAGTAAATCTTTGGAGTGCATTTCAGCAGAGTGATAGTACATTGCTATTATTTTTGGAACTATATTTGATGCTGCATAATTACTACTGTGAGTTCTGCACCACCAGAAGCCTTCATTAATCACAAATATTTTGCTCGCCTAGTTATGGCTCTTCCTTCCCTTGTTCCGCTGACTTCCGCTTTCTTTCTTTTTTTATTTGAATCACTGGCCCAGAGCAGCTATAAAGTGTAGACATTTATGGGAAAAACAAAGAACAGCAAACTCTACATTGGGCCATGTAGGCAGTCATTTGTTTGTTTGCATGCTGAGAAACCTGCCAAAAGTACCAGAACTCCTCTCTGGTGAATAATGTAATAAATTAGATTTCATCACTAGGTAATCATGGGTCCATGAGAATTGGGTATAAAAATCTTTCTTCAAACATTTCCTCAATGGAGCCCATCGTGATATACACACAGACTCTGTTTGAAAACGTACTTGCTTATTACATGCCTGTGTTTTCTTTTGAAAGGAAAATGAACTTTTTTTACCTCAAAAACTGCATGGAAGCTCTGTGTGTTACTAGCTAACAAAAATGTGTAAAGAAGAGATGGCTGTAAATGTAGGGCATATTTCTAAGCATCTGCTAGATTTATATTTTCTAAATATGTCCATTTCAGTAGACAGAGCCACTATTTAGCTGAAATAAAACAAGACCAAAAAAGACTTTATAAATATTCTGATTTTCTTATGAAAATGTCACATTTTTAAAGCATCAGGACATAAATAAATGAGGAGGACTGGAAATGTTCAGTGAAGCTGAAATGGTCTGGGAACCTGCTGGCTGCTTCTGTTGTGTCTATTGACATGATTTCATCTTTAAGTACACAAGCCAGCTGTTGGAGGGCCAGATGTGCTGGGATGCATCAGTCAGTTAAAGTACATCAGTCCAACATTGCTGAGGATCATATTAAAGCCACAGCAAACAGAGAATGTGGTCACTGGCTTATGAGCTGATTTATTGAAGTATTAGTTTCTCAAGAACTACGTCAAAACTATTAGTAGGGTTTAAAAATGTGCAACAGAGGAAGGTACCAGTGGGTTCACTGGTGTCTTACCCTTCTCCATGGAAGACTTGAGGCATCCAAAATGAGATCATAGTGGGATAATCTTAAAGTGTTTTCTAATACATTAGGTACATACTCCATTTTTTTGATAACAGTGAGCTGGGAGGAATACATGGAAATGGGTAAAATCACAGGAAGGTGCCTGTAAACATCCTGTCCTAGAAAATGTTCTGCTTGACAGAAGGCTCCCATACTGTAGCCTTTTCTTTTGGGGCATCAGCACTCTCTTTATAGCTCAGGGACCTGTGGACACTAATGTTTCTTTGGTGAGTTCCTTTTGATAAGTTTAAGAAATAGAGTTGCTTTGGGGTTTTTTTTTTTTGGTAGGGGGCGATGGTGTTCATTTCTGTATGTAGTCAGCAGGCTAGGTCTCAGAATCCTGCTTTATTGTTTTAAATATAGCTCATTTGCATTATTTCCCCTCTTTAATTAAGTAATAACTACAGCTTTGTGCAAAAGGCTTTTTCCTTCTAATAGAGTCTTTTATTCTGAGTTTAAAAGCAACATCTTTTTTCCCTTCCTTGGATATAGTTTTGAAGATTTTTATACACTCACCATGAACTTCACATAATAGCGTCTTTTAATAGTCTTTCTATCATGGATGAGTGTTGTTACCTTTTTAGCTGCTCCTTTTTGTTTGCTTTCAGAAAGTTGCTTCTTTTTCCTGTAATCCTCTCCTTGGAACTGAATATTACTGTGGGTGATTTGTGTGTGTGGCTTTCTCACATCTCCAAAACCACTGAAATCAATTTTGAATTGAAGAGTTGCTCTTACTTTGGAAATGGGTCTTCAGTAACTGCACCTTGTGCTGCATCCAGTATGCTGCTGAGGGAATAATGAAGAATTGCTTTTACATTTCTGGATTCTCTGCTTTATCAACAAATTAGGACATTTTGCTTTTTCATCTGTCTGTCCTTCATTTTATTATTGGTGTCCGAAAGACAATGTGGAAGGTATTGTGTAGGGGTGGTGCAATTTTTTGGGCGGCTTTACTTTTTAAAATGATTCCCCTAACTCTGAATTTAAGTGATAAAGAGGGAAGAAAAGAATTTTGCCTGAACCTTCATCTGTTTGCCTATCACTGTTTCCCTAAACTGCCATTATACCAGGTGTTATAAGGTATATCGTTCTATTAGATATCACCAAATCACAGAATGGGTAGGTTTGGAAGGGACCACAGTGGCTCGTTTGGTCCAATCTCCCTGCTCAAGCAGGGTCATCCCAGAGCACATGGCATAGGATTGTGTCCAGCCTGGAATATCTCCAGTGAGGGAGACTCCACAACCTTTTTGGGCAGTCTGTTCCAGAATTTGGTCACTGCACAGGAAAGAAATTCTTCCTTGTGGCCAGGTAGAACTGCCTGGGCGTCAGTTTCTGCCCTTTGTCTCTTGTCCTATTGCTGGGTGCCATTGAATAGAGCCTTGTCCATCCCCTGACCCCTCTGTTCAAATACTGACAGACATTTGTGAGGTCTCATGTCAGTTTTCTCTTCTCAAGGCTCAGCCTTTCCTCCTAAGAGATGCTCCAGTCCCTTCATCATCTTTGTTATCCTCTGCTGGGCCCACTCCAGGATCTCCACGTCTGTCTTCTAACTGAGGAGCCCAGAACTGGACTCAGCACTCCAGATGTGCCTCATCAGAGCTGAGTAGAGGGACATGATCACCTGCCTCGACCTGCTGACAATGCTCTTCCTAATGCACCCAGGGTACAATCAGCCTTCTTGGCACAATGGCGCTGCTGGCTCGTGGACAGCTTGTTGTCCAACAGGTCCTTCTCCACAGAGCTGCTTCCCAGCAGGTCCTTCCCAGCCTGTCCTGGTGCCTGGAGTTATTCCCCTCCAGGTGCAGGAGGTGCACTTGCCTTTTGTGCTTCAGACGTTTCTTTTCTGCCCATCTCTCCAACTTGTCGAGGTCCTTTTGAAGGGCTGCACAGCCCTCTGGTGTGTCAGCTACTCCTCCCAGCCTGATGTGGCCAGTGAACTTGCTGAGGAGGCACCTGCCCCTTCATCCAAGACAATGATGAATAAGTAAAACAATGCTGGGCTTAGTTTAACATTAACAATCTGATTGAACCTTTGTTTACTGAAAATTTTGCATTGTCTTTTATTTCATATAGTAAACAACATGCAAAACCCCTCTTATTTTCATGCAAGACGTACAAATTGCTAATAACATTGAAAATCCCTGTTTTCTTCAAAAAATAATTCAGGAATTTCTTTTTAAATTAAGGAGTTAATATTTTATGTCATTAGAATTAGCTTTGGGAACATTTATCTCATCATTTTTGAATATTCAAGTCCATGATGTATTTTGAGCTAATTTTGGGCAGATTCATTAGGAAAAAAAGGTGTTGTTATTAATAGTAATTTGAAGGAACTTTTGTTGAAGATTAAGTTCCTGTTAGACTCGTTATCTCACAAGTGATAAATATAGTAACAGTCTTACACAGAGAAGGTGTAAAATCTGTGACTTGAGTTAGTAAGAAGTTGCATGGTTATTAGCTTCTCATCTTCCAATATTCACTAAGAGTGTTATCCTGATACAATCAACTGTAATGACACTACTTTCCTCCCTACTACATTCTCAGAAGAGACTGGAGGTAAAAAAAAAATCTTAGTATTCAATTAAATTATTGTGTATTCTCTTTCCAATATATCTTTGGTCAGAATTTGTTTTTCAGAAATGGGGATATGGATTTCATATCAGTGCACAACACTTGTGATTAGAAGTAAGAATTTTAGTTTTTCAGTCTTACTTATGGACTGTGCTGGACCAGAGTTTTCAGTGAGAGAAATAGTTTGGCTTAAGCTCTTGAGCAGCTGAGCTCTGTTGTTTCACTGCAGTCATCTTTCTTACACTCTCTTGTGAAGAAATAAGGACTCAGCTTAGCATGTTCTCTTTCCCCTAATCATACCAGCTTTGACCAACATTTCATACAAGTTTATGATGGATATGATGAATACTTGGGAACAGGTTGGGAAAACCACTACCTAAAATACTATGTTTTTTTTTTTTCTTTTTAAGTTTGTGATGTTTTCAAAATGAATTTAAACATGTATTGCCTGTCATATAATGTGATTATGTTTAGATTGTTCATTTTAGAAAGTAAAACTTTCAATTTAAAGTAGTGGAGAAATACCATTTTTTTTTCTCTATTTCTGATGACTAAAGCAGTTAATATTACCTTGTATACTATTCATCATTTTAGGATGGATACTATTAACTGGAAAGGATTTTCTTTGGGAAATAATACAATGTAAATAGGAAGTAATTTGCTTAGTAAATAGCAAAAAATAAATATATTCAAATTATTGAGATCTGTATCTGTACACATACTAAAGGAAATTATACTGTTTAAAGAGATGGATTTCATCAGTTCTGCATTTAGCACTCCTTGGAGTTAGGTCTGATATTATATATAAAAAAACCCTTCTCTTAAAATGCTATAGACACAACTGCTTTGATTAGACAAGTGATGGTACATTAAGTAGAATTCAAAGCCTATAAAAAGAGGTTTTTTGGATATCTGATTAAGTGCATTGTCTGGTACAGGGACAGTAAAGAAAACAGGTGAAAGGAGGACAGTTTAAAAAAAAGCTCCATGCAGATTATCCCTTTAGTCATTGTTATTTTATTATTTTCATCTTCTGTAGCAAGATTTATTTTTTTAATTGAGGCATGACATTTAAGTAAAGTATCATTTGTTAATAGATAGTTAATTGGACTAATTGTCTGCTGTAATTAGCTAGAAATCTAGTATGTTTTTATTTTAAATATTGAAGGTCTCATTAAACTTCCTTCTTGTGAATAGGGGAAGAAGGTGCCATTAAACTAATTGTTTATACAAAGTGAAAATATTCTGCTCAAATGTAATAATAATATGTACTACAGTTCAGTTTACTTATTATGCTAAGCTCTGAAGAAATTCTAGTGGATTTGTTTTTCTGTTGTAGAGTAGGAGGTTGGTGTTCTCATTGCTCACAGCTAAGAAATCAACTCTCCATTTTTTCCAAATAACAATGAAATCAAATTTTTGAAACTGGCAGTGTAGGTCAGAACAATTTACAAGACGCTCATTATGATAGAGATTGGCTTCTTCTGCTTAACAGCAAGTGTTTTCTGAATTGCTTGAAACATCTATTTGTTTTTAGTGAAATTTCTTGGGATTTATATCATGGAATAATCATAGAACGGTTTGGGTTGGAAGGGACCTAAAGATCATCTTGTTCCAAGCCCCCTGCTATGGGCAGGGACACCTTCCACTAGATGAGGTTGCTTCAAGCCCCATCCAACCCGGCCTTGAGCACTTGTAGGGATGAGACATCCACAGTTCTCTGGACAACCTGTGCCAGGGTCTCACCACCCTCACAGGGAAGAATTTCTTCCTGCTATGTAATATAATCTAAGCCTTGTCCTATCACTCCATGCCCTTCTCCCTCTCCAGCTCGCTTGTACTCAGCCTTAGGTACTGAAAGGTCTCCCCAGAGTCTTGTCTTCTCTGTGCTAAACCCCCTAACTCTCGCACCCTGACTTCCTGGGAGAGGTGCTCCAGCTCTCTGAGCATCTTTGTGGCCTCCAACAAACCACATCCTTCTTATGCTAGTGGCCCCAGAGCTGGACACAGGTGGAGTCTCACCAGAGCACTGTAAAGAGGAAGAGAATCCCCTCCCTCCATGCTGCCCAGGTTTGATGTAGCCCAGGACACAATTGGCTTTCTGGGCTGTTACTGCACATGGCCAGGCCAAGACAAGTTTCTCATTGACCAACCCTTCAGGTCCTTCTCCTCAGGGCTGCTCTCAGTGTTATGCCTTTTCTTTAGATGTTGGTAAAATGAGCCAAGGCTCCTGTGTATTTCTCCAGTCCTTTTCAAAGGTAGATAGAACCAGAATTACATCAGAGCAGCTGCAATATGTCTTTATTGAAGAGGCCATCTATTGCCAGGCTTTGTGGGGCTGCTTAGAGACAACAGCTCTGGAACATATCATGCACATACATTAGAGTTTATGAACGATGAACATCCTGCATTGCACTCACAGCACGGTGTCATCACAGGACAGTGTTACAAATTAGGGATTATCTTAAAAATGAAGGTTTTATCATTTCTTTATCAGCATCTAAGACATTTTGACACATGAACCAGCAGCGTGGCTGCTGGGACACATTGGGAATGTTGCTGCACAGCTGGCACGTCATGCAGTGTTTATCAGGAAGAAACAGGGGCTTCATTTCCATCAGCTTTTGGCGTACAGTTTACAACTATCCTTTTCTTTAGGGGGCCACTATAATTTTTATCATTAAAGGAAATAATTCCTGTATTGTAACAGTGCAAAGCCACTGGCTGCAGGAGTTTCACTGTGAATGCTAATCCTCTCCTGAGGCTGGCTCCCACAGAACAACAACGACGAACAAGTACTTATTGAAGTGCTCATAATTCAGCTGGGTTTTGTGCAAACACTCAGTTTATTTCTATTTTCCAAGTTTTGTATTTTTAAATGTTCAGAAAGCAACAACAAGTGAAAGAAAAGCCTATTTAACTGTGCTCCTCTTGCCTCAAGATATATCCATCCCAACACAGACCATGGGAAAGCTGGTCTTTTTGTCTAGGGAACCGGGTGGTATTTTTGTTTCCTGAAGCATCTCTGCCTTTAGTAACTTCTGAGTAAACCATATGTAGCACTAAAATCTGGATTCAAAGAATCCACTAATCTGCCAAGATCCTGCATTGAATTTTATTGAAGTGATTATTTCCTAAAGAAAAGGAGTAGTTCAGTTATTCAAAGGTTGCTATTGGGCAATGGAAAGTGTATGTTCTCTCCCGGTTTATTTGATGCCCCCATGCAGATTGATTTTTAAAACCCCTGTAAATTCAGAATGTGAAATTACAATAAGTAAAGAATGTTGTTCTGTCAATTATTTGTTAGACACACAGCTGGCTGGTGTTTGTGTTAACTTATGATCTTGTACATTGTGAACTTGCAATTCATTTTTATTGTAACCAAAATTTTTTAGAAAAGCCTTTTTTAGGCTTAATGAGCAAATTATCTTGATATAAAACTACTTGCCTATATGTCATACCCTCAAAACTTTCTTTGCTTTATATATCTGTTTAAATGGACAGTACTTGTATGGGGTTTCTTAGAACTAAGGGATGGCTAATTTAATCCTGGAATTTTAGTAACTCCTTCAGATGGCAATTTAAATATGGGTTAAAATATAATAAGGCAAAAATGAAATTATAAATATCTATCTGAGATTATATTAGTTTTTGTGCAGGATAATTTTGTCTTGCAGATATTTTTTGGTTCTTCCTCCTGTTACAA
This sequence comes from Acropternis orthonyx, assembly GCA_035583155.1. NCBI lineage: Eukaryota > Metazoa > Chordata > Aves > Passeriformes > Rhinocryptidae > Acropternis > Acropternis orthonyx. The sequence continues at coordinate 14,734,089 of JAWWEU010000138.1, forward strand.
GTGTCTTAAATAAATAAGATCATTTTGGAACTGTTTTAATTTGGGAGTTTTCACATTCTGCTTCATTATCTTGTAACTGTAGTATAAATTTACATTAATCCATTCATTCTTCCTCTCTCATATGCATTCTGACCTCACATAAACTGATGTAAACAGAAAAATTACTTGTGCCAGCAAACATACTGTAATTTGAGGCTGTTTAAGTAGAGGTTAGAATCTGGCCATGAGTATAAATAGAATGCAATCTAATTTCCTGAGGTCTGCAGATTCAGTAACTTTTGATATTTATGAATTCAAAGCCTAGCAGTGGTTTATGCTGACATGCAGCTGCTTGGTGCAGCTTAAAATTGGGTGAAGGAAAATTTATGAGCGGAGTGTAAGTCCAACTTAGAACTGGGTCTGGAGGTAGGGCTGTGAAAGAGAATCCTTTATTTCTAATACTTTCCATCCCTTCCCACACATACATACCTCTGCTCCTATTTCATGTGCTTATAGTCTGGATAAGTTTTTGCATATCTTGAAAAGAAACTGTGAAATTTAACTTGCTAAAGAACATTTTTGCCTTTTGAAAAAAGCATCAAACCACAATATGTGCCAAAATTCCAACTGCAATATCCACTGTCGATTTCTAGTACCCTGTTTTGCAGGGGTGACTTCTAGTTAATCATAGAATGGCATTTGCTTAGAGGTACCATTTTGCTTTTCTCAGATTCCTCACTGTTACAGCAATGACAAGGACGTTTAGGTGGGGCAAAGCAGCCCTGGCCAGGTAGAACAGGGGACTGTAATTTTCATCTCTGTCCCTGGATATTATGACTTGGCTCTATAAGCATCAAGAGTGCTGGTGGACAGTCAGCACTAACCTTTGCATCACAACAGACTTCACTAGAGCTGAACTAATGCAAACGTAATGGTGAGAGAGCAGAAGAAAAAGAAGGGAGTCCATGGTTTGGACTTCAGCCTGTGAAATAGAGACTCATCTGGTCACTGTAGCCCTTCCATCAGTTCTTTGACAACCTGCAACTGGACAAATACCTTGCAGATATTTCTATTTGTTGAATCACCCATGCAAAACACACAAAAAAAAATCTAATTTGTTATAGAAACTAAATTACAGGCAAATCTCAAGTGTCTGTTCTGCCAGTTAATGATAGTAATGTTAAAAAAGATAACCACTGCCATTATATTCATGACTGCATTTTATGCCTTAACTTTATATTCAAAGGGAAATACTCGTGAGTTTTTCATCTGTTTTATATACATTTGGTTCTGTAAATTTTCTGCTGTAGTTGCATACAGTCATCAAGTTTGCCATCATAGAGCTGTATTCTTGTAGTTCTCATTCCAAATGAAGAGAGCATAAATTGCTGACTAGAGCAATGCAGTTTTTCTGAAGTTTGAAGTAAATCTTACTTGTGTAATTATCTTCCACTATAGTAGGACCAACTAAATCATGATGCTGCCATACCCTGCATGATATGTGAGCTTTCATTTTGCCTGATGCTGTGGAAACACTAAAAGTTTCTACAGCTTGTGTAGTGGAGCTGGGCTTTGCTTTTAAGTGCTATAACTCACACCATTGAAGCTCAGAGACAGTGTGGAGAATGTGTGTATACACCACTTTCCAGAAATGCTGGGAATGCCTCTCTGCATATCACCTATACTTTTCAGTCCGTAGTGGCTCAAACAACAAATGAACCCTCTCTGCTGACAGAAGCCAACCTGGATAAAATAGCAAGTATGGAACCAAGGACATTGGAGCTAACCTTAGCACTTGCCAGAGTTAACTAAGACATGATAAAAGAGACTGTCACTGCCTTTAAATTAAGACTAGAGAGTCTATGTGGGTGGATTAAATATGTGCCTATTAGGGGACTGTGTATGCAAAAAATAGCTGGTGTTTCTAGGAGACAAGGTAGACATACAAATTATGAGAAATGAAGAAATGTCATTACTATTTGTAGATGTGAACTGAGTTACAGAAAAATACCTTGTATGCAAAAATAACATCATCCGAAGTTTGCAGAGAACCAGTAACAGTAATTCTGAGACTTGTGACTTGCCATACTTCTGGCAATGAATCCACATCTAGTTTTAACCAAACATCATTGTTCATTAAAGTGTTTAAGTGAATAGAAGAATTAGTCTGCTTTGAAAAATCTCAAGACGATGCTTTCCAAATTCCTTGAGATGAAATTTTAAGTGTATTGAGTAATTGTAATCTCCTAGGCTTTACACAACAATGAAACAATCAAGAGAAGACTTGACCAAGTTCAGAAGTGTTTTGTAAAACTCCATTGCTATGGATGACAAACTGTGTATTCAGAAGTTGTTCTACTCTGAATTGCAAATATTCAAGTGTACCTCAGCTGAGGGGGAGGCACCCCAAGCAGTGGGACAGCAAGTTTGCAATAACAGTGATGTAGCATTGAACCAACCTGGTGTTTATTGACTTTATTGGTAGCACTAAGCATTGCTATTTGGGTTTGCCAAAAGCACAGGAAAAAATGCTACTGTGCCTATTGCTACATAGCTTTGGCATGTCTTAGAGCTTATTGGAACAACCCATGTTTCTTTTTGAGTAACTGGAGGATGGGGAGCTCCTGGGAATGGAACAGTGTGATCTGAGCAACTGCCACTAAGTTTGAAATTGTGTTTCAGTTCTCATTTAAAGACTCGAGCTCATCATACCTGCCCACCTGGTTTCTATGGTTGCTTTTTAATGATTGTACCTTTTGTTAAACTGTGAACAGGCAAGTTGTGGGTAGCATTTTGTTTCATTCCTTTAATTGCAGAAGAGTTTTAATTTTAGTTGTAAGAGAGTGGTGCTGCTCCTCTCAGTCAAGTTTGTGAATATCTGAGTCATGTTCCGCATGACAAGGGGACAAAATCTGAAATACCTAATATCTGAAAATAGCAGCTGTGCCTTAAATTAGAGTAAAAGACTGGGATGCTTTTCTGGAATCATGTATTAATAGATAAAGCTGAGATATATGACTACCAGTAGCATAGAGATAAAGCTACAGTTTAGATCTCTTTAGAAATTAAATGTGTCACTTATGCATGTATGAATCAGAAGTCACATCTGAATGTGCCAAACTTCTATCAGCTATCATTAGGGTTTTACAGCCTTTTTTTCTTTTTCCTGCAAGTTTTCTGGCTTTTGTTCATGTTTGTTCAGTGTAGGAACAATGGGCCCTTAACAGCATGTGTTTGGCTCATTTCTTCTCAGTTATCAGCTTCTTGAGCAGAGAGCCTTTTACAGGCTGTGACACAATTGTTAATTATGAGTATTGCTCTGCTCATGCTTTGGAATACTAGTGGAAGATTAAGGTATTCATAGAGAGATAAAATTGGCCCACCTTGCATCAATGTGGCATAAAAAGGCCTGATTTGAGAGGTCAACCTCTCAAATTCAGTGACATTTGGAGAAGTCCAAGTTGGTATTTATGGCTCATATATAATTAATTAAGTAGCAAAGACAGGTTTGCTTTTTCAAGGTGCTCTCCAATATTCTGAACTTCTCTACAAGTGGAATTTTGTTTCCACAAATTGTATTTCCATACCTCTCTCTCAGGATGGAAACCCTGTGCATTCATATTATTTTGAAAAAATTTAGTAAGTCTATTCCCAAAGTCCTCCCTAGAGATGGGTCACAATGAAATGGCAAAGACACACAGTGGCTGGAAATGAGAAGGGCCACCCAGATGATACACCCAGAGCTGGTGAGGGATAGGGGGAAGTATGGGAGCAGGAGGAGGAGCAGCATGGTCAGTGCAGCTCTTAATTCTGAGGCAGCCCTAGTGCTGAGTGTGATCCACTCTTGTCACCTAAAAAACTCATGCCCCAAGGAAGAGCTGCATTATTTAGTTCTTCGTGATAGAGCCAATGGGTGACCAATGCCTCTCAAGCAAAATCAGGTGCCCTGCCACTTTTTATGCAATACTTACTAATAAGCACAAAGTGAACACAAACAAATAAGCAGATATTGTTTGTTGTGTGCAGCATAAGGAAAACAATCAGAACACTCTTTTAGTCCATTTCTGTCTTGGATTTCAGTTCTCAGATAAACACAGCTTTCCATTCAAAGACAGTATTTAGCACAGCTTGAAAAGTGGGCTTGTTTATTTTTAGTGTTTAGAAGGATCAGCTCACAGACAACTCATTTTTCACATAAACTAACTCATAAATTACTAGGATGCTATCTCAGTCACATCCCAAATATGCCAAATAAGTGAAGGTCACACAATGCAAATTGAAGCTGTACAAGTTCATCTACTGGCTTTTATGTTTGTATGCCATGGAAGGGAAAAATCCATATGGATTTTATTTTTATTTTTTTCCTAAGCTGCTTTTTCACTCCATCTGCAACCCTTAAACCACTGAGGGAATACATTTTCCTTAGTGAATAACTGATGTTGGAGGGTAATGCCAGTTCAGTCTGAACCAGGAGAAGAGTCAGACTAGGCCAGTTCCTTCCAGATGAAAATTTTGTAAGAAATGCCATGAGCATGGGTTTTCATCATCAAAGCAAAATATCCTTGGTGTTCAACTGTTTTATTTTTGTTGGGAAATTTAAGGGAAAAACCATGAAAAAGCAGCAACAAAAACAAAAACTCCAAACAAATAAAAAGAACCACACAGACATCCCAACTCAGATATCAGAAATCCACAGTAGTTTCGGAAAAAATTTCTTTTTCTGCCACAAATGGGTGTACATCATTGCCAGCCACAAACTCAGCTACTAATGACAGCCTTGGGTAGTCTATTCAAATTCCTAAAGCCTTTAAGTGATAAGAATGTCTTTTATTGTCTGTTTAAGTCCTGCAGTACTTCTGAAAACAGTCTAAGGAATCAATTACATCAGAAATCTCTTGTAATTAATCGGCATAACACAAATAGCTTACAAATTGCAAGCTTCCTAAAGTGCACACCTACAAAGTAGATAAAGTTTAAGCAGAATTTAAGTTTTCAATTTAAAAAGATGACTCCTTGCTGAGTTCTGGAGTATTATGTACAGCTGGGGACTCTCCAGTGCAAGAGAGAGGGAACTACCCGAGTTAGTCCAGGGTGCTGTCAGGATGATGAAGAGATTGGAGCATCTTTTCTGTGAGGAAAGGCTCAGAGAGATGGGTTTGCTTAGGCTAGAGAAGAGAAGGCTCAGGTGGAGAACTCATGGGTGTGGACAAATATCTGACAGCAGGGTGCAGACCAGGCTCTTTTTAGCCATGTCCAGTGAGAGGACCAGAGGCAGCTGGCACAAAGTGAAACACAGGAAGTTTCCTCTGAACACAAGGAAACAGTTTTTACTGAGAGCACTGGCACAGGCTGCCCAGGGAGACTGGGGAGCCTCCCTCCTTGGAGATATTAAAAGGCCATCTGGACATAATCCTGGGCAACCAGCCCTAGGTGACCACGTTTGAGCAGGTAACTCCAGAGGTCCTTTCCAACCTTGACCATTCTATCGATCCTGTGAAAACATCCAGCAAATATCTCAATAAGAGTAAACACAAGAGGGAATACAAACAACACTAAATTATTCACAGACCTTATTTACTGTTCAATGAAACTGAATGTTGAGGGAGAGATTTTCTAAGCAGGGGCTGTTGTGCAGCCAAGGGCAGCAGACAGTCACAGCTCTTCCCCTAATGGAATGTTTTGGCAGCAAAGTTTATTGTGTGCAAGGTCTGAAAGTCTGGCTAGCCCTTGTGGGGACTGTCAAAAGTAGGTAACAGAAATGAGGGCTGTCATCAAGTTACTATTGTATAGCCACCTTCATTTCACCCACAGTCTAAAATTGAGGAATTCTTTCCTATTTTTACAGGCCTTCATTGTTGTATGTGGGAATATTTTTTTTTTAATCCTCTGATGTACATTTGTGGACATTTGTATGATAGTTAAATAACAATTTTTTGCACCTTTACTTATACTTAATATATATATTACTTTTATTGTGTGGTTCCATACCTAACCATAAATTAGCACTTGCTAGTAGGTTTTAGAGTATCAAGAAATTCCACTTTCCAGTTATGTCTTATGGACATGCATGTCTGAGAAATATAAGGGTGAAATATTGCTTGTGGAAAATAGTCAGCCAAGCTGAAGTTTTCACAGAGGTGGAACTTGATCAAGACTTTGCAGCTTTGGAACTAACAGATTATTTCAAACAACGCTATTTCTTTTTTGGTTGTTTAAAGATTTCTCAGTCTCTAAAATCACACTTTGATTTATGCCCCTACATTCTGGTGGCTTACCGCAAAATATTTATCTAATCAATTGTGAGACTCTCACAGAGGAAAAGTCAAGTGCCTATTTAGAATGCAAATTGGTATATTCTAAAAGCTGTAGTGTTTCTGTGTCTGCTACAGCATTCTGCCCCCTTTTGTGTTACCAGCATCTGATGACGCTGAATGTTTAATTACATACTGCATTAAGCGACTGATTATAGTGGTTGAGGCGTTATCGTGTTGCACGTTAATAATATGGGGTGAAATTGTAATGCTTGGCCCCAGGTACATGCAGGACTCAATGGTCTGAAGTTTAGTCTAAAACTGATCTTAATGCAATTGCAATTGTGCAGGGTTTTTTTTACTCTCTGAAGTGTTTGGGGGCAATTTAAAGTGTAAGATCTTATATTTGTGTTAGGCAGTTGCAAGTATGACTTTCCAATATTTAGGCTTTTACAGGTAGAGAAAGTTGTGGTTTCTTTTCTGATTACTTTAGCTTAGTAGTTTTTCTCTCTTTGTGATTGCTATCTGTCCAGATTTTATAGCTGTTTACCACAGCTATAAGTGGACGGAATACATCCCCTAAGATATGTCCCTGAGAAAGTGTGTCCTCCTCACACCAGCCATTCTCTTCCAGTTTACAAAACTTTCTAAGTCATGAGGCAAGATTAGCACTCTTCCGAATCCCCAGGTCTGAAGACAACTGAGAGACCTTAGATGGGTTTTTACACTCTTGATAAGACTAAACTGTACTTTCATGGAGATCAGAAAGTGAAGCCATAGGAAATACTTGGAGTCATTTTAGAACTGTTGTTTATACTTTTTTGCCTCTGTAATATTGCACAGACTCTTTTTGTCAGGCATTGGGAGGGAAAAAAAATCTGGCTTTTGCTATGGCAACACAGAGGACTTAGAAAATGATCTCTCAGCATGGAAGAATGATGACTCCTAAAATAGTGGAGAAGCACTGAAAAAGAGTGAGATTCTCTCTTGTGCCAAGGTCTTTTCAGCTCAGGAATGGGGGTTCTCCCACAGAACTGGCTGTCATTCTCTCATCATTAAACTTCTTTAAACGTACAGTAATTTAGAGCAACCTATACACTGATCTAATTTATGGCTGTCTGACTATTGTTTGAAAGGACCCATGTATATATTATGAGCTGTCAGAGTGCAACAGCACTTTACCCAACTTTAATGCATCCCCAGTCTGGAAGAGAGGGGGAGGGATAAATAGCAGAGGATGAGGATCCTCTCACTTCGTACTGGTTAGTTCAAAATAGCTCAGAGATGTTTTAAGAAAATGAATGTTTTTAGCCTGATTTAGGTACTTTACACTTTTCAAAGAACTTTCTATGCAGGTAGAAAATTGATCACAAACTGCTTTAGGAGATGGCTGGTTTGCTTCGTTCACCCAAACAGCCAAAAATTTGTGAACAAAGCAATGTCACAAATCTGTGAGGTGATGTTTAGTAATACAGCATTGTGGTTGCCACCTCTGAATAAATCTAGACAAAGGAAGAAAGTTCTGCAAGGTTAAAATTAATTGCTTCGATGATTTTAAAAATTACTGTGAAAGAACTCTTACTGATATTTCCAGTTAATGAGAATTAATAAAAATTATCCATATGTCAGAATTTTTTTGTTGCTGACATATGCATTCCTCAACCAAAAAATTGAAGTAGAAATAAATAAATATCAAAACAGTATCTTTTAATGCAAAGCACAAGTACCAAGGAGATTTTTATAAGGCTTAGTTTCCTCTGCCACATGCCACATTCTGTGGCATCATACAGGATTTTCACCATTTGGAACCAATATTGTGTAAAATCCACTTGGAGGATTTCTGCATTGTGCAGTTTAGTCCCTAACCTTGTTGTTCTCCTCATTCTTCTGTACAGTACATCTTACACAACGAAATAGTCATACATGGGAGATAATAAAAGAGAATATATTGACACAATAAGATCTATTTCATGTGCCCCTTGAGCTCACTGGCTTTAATATTTTTTCTAATCTCACAGATTTCTCAGTCTGCCAGCCAAATGTAGAGTGTTCTTCACCAAAACAGCATCAGTGGCTGATATGTGTTTAAAGGGCCATAGTTCCTGCAGCCATTCGTATCGCTTCTGTTTCTAGCCCAACATGTCTAAGTGAAGAACGGTGTCTCACAGCCATACTCAATCTAGGAGTACTGTGAGCATTCCTTACTGGGGAGACTTCTTGTTATTTGTTTCTGAGATCAAAGAGACATCAGTGGTCTCCCTAGAGCCCTATGAACTGCTGGAAGTAAAAGCCGTTTGTGTGTCTTGTTTTTCAAAAGCTGCTTATCAGCCTTATAGGCAAATGTACATATTTAAACGAGTCCACTGACCCATTAATATACAGGATGCACTGAGCTTTTTGTGCTCACAGTGATGTCACTCTGAAGTACAGGAGTAAACATCCTTTGCCTACAGGAACAGTTACTCAAAAGGCTTTTTGAACTGCTATGTTTTGCTCTGTGCCTGTGCCCATATTAGCTGAAGTTACTCAGACCACACCTGCTGTACATACAACTCACCTGGCAGCTGATATAACCCACACGACAGTTATTCTCTAGACTCAGGGTTTCAATCTATGACCTTTCAGCCTGTGTTTTTAAATGAATGAGTGCTTCATTCTGTGGTAACAGTCTCCCTCTGAACAGATCTCTTCAAACACACATATCCCACGTGAAGCTGGCAAGTCCTTCTGTTCTTACAGAGCTCAGCTATGTGAGCTTTATGTGTTAAGAGCTTTGTGTGGTCTGCAAACAATTATATTTAGTGTGCCTGAGAGGGGTAGGACTGGTCTACAAGTTTTGTGCTTTGATGAGGGTTGTGATTTGTTTTCTTCTCTGCTGCTGTAGTTGTGTTAGTTCCATCCCTTGAGTTGTTGCAGCTATTTTGCCATCAAAGGTGCCAGAGTATTTTATTCACCTTTTAGTAAAGGTATATAATCTGCACAATCATAAATTCCTTTATGCTTTTATCACTAAAATGCTGAGGTGGAGGGGTAGGGTGGGAGAGTTATACTGTTCTACTGTATTGTATTGCAGGTAAGAAAACAAGAGTTTTTATTTGTAGGCAAGATTGTGGCTATCAGTAAAAGTCAGCATTATTAAAAACTGTGTACTAGAAATTCCACCATTAGGGAGGAGTGTGTGTTTTTTCTCTGTCTCTTTACAATTCAGATATCTATTTGTATTTTATAGTAGGTGAGCGTGAAATGCCTCCATTGCTATCAACACGGGTCCGGTTCTCCCTTTGCAGTGTATCCTAAACCAGAATCTATTTATCCACTTATCCTTTGTCTTCAGTGGTTCTTGCATTATCAGCCTCAACTGAAGCATCAGTCTGCCATAGGATTCTCTTTATACACACACACACACACACACACACACACATATGTATGTGTGTATCTATCTATCTATCTATCTAAATATAATTTTTCCTTTGCCAGCTGAAGGAGCTTGTTCTCTTATCCACTCTTTTCACATAAATGGAACACTTATGATCTTATACTCTTTGTAATTGGGATTGAATCTGCTTTGTTTTATGGTGCCAAAGCTGCCTTTCCTTTTTGCTTATCATCACCACACTGTATTCTTGCACTGACATTCCTTATCCATGGGGAGGTAATTTCTGGCATGCAAAGGCCATTGCTGTGCTGACTTTTATTGGTGGCAGCTGTAGTTAACTCTAAGCACATTTAGATCTGTCTTCACATATAAATGGCTGATTTTGTAGTCATGAGAATCTTTGCACCCTTGACGCTCCAAGACGTTGTCTATATGCCTCACATGCTGCATCCAGAATGAACTAATTCATTAAACTGATGAAAGAAAAGTCATTCTGTCCAATGTAGGCACTTGGAAACCCTGACTTTCTGTATTGTTCTGGGCCGAGGTCCGTGGAATTTTGATGTACTGGTTTCTAATGGCTGCTGGATCAGGTCTATGGCTCGAAGTTTAAAGATCAAGGAAGTGAAATGAAAGCTGTTTTTACTGTCTTGGGTCAATAAAGGCCTTCATCCCTTCTCTTAGAAGTTTTCTTTTGGCTTTTAACTATTAAATTTTATCACACCTATATTTTGAGACTGTGTTATAGAAAACCATCTTTGGTATCCAAACCTATAAACACACTAATAAAGAAATGCCTCAGTGAAGCAATCAGAAAAACATCGAGAGGGAACTCAGTGGTACTTTGGGGAAGATTAGTTTCCTTGGTACATCCTCTGAATATCAAATTCGCACTTGCAGGAAATGTACTGACAAAGAAAGCATAAAGACAATTTTTTTTCAGGGATACATCAACACCTCAGAGATGGAGAGAGGAGGAGAAAATTCTAAGTTGCAGTTATCCGTAGACTTCTCTCTTGGCTGCTAACACTGGAGTTTTTTACTAGAAAGTATTTAATGAAAAAAATAGAACATGATCTATGATTTGAAAAGTTCCTTGTGCTGAAAGGCAAGGACAACGATATTTATATGATCTTTAAAAACTAAGCAATAATGACACATGAAAGACTCGAATGAATGGAACAAGGGGTGATTTGCTGAAGTGTTTCATAAAAATCTCTTCCCCTAGAAGCAACACTAAATTGATTAACTTATTAGGAAAGCATACATATTCACTGAAAGAGAAGGATTTTTAAATTCTTATTTCTGACATCTATGTGTTCTGGTTGATGTCAACATGTTTTAATCAAAAGAAATTGTTTAATAGCTTGATAACACAGAATAAAACATCTTGTTTTAGTCCAGGTCAACTAACAAGTACAAATTGGGCTGGCCATCCTTAATTAGAATATTGTGGGGTTTTTGATTTCTCCTGTCATACTACAAGGAATCTATCCTTATAATCAAAATGTTCTCAGGGGAATAGAAGGAAATCTGAACCATGGAAATTTAAATGAAAATGAAAGAAGTGAAATGGAGTGAGCATTGCCGTTTGAGATAAAGTGCTAATAAAACACTCAGGTATTAGCTTCTGAAGGAGATTTTTACAGAAATCCCTTGCAGCACTGGAAAGACTGGTATAATATTGTAATTGGCATCCCTGACTTGTTTTATGTATACTGCAAGAAGTTTTTGTCTCTTGCTTGCAAAGTTCATGATAAAACAAAGCTCCCAGAATTCCCTGCTCTTTAGCTTTGCAGGTCTAAAGTATTTAAAAATACTTAGCCTTTTTCTAAAGTATCTCTGAAGATACTCTGATGCTTACGGGATTTTTTCATTATAGTACAGTGGAAAATAAACCGGTTTAGCCATGAAACAGAGAGCACAATCATCAGGTGTTCTTGCCTGTGCATTCTTGGATAATATTTTTGCAATAACTTTGTCAATGATTCTACTTAGCAGACTGTGAAAACATAACCTTCAAAGTTATGCTATGTTATAATCATGTGTACAGTGCCTTGTAACCAAATCTAAAGCTCATGTATTGTGTGTTTGGGTGTCATTTTCCAAAGCAATTTTATTGCTCAGCTAGGCCTGCAAACTGTGTTATAACCAAATCAAGCATTCATTTCTGCAAAAGAGGTAAAAATACAGTCTTATTAGCTGTGACAAAATCAGCATCAGCTCTGGCATGAGGGGGATTACCAAAGGCAAAACAAACAGAAGTATTCAGGAGCTGAAATATTTGATTGAGATATTGGAGGTGCATTACAAGTATAAGCAATTCTTTGCAGGCCTTCTCACATGTCCTAGTGTAATTATGGTGAGGAGGAAAAGATTTTCAGGTCAGGTCCTTAATTTAGATAATTCTGTCTTAATATTCAAGTATAATAAACCAAAGGATTAACATTCTGAGCGCTGAAGGGATTTTTATGCCTTGCAGTGTTTCACTCCAGACAGCTTTACTGGGGATATGTTTAATATCTTTCTTGCTTTATAACATGGACTCTGCTCTACAGAAATGGAATTAATATTTTGCTTATTTCTTTCCTTCCTAATCATCACTCTCAAGGTGGCACCTTTGTCAGCTGCAAATCATTATTTCAGCACACTGTAGGGGTGGGTGCTCATCAAAGGTGAGGAAGAGTATGGGCACAGTGTTTCAGAGGTCCCCTTTTCCTGATGTGTGAGTCCCAGGGAGCTGCAAAAATGCACCCACCCACGTACCACACTTGTGTGGACTTTGCAAGTACTTACCATTGAAGCAGAAAATACAGGTACAAGAATGGTAATGATTGAGACATTCCCAAACTTAAAATATACTTTTCTCTCTGTGAAATAACTGTTATTGAACAGTAAAAGCATAGGCTTTGTTTTATTGCTATTCGTCAAAATCTCTTCCCCTTTCCCAGAAATTTGCTCTCACTTGACAAAATGTATGGTTTTTTGAGTAACAACCTATATGAACAAACACAAACGTTAATAGAATTTGAGCATCTTGAAATGTGATTTAATTTAAAGACTGTAGTCTGTGAATATTAACTACTAACAAATTAAATTATTCAATGACAAATCACATCAGGCAGGCACCTCTGTAATATCAATCGGTTTTGTCATTATAATAATTCTTCCAAACAGTAGGATGCAGGCAGACTCTGCATTAATGTTTTGGCTCAAGGTGTTCATTTGTAAATGAACAATTAATCATGTGAGGGAAAAGGGAAACAGCTCCAGGTTTGTGTCAGATTGCCCTGGTGTTAACTGCTGCTCTTTGATGTGACATTGTCTAGACCTAATGCCAGTGGGAGTAATAGAGGAGGAGGGTGGCCATTCCATTATTTTGGATGAATTAAACTATTGGCTGCCACTGCCCAAGTATAATGTTTTTAGTAATCCATATCCATAACTTGCATTAATGAAAAAATTGATATGCTAGGTGTTTGCTTCCAAACTTTAAAAATATAGCCTCTATATACATATACCATTATAAAATAAGTACTTTAAAGTAACTTAAAGTTATTTCTTTTTTTTCTCTCTCTTTTTTTTTTCTCTTTGAAAAATAGAGTCAGGGCGTGCTGAGATTAACAGGAGTAATTCTTTCGTTTTCTATTGACTTACTATTAACTTTTATAGGAATGTGTTACTGAACTGCCACCAGGGATATAATTTATTCTGGCAACTATAGGATGAAATTAACAATTGGAGGGTTATTGCACAGTGCACCATGCAGGAAAGAGGTGCATCCTTAGTCACATATAACAGTATACCTTGCTGCCAAAATGTATGCAGACAGAATGGAGATAGTACCAAGGCACAACTTTGTCCCCCGTCTTGCAAAAAAATGAGCAGAACAGACTTTAGACTTCCTAATTCTGTTGTAAATAACTAGATTTTAGGATACATTTCTGTTTGTTTCCAATCTTTTTTATTTGACTATTCCATGGAAGAAAATCTTATTATAAAATGTATTTTGTGTGTATATGTTGGAGACTAGAAATATTAGGATTGTAAAGAAAATTCAATTTTTATCCCAGAATGCTCAGCATATGATCTTTTAACATCTAACAGAGTCAAAGAGGTAATTTGAATGTCTCTGAATTCAATCAATACTTTGATTCTGCTAAAAATAACCCTAAGTATTTCTTAATGTTATTAAATTTATGTTTATTGCAGGGCTACATGCCAGGAAATAGATATATTTTGTTCATCTTATTTTTAAAATAATGCTGTTTACTTTTGAAAGACACACAGCTGCTTTCTTTGACCTTACTGTGTTTTTAATAGGCATTCTCACTTCTCAGTCAGTCTCTTTTGAGACACTCTTTATCCTTTTTACAGATATTAGCACTCTTGATGTAAGAAAACTAAATCCCACCAGAAACCTCTACAAGGTCCTGAACGTTTGTCTTGTCCATGGGATTTCATAAATTTAGGAATAGTTTGCCTAAGCTGAAAACACACAACATCTGCTCCAGTTGCAAGGTGTCTTAGAGCAATAGCTTCAGTGCTCCAACAGAATATTGATGTTCTATGCAGCAGACATGCCAGGTTACCTTGACCTGCCAATATGGAATTACAGCTGCATTTGTATATTTGCCTTCTCTGCCTGCTCTCAAATGATCAAAGAGACTTTTGTTTCTTCTCCCAAGAGCCATCTGCACAGCACAATAGACTCAGGTTAGGCGTTCTTCCCCATTTATTGCCTAGTCTTTAGAGAATAGCAATTATTTGGTACCATCATAAAGAATTCTTCTCCCTCCTTAGTGTTCATTTTCCTGTCATGTGTCTGTCTTTTCTGCTTTGGACGGTTTAAACACATATAGATGCTTTTCACAGTCTCCTCACTCTGAGAAGAACAATGTGAAAGTCAGAGAAAAATTCAGCCCCTGCTTTCTCAGCCTTGTCAGTGCTGCTGGTGCTCAGTCTAAAGCAGAGTCATGTCAATGAGAAGCACTTCACATCATAGCAATGTGACATAAACCTGGAGCTATTTCCTTTCCATTTCACAAGATGAATTGCTCATTTGTAAATGAGCACCTAGAGCCAAAATATGAGTCCTGACTTTGATTACATTGAAGTGTTCAGAAAACTCTCCTAGTTTACAATTCACAGCAAACTTGAAAAATCTTACAGTGTTTACTGACAGGTTAATAAAACTTTTCTAGTCAACAAGGGCACGATTTACAGAATTGCACAGAATCACTGGAGAAACTGAAGCTTACTTTAATGCTGAGACAAAGACAAAGGAAATAGTCCAACTGTCCTGTGTTTTAAGCTCTGGGATTTTGTTTAGCAGAAATGTAGTTCAAAACAACTTTTTTTTTGAAGCATAAAGGCCTACTTCCACGATTGCAGAATTAATATTTTCCAACTTGCACATTTACTTTATTACCTTTTCCAACTTTATATAAAGGACTTAAAAACTTTTCAGTGTCCGGAGCCATACGTTGTATTGTAGTTACTGAATCCCTGGTGTTAAATACTGCCTAATTACTTTGCTAATTAATTTCATTTTCTTTTGATTTTCAGGCCTCTGACTGGTGGTGCTACATAAAATATCAAAGCACTGTAGGATATTTTAGTTCATATAAAGCTATCAAAACTAAGATAAGTTGTTTTATGCTAAGCCCTAGAAGTTTAGGACTTTAGGTATAGTAGAAACAGATTTGCTGATAGAACAGCCATATGCCAATGTATTAATAACTCTTTTTCTTTGTTTCCATGAATAGGCAACACACCTATACGTATAAAAACCTCATTGCTTAGGATTTGTATGCTTCTTAAGTTACAGCCTTTCCAAGATGCTCAACTTGGCTCCCAAGGGAAGCTAGCATTGCAAAAACAGTAACAAAATAAAAGTACAAAGATACCTAGCTTCCTAAAGATTGAGAGAGTTTTGTCCATACAGCTCTAATTATGTGTTGGCTTAACTGCCATTGTAATGGTGATTAAATAACTAACATGCTTATGCTTAGCAATCCCCTAAGTAGCTACAGTTTTAGAATATAAACAGGTTTTAGGCATCCTTTGTGCTACCATTGACAATCTCACCATTATGTTGGCTATGCAGTCAATTTTAGTGCCAGCTATCCACGAACAGAATGGAGAGATGGTCATGGAATTCATTGTCAAGATTACTAAAATTTTACAAAATTAAGACCAAGGATTTTAAAGTATCAGAGAGTTTAAAGTAACTGGCATTGGTGATTGTTTCTTTCCCCTTTCCCTTTCACTGTCAAGTCAAAACTCCCATCCTCATGAACTGATCCTCATGCCCACTGGGAAAAGAACAATTCTGTACTCAGGGCTTCTGTTTGATGGCATATAGTAAATGTAGTGTTGTCTGTGTGATAAATGATAGGGCTGCAATGTAATATTGAGTAGTTCCCCCATCTGGGGAATGTGAGCCACCCCAAATCTGAATGAGGCTGGAGGCATTTGGAAAAAGTAGCACAGAGTGGAAGATGGCAGAAGTACATCTATGAAGGCATCCTTAATCCTGCTTTTTTATAACTTTCAAGTGCTTGATTTCACAATATGAGTATTTTTATTAAATGTCTTACAGATCTATCAGTGATCTGTAGCTACTATTGGTCAGCAATAGATATATAGGGATGAGAGTGACAGTGGACATGTGCCGAATGATGCTTTCCTTCTCCCAACAGGGACAGAGACTTCAGGAGCAGGATGAGGCAGACTTGATGATTATAAACTTCCGAGTTTAATTTTTTAGTTCAATACTGATTAGACACCTGTACTTGTGACCCCCATGATACTGTTTGGCACTCTGAAATTTTACATTTATTTTAAATCTGCTGCCTTGTCACTTATGGCTAGGCACTACTTGTAGCATGCAAACAAGCAAACCCCTGTCTTTCAGGGATCTTTACTGTGCTCTGTCATATATAATCTCTTATTATTATTAAGCCTGAAGTCACAGACTATTTATTCTCTCAATGTGAAGGCTGTTCCATAGTTCTGATCATCTTCCTAATTATTTTTCTGTATCTTTCCTCATTCTGCTCTGTTCCTTTTCAAGTTGATGTTAGCAGAATTTCATTCAAAATTCAGAATAGAGGGAAAACCTTAATGGTTCTCAGTTTTTTTCCTGTGGAATTTAACATTATTTGCTCTTCTGCTCTTTTAAAAGGAATTTTTAGAGAACTGTATAAAATTACTCAAGTATTTTTTCTCCTGGTAAAAAACCAATTTGAACCCTTGTAAATTGTAATTACTGTGGTTTTTATTATTCATAATCAACATTGCATTTCATCTGCTATTTTATCTTGAATAATTTTAATCACCTGGAAATATTTTATCTCACTGTTCACTCTCTTTTCATATGAATTTATAAATATGCTGAGTAGCATGTGTTTGCAAAATGGATCCTACTGCACCTCTGTGACAACATCCTCAGCTGTGAATGCTGGCTATTTCTTTTTATATTTTTTTCTTAGTTTTTAATGTTACTGATCTACACGAGAACTGTTCTCTTTTATTATGTGGGAGCTTTCCTTTTTAAAGAACTCTTTCAAAAATCCAAGGACAATTATTGGACCACACTATACCTACCCACGTATTGTTGACTCCTTCAAAGAACTGTAAGAGGTTTGAAGGATACACCTTTCACCCAAAGAAGCTGCATGACTTCTTCCCTTATGGTTATCCAAATATCTGCCAGTTCTACCTTTCATTCTGACTTTTAGCTATTTACCTGAAAGTCACAATTACTTATCTCTAGTTTCTTGCACACCTGGTGGAGTCCCTCTCAAAGACTGAGGTTGCATTTGCTGCCTTCCATTTCTCAGGTGCTGAATAGGGTTTAAGTGACAGATTTTATGACACCACAGTTAGGATGTGTTTTGCTTCCTATTTATGTGTAGTTAACTTTTCTCTAAGGACTTGAGTGCACAGGAGAGCACAAAACAGCTGTTTTAAATCTGCATTTTATTCACCTTCTTCACTGAGATGAGAGACACTAATTTTTCATTACAGTGTAAGTCAAATGTGTTATTCAGCCAGTGTGACCTTGCCAGCAGATCCTGAACATCTTCCAGTCCTTGAGATTTTTATTTAGTACAAATGGATCTTAATCCGTATTAGCTGGAAGAAGATAAAATGTAAATGCTGACTTATTGGTTGTTAAAAAAAAAAAGAACAACTTATTACATATCAATAGGATATTTACCTATCACTGTGTTCACAACAGATAACTAAAAGCACACAACAGTCAATGCAAGGGGAAAGTCATACTTTATTCCTTACTTCCATCTGACATTAACAAAAGTAGGTAAGAGGGCTTTATACTCCCATTAACCTATTTTTCAGAGTAAGCAACTGTCCACAGGGGCCTCCCCTTTAATTTTAAAACATACATCTTGTCAGGAGAAACAGGAAGCATGAATTTTACTAGAAGAGCAATTCTTTTATCAAAAATTTCTCCTTTGTGAATAATTCTCAGTTCATTTTAGTCTGCTCTCACATGACCCAGGTTGACTCAGTGATTTGAAACTCAGATGATTTTCAGACCATTTCTTTATTTCTTCTAAGTCACAACTGTTTGCATTTTAAATTTCGTGCACATTGGTGATTGTTAGCTGGTTTTATTTATGCTCACTCTGTCCTGACCAATCCTCTACAAATCCACTGTAAGAGATGGGCAGAATTCTTCCCCCCTCCTCCCAGATAAGTCAGGGTACTGACTCAACCATTTTCCTGAAGAGAAATAAGGCTATGCTGAAATCATTTTGCTTTCTTTATTTAAGAAGAAGGACTGGGTATATAAAAAATCTGACTACTTTGTTTGCTATTTTTGTTTTCTCGTCCCAGTGGAACCCCTCATGTAGCCAGAACCATCACATGGGTGGCAGCAGAAAAACTCAGCCTGATCTTTCTTGTCCCTTCTCAGTAAAAAGTTCTTACTGCCAGTAATTTGACATCTTGCATTATTTCCTTTACCTAGGGACTAACTAAGTTCTGTACATTTATTTCCGGTAAAGCTGACCTCGTCAGGAAACAGAACAAGTCCTTTACTGCTGTGACTAAGATATGTCTCTTGCTGGAAAGAAAACACTATTTAAACACTATTAAATCACACTTAAGAGAAATCAGAATAGCTTCTCTCTAAAACTGCCTGCTGCCAGGAAATATTTTTAATGGCAATATTAAATATCCACAATACACATTATTTTTAGAAAGTGTCTACTGCATTGTTTAGGATCACAGTGAAGTTGCCAAATCTGGAAAGCTTCAAATTCTGATAGATTATATTTTGGAAAATATATATCAGTCTTTACAATCTGCATATATTATTGCTTCGATATTCTGGGGATAGCTTTCAGTGCATTCCTGCTGAAGACCTGCATGGGTGAGGAAGGAGCTCTTGGCAAATCTCAAATGGAAGAACCAAGTTTTCAGAATGTGGAAAAAGGGACAAGCCACTTGGAAGGCAGATAGGAATGTTGTCAGAGTATGCAGGGATGCACTGAGGAAGGCTAAGGTCCATTTGGAATTAAATCTGGCAAGAGATAACAAGAAGGGCTTCTTCAAGTATATCAGTGACTAAAGGAACACTGAGGAAAATGTGGGCCCAGTGTTGAATGAGTTGGGTGTCCTGGGGGGATGAAGGATCCAGAGAAGGTGGAGTTCTTGAATATCTTCTTTGCTTCAGTCTTTACTGCTAATGCCAGCCCTCAGGAATTGTAGGGCCTAGGGGCAAGAGAGAAAGTCCAGGGAAAAGAAGACTTTCCCTTGGTTGAGGAGGATTGGGTTAGAGATCCAACAACAGAGCAGAGAGGAAATTTAAACTTTTCACCTAGAAAGCAAATGTGAATAAAATCATTCCATGCAAAAGCAACCCTGTGTAAGCACAGGAAAGAAAAGCTGTTACAAGTCACTGGTGTGAATATCCAGCCAACACTGAGTCCAGCTGGCAGCAACTGAGAGGAGCTGATCCTTGTTTCTAATGGAAACAGAAATCAGGTTCCTTATAGATGGTGTGAAATTGGAAGCTCTGAAAACTGGCATAGGGTCTTCAATGGATTCTTCTCTCTGACATTTTTGTTTTTCTCATGGTCCAATTAATAAAGAAAAACTTCAGGAATGAAAATGAAAAATTCAGCAATAAGGTCTTTCTCTAAAGACATACACATCAATTTGGTGGCAGATTTGGATGCATGACAATTACCAGGTCTTGTTCAGATGCACAAAGGTTATAAAATTGATGGGAAAATGCACACCTCTGGCCCTTTTCAGTGGTGTTTGAATACATGCTGCTTTACACACTTAGGACACTGTAATTAGTAGATAATGTGAGCAGTTATTAGTATTTCTGAAGTATAAACATCACAGCTTTTTGCTACATTGCACTCACCCCAACATATTTAGCCACTGTTTCCAACCTGACTTATGTCATTTTTGCAGCATTGACATTGAGTTTTTTGTTGTGCTTAAATAACATTGCTTGTTAGACTGTGGTTCCCTTTGCTCATCCCTGTTGACCTCAATGTTTCATTGATATTACTGCCTGTAGCATTCTGGCACAGTCTATTGGAGTCAGTGATTTTTTGTTTCTATTTTCTACAACCTACTCAGTAACATATCCACTGCCATTACATTTACATTAATGACCCTCTGTTAAAATATGAGGGTGTCTTGCCCTGCATTTCCTATCAGACCTAGTTCTGGAAGTCATCACCCTTCTGTATTTGTGGCTTAGGAAACTCTGTGATACAAATTTTTGGAGGCTGAGCAAATATTCTGAGGAAGTATCGCAACACTGTTGACTTGTTCATATAATCCTTTAGGTATCTGTGGCCATTCAAGGGAAGGAGTGCAAGGAAATTATGATCTTTGCTCTGATAGATAAGTCCATTTTGTATATTCAACCAGTGATGCTTATTCCTCTTAGGGAGATACTGTAAAGATCCATAGTCTTCATGCTTACCAATGTCTTTCTCCTCTATGAATTCCTTCAATTCTGCTTAGTAAGAGGATTCAGTCTGTAATTGTGCCATCCAAGAGGGATAGGAATATCCCCTCTGAGTTCTCCAGATTTGAAATGGTAGGATAGATAATGTCAGCTAACAGTGAGTGTGGTTGAGGTCTGCTGTACTGATGTCAGCTTGAGTGTTTCTTTTTGACTCATTTCTTTTTTTTAACATAGAAGGGAAAATTACTGAATAATGCAGTTCTTAATTGGCTGCAAATAGATAGAAATATGTGTTAACATATGGTGGCAGTTAATGGGGGCTTACTTTGTATAAAAAAATTCTATCATCTGTCTGTCCAAGTGATTTTACCACAGAAGCATGGCAACATTTAGTGTGATACATGTTTCTTTCAGTGTTTTTTACATGATAGCTAGTTATATTAACCAACTCTATTTTCTGTGGCTTGGCAGCAAACATGATCTTTGATCATATATCTCACTTGTACCACACTTCTTTTTCTTTTAGTAATTTAATGCAGTTTAGTATAAATGTTCAAAATAAACATGTTTTACTGGCTACTAAACCAAAACAAATGTATTTTTCCCACTTAGCAATCTTCACATTTGCAGTTAGCCTTGTGCATAGCAAAACAGTGACTGTGGAGCATATGTGAGGATTCAGCGTTACTGGCAGAAGGAAAGCTTTTTAAATGTGAAGCACACCCACTGGGCAGTTCAGAATCTAGGGCAAAAATTGCTATTTCACTCACTGATTCCCTGTATTTACAAATCTTTTATATAAAAATCTGTAGCACTTATTCGAAAGCAGCTCTGTAGCTGTTTTGGCAGGTGGGCAAAGCGCTTTGAAATTTTCAGCCTTAAAAAAACAATTGATGCTTGATAATGGATGGTGGCAAACAGTGCATTGCAAATAGGAAAAGGAATACACTGGCAATGGTCACTTGCCTCTGAAGGATGAGTTAATTTACTTACAGCTGGTTTGAGTTTGCACTGTTCCTCTCCATCACTCTGAATTTTGCAGACTCAAGCAAATCTTACACCTCAACAAAAGCAGGTGTACACAGGCACAGTCTTTATAGATTTTAATTCATCAACAAAGACATTTCACTTTACAAATGTGCCATAAGTCTCGCTTGTCAACTTGCATAAAGCTTATTTGAATTATCCTCTTAGTACAACTTAAGGAAGGTTATAGTCTACATATGGATTCTTTTGTCTGCAAGTGCCACCTCTGTGCATTTTCCTCAGACTGTGTATGAACCAGAATTACAACTGCATGCAGGTCAGGGAAGAATAAGGGCATTTTTAACTGCATGCTATGAAGGGTAATTTAAAAAAAAATTCTAAAAAATTCATGTTTAGCTGTAAACTGCCTTTGATCCCAGCAAGGCCTGGTGGTGCCCCCATCAATAACTCTGAGTAGTACCTTTGTGAGTGGCCTGTTGATTCCCAGGTACCTGCTCCTCAAGCATGGTTCTGAACTGCAGGATGTGGGGAGGTTCTGGTAAAAGGACTGGCATACAGTGTAGCCCTTGGCACTTGGTCAATGGAAAGTATGGGTTCATATTAAAACAAGATTTTTTTTAGTGTCCCCAGAATTCTGCTAATTACTCACATCTCATGAACTCAACAAACTGTAAATAGTAGGCAATCATGCATTATTTGTGAATGGTCCCCCTGCAGTTCTACTTAGTCCTATAATACACGCAGCTCCTGTAGAAGCCTGTGAATCATTTTTCTGGAAGCATTATCATGCTCTGTAGACACCTGGATTAAACATTTCCTTACACACTTTTACAGATGCATTTTTCACTTTTTAATGTAAACCAGATAATGGTATAAATAGTTGATATCTCTGTAAATTAAATCCATTTGATTGCTTGCATTTTCAAATACACTAAGGGAAATCTTATCTTTCTGCTGTTTACTATTTTACTGTAACATTGTTCTTCCTGTACCAAATGCCATCCCATCTGTGGGAGTTGCACACAGAAGCTGTAGGAAGCCTCATAGTTTCCATATGCATGTTTAGTTAGATTCTAGAGTTTTGATGTATTGTGAAGGTGTCCAGACCTCTCACCAGATTTCAAACTCAACCTACAATGTTTTTATTACTGCTCTCATGTTTGATGCAGCGTGGCTGAGATACCCTCTCCCCATTTGCATGATGCATGTTGTCTTCTCCTTGTGGCAATGTTGGTCAAAGGATCTTGGAAGCTGTAAGGGTCAGGAACAACCACTTGATTATCTTCTGCAACATTGGTAATGCCTAGAAATGTGTATGGAATGAAGTGCGGATGAGTCAAGTCTCCCTTTTTCCCTCAACATATGCCAAAGTTCCAGAATCTTTTACAGGTCCAAGTCAAGTGAATGGGCTTCTAGGGATGAAAGAAATGGTGAAGAAGTGCTGAAGTACTGGAAGTTTATCTGTTCTGCTCTGCTAGTGCCAGGTTATGATTGCTAAATGTGGCTTAAACTATTAAAGCTCATACCTGAAGATTTCATTCTCTCTTTATTACCTGTAACTACAATTTAACCTTTTTTCACCCTAAGTGTGGAAAAACATCAAACTAGTGGAGAGTTAAAAAAAAATACAGAGCACAGTGAAAGAGTGAGGTCCCAGCACCTTGATACACCTTTGTAACCCACTGTTTTCTATTTCTGAAATAATTTGAATTGTTCCATACTGCATTTCAGTGCATTTTATAATACCTTTGTCTAAATTTATTCTTTATAAGAACATATTCCCTTACTGGAGGAAAAAATTCATAAATTCATCATTATACGGATTCGTATTTTATGAGAATCAACAAAAAAAATATAAAAATTTTAGAATACATTTTCCTTGACTTTCATAGCATTTATATTTTGATAAGGTGTCTTCCAAGTTATGTAAACCTTGAGCTTGGGTTTTTATATGTGAGGAGACAGAAAATTAAGGTTTTCTTCCTGACAAGTAAAATATAAAAACAATAGTTTAACTTTGTGTAGTAGGTGCAACATTGTATAACATATTTAAGTAATCCTGAAAAAGACGATGAATAGGAAGGCAGCAAAATTTACAGAGTACAAGTATATGGGTTTGTGATCATGAACTGAAGGAAGGCTGTTTATGGTGGTGGGATGGAAAGATGTTCATAGTGGTTTTCTGGTTTAAACATCAATTAACTTCCAGACTTAGCAACCCCATGGTTCTTATTCCATACCATGTGGTGATGGATGAGCTTCACCGGGATCTGACAGCAAATGAGACTCATCATCAATACATGCAAAGTATTAAAACACATCTATGAAAGTGCAAAGGATTTGGAATTAATTATTCAGTTCAGGAAAGAGATTTGGGTGTTGTAACAGACAGCTTAATGAAGACTTTAGTGAGGGCCAGAAGTCCAAAAAGACATTAAGAAGCATAAAGAATAGGATGGGGAATAACATATAAAACACTATAATTAGACCTGATTGGGAAATATTCCCTCAGAAATGGATAATTTTGATAGCCTGAATAAAATCCACATCTTTATATGTAAAAAACCCCCCAACTATGCAGACCAAAAATTTCATAACATTCATAAGTAGTCTAGTCAATTAATAACAAGAATAAAAATAAGAAGGATGTTAACAATTATTTTTGAAAGAGGTAATAAGCTCTGGTGTTTCATTTCCATACTTATCCCAGTAAGGGAATACTTGATGGGGAAGACTGATCATACCAGAGATTTAAAAAAGCTGTTGTGCTAGCCACTGTTAGGAAAAGGGAGAATTATAAGGCTAAGTGACCTACAGGATCAAGCTAGTGTATTGTTGCTATATTCTTGCCCTTTGCCTAGGCTAGGTGAACATTAAACCATGGCAGCATTTCATTCTCACCTCTTTTGATGGAACTAGGGTCTGGGTAATGTGCATTAAAAGATGTCTCATAGATCAAAGCAAAATCATAAAAAATTTTAAAAACCCATGAAGAATATTATTAAACTACAGGAAATTTGCTGAGTGCTCTTAGATGAAAGAGACAAATGTTTTTAAAATTTAGTGGTAAAAAAAAAAAAAAAAAAAGGATATTGAAGTCAATTATTAGTGCAAAGTAATGTAGGACCTGGTTCACACAACTGCACTCCATTGGCCCCAGTACAGTACAATATGCTTACTTTTAATTGTAATAGTTTTTTTAGGGATCTGCTTTAGGCTGTACTGGAACAGACACAGTCCAGATTCTCCACTTGTGTAAACTACTTTAGTTCCCTAGGGATCTTAATAATTTTAGCAGTTATGATCTGATCCAGGATAGCCTGAGCACAGAATTTCCCTTTGACCTTGTGACATTTTTTAATTAATTTCATAAGGAAAGTAAATACAGCATTTGCAACAGTATTTTCCACAGGATGAAGAAGCAGAAAGATCACAACCTCCACCAATAAGTAAAGGATACTGTAAAACATCTAAATGTAATGGAAATAATAACTACTTACTATCAGGACAAAATGAATGCATTGATGTTTGTCTTATTCCCCAGCCAGAGAAAACAAAATACTCAGGGCTTTGCCTTCCCTCTGTCAGTCTCAGTAAATTCTCATTTTCTTTTCTTGTTAATCGGGAATGTTTGTTTTCCCCTCCCATCCTTTGGCATCCTCTCCCCCGTCCACCTTATTTTTTTTTTTTTTTTTTAATTCTAGCAATACCATATTCTTTAGAGCTCTTATATCCCATCTCCAGATTCTTTTCATTTCCTTTGCCTTTATTTTAGACTTCTCTTCACTTTTCGCTCCCTTATCTTTTTTTTCCCTGTCTCCAGAAAGTTCAGTGTACAAGTGACTCTAACAGCATGAAGCTAACTGATATGATCAAGAACTGTGAAATAGAAACAGCTCTGACTGACTTTTAGAGCTTACTGGTGGAAAAATCTCACATGAACAAATTGGTTCTTGACATTTGATCAGGTCTGCTTGCTTCTTAAAACATGCTTTAAAATTAACTTGTAAGCCTTTGTTCTGGAAATCTTGTACAATTGTCTCACAAAACTTACTTTTCTGTAGCACAGTTCTTGATTTCATAAATATAATCAAAGTCAGTTGTAGTAAATTCACACTTCATTCTAATCCCATCTATTAGTGAGACGTTAATAGTCTCCTTCTGCATTTCTATAAGGATTCAAGCTTCATAGAAAAAAAAAATAATATTTTCTTTACATGGTTAATACCTTAGAGAGAATGATATTAATCATGTCATACATACCTATATGAGTCTACTCATATACTCTATATTAAATACTCCATAGTTATGATTCTACTCACATAGAATCATAAAATAGTTTGGGTTGGAAGGGACATTAAAGATCATCCAGTTCCAACACCCCTGCCATGGGCAGGGACACCTTCCACTAAACCAGGTTGCTCAAAGTTCCCTTGCAGTGTTCAGGGATCTGAAAACTTCCACCACCTCTGTGGCTTCTTTGGGCAACCTGTTCCAGTGCCTCAACACCCTCATAGGGAATAATTTCTTCCTAGTATGCCATCTGAGCCTATCCTCTTTCAATTTTAAGCTATTCTCACTTGTCCTATCTCTCCATGCCCTTCCAAAAAGTCCCTCTCCAGCTCTCTTGTATTCCCTTTAGGCACTGGAAGGTGCTTGAAGGTGTCCCTGGAGCCTTCTCTTCTCCAGACGGAACAACCCCAACTCTCTCAGCCTGTGTTTATACTAGAGGTGCTCCAGCCGTCTGAGCACCTTTGTGGCCCCTTCTGGACTTGCTCCAACAGGCCCATGTCTTTCTTGTGCTGGGAGTCCCAGAGCTGGACGCAGTATTCCTGGGGAATTCTTCTCCAGTCTATACTCACAGGTCCGGGATTGCCCTGACCCAGGTGCAGCACCTTACACTTGGACTTGTTGAACTTCATTATGTTAACGTGGACCCACTTCTCAAGCTTGTCCAGGTTCCCTGGGTGGCACCCCTTTCTTCTGTTGTGTCACCTGCACCACTCAGCTTTGTGTCACCTGCAAACTTGCTGAGGGTGCCCTCAATCCCATTGGCCAAGCTGTGCCAGCCTTGCTCGAGAGAGCTGCCAGTTCCTGCTGGGGTTCTCAGCTCTTCCTTGGGTTTCCCTGAGACCAGGAACCCTTGGTCAGCTTGATCTAGTTCTGAGCCAGGAACTTAATGTAGCCCCTGCTGCTGCTGCTCCTGCTACGTGTCATATTCCCTGGATTACTTTGCGTTCTTTATGTTTTCGGACTAAGACAACCCATCACTTCTGCCATACTCATGACCATGAATATACCGGTCAACCTGTTGTCTGCAAGGATTAATTTAATAACTGTTGCCCCTTAATGGATATAAAATAGGCTTTATCAAATGCATCATAATAATTACATTCTTAATTAAAAGAACTAATTATATTGAAAGTTATCCTATTGGGAAACAGAAACCAAAATATCTGAGATCAGCATTAGCTAACCTCTGTAGGACACAGGATTGCAGCTCTCCCCCATCTCCCTGATTCTGACACATTCAGCATCCTGTTTAGCCCTGTTCTAGGCATGAGATGTGACACAGAGAGTCTTTTCTCAGGCACAGTGACTTGGCGCAGCATTTCCAATCTTGCTTTTGAGCAGAGGTTCAGAGACAGCAGGCAGGTCCAAAGTCCATTTAAATCAGTGTACAGGTGCTCAGGAAAGCTGGATAAGGTCCTCAGAGTACAGATGAGCAGAAGCTTTCCTATAGCTTCAAGGAGGCAGGAGACTGGCATTTTAACCTGTTGTGTAAGAATTTCACAGAGCATGTTGAAGTCGTGCAGCTGTAGAACTGCTGTCCTGTATGAGGCACTGGGAAAGCAGCACTGATGGTGTGAACAACAGGAGGTGGGAAGGCTTGGGTTTGCCACAGCTGATTGGGATTCTGAATTATACACCCAGTTGCCAGAGGGTCTCTCATTCCTCATTTTATACTGAACTAACAAGTGATTTCTGCTCTTTCCTCTCTTTATTCAGAGGACGGTATTAACTGTGTGTGTCTCAAGCAACTTCAGCAGCCCTACTAAATTTACCCACAGTTCCAAATATATGTGGAGTATCATAGTCATAATGCCCTCATTCTGTCATATTTGCTTGAAATGTGTGTATTTGTGTATTAGGTACTTTTACCCTGAGTAGAAAAAATATAAAAAGCAGAATTAACTGTTTCTCAGTCTTCAGACAGCTTCGTTCTGTCAGTACGATTGAAAAATAGAAATAATTGCTTGGAGATCAGAGATAATTATCTCAGAGGCATGTTGATACTGTTTTCTTTATCAGTTTGTTTAATACAACTTTTGTTGTTTTGGCTCAGCAGTACTTTTTAAACCTTCTGGTCTAATGGAATTCTTGTAAGAAGAGTAAGGACTTTAAAACACTAAATAAGTGGGAAATAGCTGAATTAACTTGATAAATAGAAAACTTCATATACCTGTTTTGCCACAATAAAGTCAGTCAGTGCCAAAAAGGCTTTTTATATTTTCCATGAATACAGATAAAACATATTAAGTTGATTCCACAAACACCAAAAGGCAGATTCTTGACTAGCCATGGCATAAAATGGGATGGTTATGGCTTCCATTTCAGAGGGAAATTATTCAAGACCACAAACTAGTGGCTTGGAGCACACTGCAGTATTTAAAATTCTCTTTTCAGCAACAAATTCAGTGTGTCCTTATAAATTGCTTTGTTGCTGGGAGGATTTTCAGTTATATGAAAACTTCCTATAATAAACCACTGCTGTTCAAATAAAGTCTTTATTCCTGCTCCTACTGAATTTCCACAGACTTTAGTGACATAGGATTGCAACAAAAGGGTGCAACTGTCTTACGCTATCTGTGATGGGTGCATTTCATCCTTTTGCAATAAGAATGAAAAAAAAATAGATAATGGGCTGGTATTTTTAGAAGACTTGTCCTTACAGCCAGAATTGTCTTTCATACTTTGCATGTCTTAATTAGAAAGTGAAGACTATCAAATAGCAATGAGCAACAATAATAATAGATATTTTACACTTCAATGGCTCTTTCTACCTGGGACTCTCAGAACTCTAAATGCCAGTTGATGGAATCTAATGAGTTGTGAAAAATATACAAACCCCTTTTTAGAAAAGAAAAAAACCCAAACAATTCTGTAATTAATGTGACTCATCTGTATGACTTTCAAAGAACTGTTTTAAGTTACTTGATTTCTCCGTTTGCTATTCTTGCCATGGGAGGAAATGAATGACATGCATTTTTGTGCATTTACCGCACTTACATTCTACTTGTGTATACATTTCCTACAGGAAAATCCTTATCTTCCTTACAGTTCTTCTGGATAAGCTCACAATTATGCAATTACTGCATGGATGAATCGCTCTGTTTGATCAGTTGATATCCGAAAATGTTCTTTTAGAGGAGCCAATGTAAATGAAGAAGAGAGGTAGTTATTGCTGGATTGTTTATTTAAAGGAGAGAAGTGTGGATATGTAGGAACTGGGAGACAAGAAGGGCTCACCTAAAGCAAGAGTACAGGCTGCATTGTCTTTATGTCTGCTTAGCACAAAACAGAGAAGTAAAATATGCATCTTTATTATTGCAGAGAGCATGTAATAAAAAAGAATGATTATTTACTTGCCATGGGAAGTAATATCCATGGCTTTCCAAATGAAGATTAATGGTGTTGATTCTGTGATTAAGTTGTTAAAAAAACCATTCAGGAAAGCCTTTGTTCTGTGAATTGTGTTACACGTTTTGTCAGCACAGATCACAAGAGGTGGATGGAGGAAAATCCATGTGTGCGGAGGGGGTAGACAATTGATCATTTATCTTTACTTGACTTCTGCATTAGGGATGGCTAGAAGTTGTACTGCACAGAGTGGGAAGGCTGCGAAGGCACTTTGTCCTGTGAGCACGTTGGAAAATCTGCCACTACTGAGTCTGCCACTCAGCCTTGAGTTTCACCTTGGGAGCTGGGATAGGCCCCAGGGGATCATAGGGATTGCTTGTCCTTCTGGAACTGAGTGTTCCTTAATTGCCTGAGGCGCTGTTTATCTGGACAAACGTGACTGGTGAAAAAATACAAACAACTGAAAAAAAGAGATAAATCACCAAATTTTGTAAACTCACATGACTTGTCTGGGTAAAATAGTTATTCATGTTTGAGCTGCTAAAGTGACCATTTAGATACCATCTAGAGCTGCTCAGAGCTTGAAAAACAAATTAGTATTATCTGCTTAAAAATACCTGTATTTCTTTTATGACCACATGTTAAAGAGACTATTTATGGGATGGCTCAACATTTAGACACCAGTAAGCCTTTGAAAATATTACCTTTTTCTCTTAAGAATATTTTAAAAAGACGTAAAAAAGATGGTGTGATTTGTCTTGGTGAGTAAGAGCAAAGTGAGGTCTATAAGCAGCAACTGTTATGATAAATAGCAGATCATAAAGCCAAGGTTGGCTAAGCAGGATAATTTTAAATACTTTGCTAGATACTCACAGAAACTGTACATAGCTGGTGCTGCCTCAGAGTGATCAGCATGGAGATCCCCAGCACTTGGTGGAATCTCTTGCTTGCTCACTATTCAGTACAAACCCACTCTGAGTCCCCTCATGGTAGTAACTTCTAGGCATCTTCCAAATGACTTTCTCTTGTACCTCGGTTAGATCTAGTTGAATAAATGAGATAAACAAGTACTTTTACTACTCTACAGACTGCCGGATCTTTCTCCCTGTATAAATATATCCAAATGTGGCCTTTCATAGTTAGAGTATGTAATTTTCCTGCCACTGACAATTTATGTGCTACAAACCTCATTTGTGGCTAGGGCACCTGTGTTTTAAGAGGACTACAAATCTCAAGGCACATCTGAAAAAGCCCTATTCCCTGCAAGAAGGGAGATGAGGATCTATATCTTAGGAACCTCTGTGGGATTCCAGGATTAACTAAGTCTTGCTAAAAAGATGCTTTTCAAATGAGGAGTGTGGGTATAAACACAGAAAACTTGAGACAGAATTATCAGATCTGAGTATCTTCAAGAAGAGAGGTGGGTGGGGGATATTTAAAGCTCAGTGAGCACTGAGAATTTGTGGCATAAAGGAAGGACTTGTAGGGGGCTGCATACCACAAAATGTATGCCCTTTTCATTAAAAAAAATTATGTAAGAGAACTTTTCTTTCTTCTTTCCTTTGATTATTTTTTTCTCTTGACAAAGACTTTCACTTTGCCTTTAAAGCATGAACAATTCAGGTGTTTCTACAAGAAACTTGGAGATCCATACAGACATGATTTGAAAATAAAAACTGATTTGGAAGTTTCATCTATTTCCTGTTCAGTAAGAATTTTAGCTCTTAATTTGACTTGGGAAGGAGACTAGCCTAACTAATTCACAAAGGCATAAATAGTGTGGAGACAATGGCAGTTTGATGAGGTGAGTGAGATGAATCAACTCGTGGTGGGACTGATTTCTTCTGCTAACTATAGAAAGAACACTGATGATTAAACTAGACAAGATAGCTCATGCTTAGGTAGCTACTGTTAAATGACATGAATCCCACATGAATGACAAAATCAAACAGCCATAAAAAGCAACATTTATTATAGAGAATAATCTGCAGAGGCAGTAATGCTTACAGTTCATCTCTCAAAGGACCCTCTCGTATTATCACTGGATTTTAAATCTCTTGCTGCACTGGACTAGAGAGTAAAGTACTGCCATTTTTGGTAAAGAGATAATAATTTATCTGCATTAAAAGGGTAGATCAGTACACAGTCTTTAAGAACAAGTCAAGCACTGATTTCAAGGGAGCAACTTTTCTTCAAAATTGGTGGTGCTGTGTGACCCACTTTGTTCTCAGGGCAGAGTGAGTCCAGTGCTCTTTCTTCCATCTGTGCTTTCAGAGAGCACTTGGAGCCAGGGCCAGTTAATAAGCAAGATAGGGCTCATTTGTTCTTTCACATTTGAGGACACCAGGGAGTCTCATCTCCCTGTCTCCGGCTCAGGATGGTCCTGTTCACACATTTGGGACAGATTATTATTTATCTCAGTCTAGAAATGCAGGGCTGATTCTGTGGCATTCCCCATCTTTACTACTCCCCTCAAACACACACGCCCTCCCCCCAATTTAAAAACAAGTTGAGTTCTGAACATTGTTCATCACAGAGGAGGCAAAATGTACCATGCTCTGGAGAATTAGCAGAGTAGAACTAAATTATTTAAAACAGTTGTCCCCCACGTTTTCCATCTCATTGAAGACAATACTTAGCTAACAACATGGTACTGGGGATGTGTTTTCTTCCATTGAGGGATTTGGGACTGCATTCGGAGGAACATCTGTTCATTCAGTAGAACTTCACCTCATGCCTCTTTCCATTTCTGTAAATTCAGGAGGACTTCCACTCAGCATGAGTAATGATGGAAAAAACCCCAACCATTTGGAAACTGTGGGAGACCTCCAATCTGTGCTTTTCTGGTGGCAGCAGTATCTGTGTCACAGACAGAGCAGCAGTACATTCCAGGGGTTGTACTCTGGGATGCCAGTTTGCATCTCAGCAGCTCCACTACTGGATTCCCATTTGACCTCCAACACCAAGTACTTCCTCTTATACAATCATTTTAATATTTATCTTCCTCTGTGCCCTTGTTGGCATGTCTTACCTAATCTCTCTTTTTTCTTTTTTTTTTTTTTTTTTTTTAATAATAGTGTTATCCTACTGAGTGCAATGAGATTAGAAGTGTCAGGCCAGGCTCCTAGGACTCTTTGGAGGACAGTTGTTTGTGCCATTCCCTCTTTTCCAGCCAGTGAAAGCACAGAGCACCCCAGACCAAATTCCTTAGCCCTTGGAGTGGGATTTCTACCAGAGTGCTAAATTAGCAAAGTTTTATAGAAGATAGACAGCTTTAGATGGATAGACATTAACCCAGTGCAACTGTCTGAGTGTGTGTGCCCTGCATGCAGTTCTTTGGGAAGCAAAAAGGCCAGGTGCCCACTGTCTGGTTTGGTTAAGCTGAAGCCCATCAAAGCCTGACTGTGGACTGTGAGATGGCATGTCATGCTGGAGGAGCCTGTCTCTGTGTGTGAGTGTGCGGGTCCCTTCTAGGAGGGCAGAACTCTCCTTTCTGGGGCCTTGACCACCTCTTCAGGGCTGTGCTTCTGTCTCTGTTGCAGTTCTTCTTCTGTCCCTTGTTTCCCCTTTGCAGAAGCAGCCTGGCTGTTACTCAGCCCAGAGGCAGCAAAATTCAATTTATCAATTCAATTAGTAAGCAAAATTCAACAGATTAGGGAACTGCATTTGCAATCAACATTGCAATCCATGTTGCTAAATGGAGTTACTTTAGTGAAGGGGACATGCCATTGTTATTTCCACGCTTGCATTTTATTAACACAGAAGAAACTGTTGAGTGCATTATTAAAATGGGATCTTATAAAATGGCAAGTGTTCTGGAAAGATGCTGGCAAGGCTTGCAAAGTTTTGTTAATTTTCCTCAAAGCTTTCACAGCTTTCAGTGTGGCTTTTTCATAAAGCTAAACTTAACACTGCTCTCCTCATGGTACTCTGTTTACCAAGGGAACTTTGGTCAAAGGGAGAGAAGTGGACAACTTCAGACTTTTCATGTCAGTGTTACTTACAGAACAAATATCCATTGGCAGGGTAAGAGCCTGAAGAAGAAGAAAAGCAGCTTTCTGCCTATTGTGCAATAAATCAAAAGGTTCCAGCGAATTTCTTTGAGTCTTAGCAAAACTGCTTAATCGAGGATTTCAAAGGGTGATCAAAACTGTTTTCAGTTATTCCTGACTTGCACTTGTATCATTCCAGACTGAGCTGAGTCTTTTTCCCTAGTACATTCCTTTATTTAAAGGCAATAGAAAGAAGAGAAAGCAGTGAATTTCAATTATCAGAATCTAAATGTGTGGGAAATATGACTTCAATTCTTCCTCTGGAACATCTGAATAAGAGCAAATAATTACAAGTTCTTCACTAATAAAAAGCAGAGGAAAAAAGAAACAATAAGAGAACATTTTCAGAAATTGGATTTTCATTATCTGCAATAATACAGGAAGCTTATCTATGGTTAAAAAAGCAAGTCTGATTCTAATGTGGCATAAATATTTGCATGATAATGTTATGTATTTTAGATGGAGGCAATGTATTGCTCACAAAGAAGAAACAGCTGTGGCCTTCCTTGGGAAAACATGACTTTCTAAATGTGACTTTGTGCACGTCCCAAGACTCTACAGCAAGTTTTCTTTGAAAGTACTTTTACTGTTACAGTGCAGTTACCATTGACTAGACTCATATCCAGACTTTGAGGGTGGCACAATAGGTATGCAAGAGCTGTTAAGAAGCTGTAATCTCTATGAATAAGTAAGGAGTCCCAAATGGAGAATACATAAATGTGCCTTTCTGTCTCACTGCATTGTATTCTAACTGTATGTCATGAGAATCAAATGGGTTTGTGAAGCACCAAGTGTATAAATGTATCAACCGAAGAGTTTTATTACAGAAATTATTCATTTACACCCCAAAATGAACTAGGTGGTGAACTTTCAAAGATCTCTCTCTATTCAAATGTGACTAAAATTTCCAAAGCAGTGTCAAATTGTATTGGTTTTAAAGCAGTGAAATGAAAGTGAGTCACATACTGTATTGCTACAGCACTGATCCAGTATTGGTGTAAATGTTGATTGCTTAGGTTAAGGCATTTACAAAACAAAGCAGCTGCATCCTCAGCTACTGTAAACCATTACAGTGATGTTTATGGAACTAAACACTGTTTACAGCAACTGAATATCTAGGTATCCTTACTTAAATAATAAATTCTGTTATTCTTAGGAGAGAAAAAGATTAATACTAAAAATCTCAAAGATGAACACGTTAAAAGGATCACTGAGTGTTTATTTACCTTGATCTAGATTTCTCCCAGAACTTACAAGAGAACAAGTATTTTCAAGGACTATTTGAACTACTGCTGTTGATCTACTTCGGCTAGTCCAGGACAGGTGATTTACACTGCACTTCCAGAAATACTTAGTGGTGTACCATGTATTTTACATTCTATATAAATAGCCTCTAAACAACTGCCAATTTTCTAAAGTATGAAGTTGTGCATGGGATCAGAGCACATACAACATCCAGCCCAAAACCCCCATGTCACTTATAGTCTAGAAATCAGAAATAATTGTTCATGTGTCCTATTTTATGAATCAGCAGGAAAATGAGAGCATTAGTCTTAGCAGTCTCAATTTAGATGGGCACAATATCTCAACATAAACCAAAACAACAGGACTAGACAGTGAATGAATTTTAGTTGGTTAATCACAAGCAAATTTAAAAGGGGAGGTGAAATTATATCTCTGTTGTGTTGAATGGATATTGTGACACAGATTCTTGTAGCATGTAGTCCTACATTTAGAAATCAGCTCTCTGTTGCATGGAAGCATCAGATTGCTTGGCATGACATGTTCCCTTCTAGAAGACTGTCTGTGGAAAATGGTGGGCTTTCCAACACATAGTTGGATATTACAGTATGTAGTTGGGCTATATATAGAAAAATATCCCCACAGTCTTCACTCAGTGGACAAGAGAATTATTACAGTTACTATGGAGTAGAAAAAACGAGAAGTTAGAGTATAGGGAAGAAGCTGAAAAGGAAAATTGAATGAATTTTTTTTCTCTCCCCAGAGTGCCAGATTCTTATTTCAGCAGCTGTCTGCCACTCACAGACTCTTTTGACTCACTTGCTAGCATAAAAGCTGTCTGCAATAGCCAAACTGACACAGAAAGAAAGTTGAATAAAAAAATAACTGGTATGCTAAGAACTATTTCTGAAAGGATTCTATAGGGCAGAAACAGACAAGATGATTCAACTGAGCCAGAGAGGGAAAGCTGAGGAAATGGGATACTGTGTATTTTCAGCAGCTTAAAAACAGACTGTAGCTTTCCCCCCATTTCATTCCACGTATCTCATCTCCTTTTACAAGGAGACAGTATCTTTTCCTTGTACAAGGTAATCTTTATGGTCTGTTTTTTTACCAGCAAAAACAGAAAACTAAATCTGACATTTACACACCACCTTCTCAGATCAGAAAAGCATACGCCAGGGAAAGAAGCTGTGCAATACTGCTGCATTTGGATGAAGCTATAAAGCCACAAGCACTTGCTTTGAAAAACAATTATACTTAACAATTCTCATCAGTAAATCTCACTAGACTAAGGCAGAAAGTATCATCCTCCTTATTTAATGATGCAGAAATTAAAGCATGGGGACACAGGTATGCCTTGTGCAAGGGCACTGGCAAGAACTAAATAGGGAACACTAATTTTTCAGTTCCCAGCAAATGAGCTTTTAACTAGGCCCACTGCCTTCCTCTCTAAGCGAATAAATAAATAAATACAATACTATAAACAAAGTCCTTGGTAGTTCAATTTGAGGCACTCACTATGAATTATCCATTAGGACTCTACTGCTAGGAATTATTCCCATGCATTATTTGGAGAACAAAAAGAAGCCATGGAAAACTTAAGCCACCATCAAACAAATTTGTAAACATTGCATTATGGAAAAGAAGGTCACATCAATAAATAAGAATTATCCACTCAGTTCTGGTATGTAGCTTATGAGTTGGATGTGATGGTAAATATGGTATCACAAAACACAAGCTACAAACGATACCACTAATTAAAGTGTGAACTATAGCATTAAGCATTTTCCCCACTACCACTGTCTTTTCACCTGAGCCGTGCTTTATGTTTGAATTACAGTAAATGTACTATAACTTTAAGGCTGGGATTTCTCAGCTCTCTGAGGGACTTGCCTGTCCAGTTCCCTTAGCCTTTAGAAAAGCAGCCTGTGTACCATTTCCCTTCAGATGTTCCACAAAAACAAGGCATTTGTGTAAGCTCTTTGAGTCATGAATGCTGAAGTCCCTAACTTTCTAGTAGTCTCCTTTTAACATCTTGACAGTTAAGACAACTATAATCTACCTTTTCCTCCCTCCCCTGCCCCCCACTATCTTGCACAAAACCGCAGAAAAAACCCCCCTAATATAACATTGTTGTTAGAATTCCTTTGGATTCACTAGTAATCATAATAAATCCCTCTGAAATCTTCAGGAAAAAAAAGCCCAGAAAATTTGAAAGGCTTTTCCCAACCTCCAACTCCCTCTCTTTTTTCTATTGTAAGTAATCATGTAAGCTGAATATTATAAGGTTTTACTCAGATACTTATTAGTGTGTATTTGTTTCAAGTTGGAATACATCTGAATAAAATCAACATCTCAGCAGAACACAGCAGATGTGATGGGAGCAGTAAAGCTTTGGTAAAGCTTTGTTCACTTGAGTGGATCACTGA
Organism: Acropternis orthonyx; assembly: GCA_035583155.1. Classification (NCBI taxonomy): domain Eukaryota; kingdom Metazoa; phylum Chordata; class Aves; order Passeriformes; family Rhinocryptidae; genus Acropternis; species Acropternis orthonyx. The sequence goes on from JAWWEU010000138.1 coordinate 14,771,018, forward strand.
ATTTCTGAAACTTCTGACTTATTCAAGTCTCAGCTGCTTGGTACTTGAAGAACTTACCTACTTGTGAAATAAGATAAAGGAAAAACAAAAACTACCTGAGCATATTCCATTTGCCCTCCATAGCATGAAGAGAATCAGGAATAAACAAGAATTAAAATTTAGAAGAGATACAGAAAACCAAAGACTTCAAGCAAAACCTCACCCTCTCAGGAGCAAGGGATGTGATAGACAAAGTGAACCATCACTCAAATATTACTGAAAATCTCATACTTAGTGACTCAAGTAGAAAATTGGAGTATGCTGACTTCAGATTTATGAGAATGAGTGTTCAGTCTGGAAATCTCACAAATGGCATTTTAAGTGATAGTGAGAGGACATACCCATTTTCCTCTCCCCTCTGCCACTCGCAATTGGGTGAGTTCAATAGGATTGTCCTTATTTGATGAGATAATTGTCACTCATGCCAATGTACCAAATCTGCAACAAATCCCTGAAGAGAAGGGGAAAAGTTTATAGCATGGGAAATAACTGCCTTAACTCCAATTCCTTTGCCTCAGTTGAGATGCTCTCAGAACTAAAATCAAGATGTTTTAAAATAAACTCTGTCACACTATGAGTGATCTCAAGGGGATTTTTTCCAGGCTTTTGTATGGAAATAAGTTTTATCTCGAGGAGATAACTGCAACAGGTCTGTATACATTAGCTGTGCTTTTTTCCAATGCAGACAGCATTCTTAAAAAGGCTGTACTGCCTCCTACTCAGAAGATAACTAGTGTCTAACACTTCTGGAGAGCAATGCACACAGAGGGCAAGAAAAGATGTAAGAATCCGTGTTGCCAAGTAGCAAATCTATACCTGTTCTGTCACCATAAAGGATCCTGACACTGCCATATTGCAGGCACTTCATAATGCTGTTGTAATTTCTGTTATACTGAAAACATGGATTTAAATTACCTTGACTGCTAAACGGTAGTGCCACCTTCCTCTTTAAGATCAGTTGCTATGTTGAGTTGCTCTTGTTTTGTAAGTAGCTACAAATATTGGTCTGAACAGTTTGCTGAAAAAGTAGTTTGTATAGCAGACCTTAGAATTTAAAAGTCTGTGGCATGAAGTGCACAAATGGTTAATTCATTGCATTTTTAAAAATAGAAAAAAAACCCCAAAACATTCAGAAATACTGCAATCAGCTCTACTCTTCCAAACTTCACCTTATTTACTTTTTCCAAGCATAGTGAATAACAAGTGGTAATGAAGATGTGTGCACATCGGGTAACAATCAGAGATGAGAACCAAATTCGGAGCACTTCAGTGTAACCTTAAAGATACTGGAGGTGCATCTGGCCTCTAATTTCATCCCTTCAAATGGTTAACAGCATATAACAAAGTCTGCTGCTGTACTCAAAGGGGTGCCCTCTGTGTTCATGATTTCAGGAAAAAAAACACTTTTATGATGTCTTGTTTTTCAAACTTCACTCCTACTCTTGAGCCTATTTGGTGTTTAGAATGACTGCATCTCCGACTGCCATTCCAACATTTCTTTCACTCAAAACAATCTATTCATCTGTATTCATAAACATGTCAATCTACTGGTTCAAAAAAATCCAACCAACCCTCCAAGAACACAAAAAGCCAACAAAAAACTTCTCATTAATCCACCTCCCTCATTAGCTAGGATTAAAAACCTTAGCCAAAATGCTTGGCCTTGTGCCCAGAAAAGCTATGAGATCAATAATCCAAACAGACTTAATGATCCTCTTAGAAAAGAATAACTTTTGTACTTCTCCTATGGAATGCTTTGAAAAAGTGAGGGAAATGTATCAGAAGTGTCACATCATTGCATAAGTTAATTTATCTGTTATTTTGGAGTTGTACAGTTGGTGAAGGTCTTTGGAAAAGAGGGGTTTTTTCCTTCACTCTCTGTTAAATGACATTTATTGTCTGCAAAAACAGTAATAAGAAAAATCACAAACTGTAACAGTGATTATCCTATAAGAACCTAAGATGTTTCATTAACATTTCCAGTATCTCATTTCACTCGTGAGCAGTTTAAAATTACGGCATTTGTATTCCTATACAAGCTCAGTATTCTATAAGACTTTTATTTAGGCAATTTAACTTGTTGGGATCCTTATTTTGACACTATTAATTACAGCTCCTAACTTCAAAAACACAATTTTTGTTTTACAAACTCAAGTATGGATGGAAACAAAAAGAAAACAATATTAAATCCTACTGTACGGTTCTCTTATCAAGCACAAGAAGGTGTTAAAAAAGCCAGTGCATTTGACCGAAGCAGGCTATAAACTCTACAGGGAATATTTCTGTCATGGACAGAATGGAAATGTCTTGGGGTAGAGAGTGGCAGATACTCCACGGAGCATATATGTTGCATATGGGTGTGCTGGAAAATGATCAGGCTGGGCTGACTGCAGCTATGTAGGAATTAGTATTATCAGTGCTCATCATTCACCCTCTCTACAGTTCCTGGAAGAAAACAGGCATATCTGTAGCCCAATTCACGCCATATATTTTGAGAGCGAATAAATCACCTTTGAATGGCCTCATTTTTTGCTATTTAGTTTAGAAATGCTACACAACCAGTTTGAATTTAAAATTTTAGTAGCTAATTTTGGCAAGATTAGCTCATGCTAAAGACAACTCGCCAAAATTACAGCAAAGTGTGATGTGATGTGATGTGATGTCAGTAGTTTCAGAGAGCTCATCCATTTATTCTTGCTCAGAAATGCTGCTTGCATGGCCATGGTTGGCACACAGGTAATCCTGCATGGAAACTGAAATGCTATGGGATCTTAGGATTCTCTTCCCTGCCCTAGTGGAAGAGGGAACAGCTTGCAGACCCTCCTCCAGCATGGCCCCCAGGAATACCACTGGGATCAGGTGTCTCATTTCACATGGGGCACTCAGCAATGTCATGACCCCTCAGTGGAGCAGGGACATTAGCTCTCTTCAAGGCTGAAACAGGTCCTCCAGAACTTGCTAGGGAAGGAAAGGAGTGCCTAGGTGGGACAGGTACAAGTGGAAAAGCTGGAGCATTATATTGTGAGGGCTTGGAAGGCAGGTAACAGACGTGAGGTAGGAACTGAACAAATGATGGAGCCCAAAAGGATGGAATCTGGTGAGAGACAGAGACTGCAGAAGGGAGGAACACCCACCAAAGGGCATTTGGAGTGGCTCTGCAGCAGACTTGAGCACTCAGAGGCAAAGTACAGACCCTTTTGCAAACACTGTAATTTGTTTTGTGTGGACAAAAAGGGAAATACGTTGGTAAACTTTACTTACTGCTTACTCAGAAAAGTCTTAAAAAAACATAATCATGCTTTGGAAGTGTACTGCCCCCCATTTTCACCAGAGATAACTGCATAGCTTCAACAGTGCTTCAGCCTGCACAGTTACTGTTGCTGTAAATGCTGTTATGTCCACTTTCACAAAAGAAAAGCTTACGAAGAAAGAAAACTATTTGCATCCCATTTTCCCAAGGGAAAAAATAATACTTTGCTAACCTGGTTACATAATTTCACAGTTCAACTTTTCAAACTATGGAAGAAATTTCTTTCAGACTCATTATCAAGCCACTACTCAGGCAAGCAGCTCTTCCCTAACAAGCAGGAACTTCCAGGGCTGCACAGCTGAGAAAACGTGGAGACCTTCTATCCAGCAGCTGCCGACACACTTTCCCTGTTAAACAAATCTCTTTAAGCATAACTGAAAAAAAATCTTCTCTCACCTAGACACTCTATGAAAAGAATTGCTTAATAGATGTCAGTTGAAGGGTATAAAAACAAACCTAAAAGATCTACAGCAATAATGATTTTTAAGCTGGTACTCGTGCAAAATAAAATCCTGCCCTTAAATAAATTCCACTAGGAAAGCTAACGCAATGTAAAGCAACTGCAACCCCTGTAAAGTATGGCTGTGCTACCAAAGGAAACATGAAAGTAGTCTGAGACTGAAGCAGTAAAACCAAACAATATAAAGTTAACTAAAAGAATAAATTCCCCACCTCTGTTGTGTGCAAATTCAAGAAAAATTGAAAACATTTCTGTTGGAAAAATTAGCTCTTTTTTTCTGAGGAAAAAAACCCTGTAATTGGTTCTGGTTCACTGGAGAATAATAAATAATAGTATCCTAGCTGCTGCCACATGTAACATAGTACTTGTTTTGCGGGCAATACTGAAATCATACCTGGAAAGAGTTAATAACTTTAAAATAATACTTGTACTTTTCTTAGTGTTTCAGTAATAAATGCTTTTAATTACCCAGGGTAAGGAGCCATAATAAGACAGTCACTACTGGAAGCTTTCAAGCAAGTACCTTGCTCAAAGACGGGTGCTATTCCAGTCAAATGTTCCAAGTTCAACTAAAGTGATACCATTTCGCCTCCTTCTTGATGTGAGACCATTTTGAAGACTGATTCTTCAGTAGTTCATTGTAGCACTTCAGCTTTAAACCTGATCTAATGAACAGCCATAGATGCTATGGACTCTAAACATAAAGAATTGACATGTTAGCATATTAATGTACCCATATGTCACATAAATCATTAGAAGACAGTTTACTGAATGACTCAGATACTTGGCAATACACATGCAAAGCCTCTTTAGCTCTTAAATATAAAGCAACTTCCTTTCGGCAAAGTCCTGATTAGAACAACATTGATTGTAGTTATTTATAGCTTAAATGCTATTGCTGAAAATTTCTCTAAGTTGTAGCTACTGTATTATTAACTATAGTAAAGCTCTAAAAATCAGTCAGCAGAGGCCACTTCAATCTCCGCATGATAATAAAGGATTATTATGTGCAGTAACCTATTTATGAAAAGGAAACAGTGTGCTTCTTTCAGACTCCATCAATTGCTTTAATAAGGAATTGAAAAGCCTGGCCTACTTTATATGCAGATCACCATCCCAGTTGCATAAGGATTTAGAATAGACAAAACAAAACTGTTTTTGTTGTAAATAAGGGCTGTTTGTTTAAATCGCACAATAATGTTTGCATCTAAAAATTATTTAGAAGCTAATAAGACTTAATAAAGTTTGACTGAATACTTGTTAATAAAAATGGTTTCAATATTCTCCAGGAAGCAAATGTAAATTGAAGGTGATAACATAAAACTTGAAGCAAAACAGGCCTGAGTTAATGGGAAAGGAGAAGACTTACGGCATTTGTTCATTTATGGGCTTAAGAAAACCAATGCTGAGAATGGAATTCCGTTACCTTAAAACATTTTATAAAATTTAAGTTAATGAACTTAATGGTTGTTTTCTCTATCAGATTAGAATTCTTGCAGTATTACTTTTGCTTTAGAGACTGAAAACTAGATGTAATTAAGACTACTGAAAGTCAATATGATGCACATACTGATTTTGGCTACCTTGACTCGGAGGACTCCAGAGAGCCAGGTTCAAATTTTACCTTTGGCATTGGTTCATTTGCCTGTATGTTAACAAATTTAATGAGGTGTGGGATGACCCCTGCTGGTGTCCCTGCTTATGAAAAAAAAAAAAAAACCAAACAAACTGTATCTAGCAGGAAAAGAACATGTGAATTTCTGTCCAAAAAGTTATAAATATAAACTCTGTCACAAAATGTATAAAAATACCTAATTTAATGCATAAAATATTATGAGTAATGTTCTGTTAAGTATGAAAATAATCTTAAGTCACTGAACATTACTGTGTTAGAGCTGCAATGCACTGTATTAAGTAGGACATTAATTGTTCAGTTCACTATGACATTGTGTTAAACATCTTTTATTAATGAGCTGTTATTCCCAGCTGAGGCATTTGATAACCTCTAGTCCATTGCTAAAGTCTCTCAGTTGATTTCAGTGAATCACTCTAAACAAACCTAGAAGGAAAAAAATACCCCAATAATTTACATTTGAGTCTGTAAGGTCCTAGAACTAGAGTCATTTAAAGAAGGGCAGCTTTCCTATAAATCAAACCTTCTGATTTAATGCAGCTGACATATAGATCTATTTTACAATTTTTTTTTAATTTCAAAAATACAACACATTAAAATAGGTTCAATTTATCAAAGCTAAGAGCAACAATTAAGTAATAATGTACTTAAAGTGCAAAGGCACTTTAACACAAAAAAGTGACGCCCAGTGGCTATAGTTGGTAATTGAAACAGCAGTACTGTATATTATTATTTACAAAAGAAAGTCATAGTCCAGGAAAAGAGATCTTTGGAGATCTTCTACATAATACATTAAGTTTCCACTTTGAAATGAAAAGAAAAAAACAACAGAAAACCCAAAGAGTCCCTTCCTCATTTCCTTCGAAATCAAAAAGAATTATGCAAGATCTATTACAGAAAGATACATTTGCAGTGACAGTTCCTACAGAAGGGTCAAAAGGAGAGAGAAATAACTTAAAGGGAATGTTGCAAAAGCAACACCATATCCCTGCTATGCTGCAAGGATTCCTTTTCTCTCTCACTCCCTCTCTGATTTAAAAAAGTGGAAATGTTGAGGATGCGACAGATGATATCAGCACTGAGTTCAGACTCAATGAAATGTGTTGTTGAGCTCATTTAAAAAATTTCCTTTGTCTCCCACCTCCCCCCTCACAGCTGACTGATTGCAGTTTGTTTTTCCAGAACTTCGAGGTAGTCTGGTTCTGTTTGTAGCTTTCCTTGGAGTAAAGGATGTTCAGGTTTAGACTGTTCTGCAAAATATTTCCTGGGAGTTCCATATAAAACAGTTTTATTTATCCTGTCCTGGTTTTGGCGTCTTGATTCATATGAAGGGGCAAACTGCCTTTTGGGTAAGGTACAAAAGTTATAATGAACTAATCCTCCAGCGGGGAGTTCCTTGACCCTTTCTGCAATATTTTGATACAGAAGCTCTGGTTCCCTTGGCGAGGATTGCTTTTCCAGTAATTCAGCTGCACTGATGGTAAATGCAAGACTGGTGGGGTCTTCCTTTTTGTGGTCAAGACTGCTATAGCTAAACTCATGGAGATTCCTGTAATAGGCAACTGGATCCCCTTCCTTTTGCATGTAAATTGGGTTTTGGCACATCTGTCCAACAGGAGGGGGAATGTAGTTATAAACATGTCCTTCAGTTTTATCATGGGTCTCAGTGTTGTAAGACCCATACTGGAGTTGAAATGAACTTATATCTACGTTGTTTGCACTGCTGGGCATGCTTTGCACCCCCTTCCGGCGCTTAAGGACGAAGACAAACAGGCCTGCCCCAAAACAAACGGACAAAATAAACACAACCAGCAATCCTAAAATTAAGACAGACAGTGGAACTTCAGTATGTAGTTCTGGGTAGGAGCTGGGTGAGACACCCAAGAGATGAGGTGTATCTGTGTTCTGGTTCATGGAGAGGAGAGAAGAATCTGATAAGTTGGGGTTCTCTGGGCAGATGGCTTCTTTGCTCAGGAATTTCAGATGCTCTCCAGAGTGCTTGGTGGGAGACTCACATATGACTTCATTGATAACTACAGGGGGATTTGACTGCTGGTTGTTCTGGTCAGTGACTTTCTCTATCCAGTTCCTCAGCCCCAGGATGTCACATGTGCAGTCCCAAGGGTTCTCCTGGAGGTCTATCTGAATTAGAGCTGAGAGCTGGTCCAAGACTCCTCTCACAGGCAGGTGTGAGAAATGATTGTTTCTAAGGTTGAGTCTGGTGAGGGAAGTGCCGCCAAAGACATTGTCAGGCAAGGATCTGAGCAGGTTGTTGTTGAGAAACAACAGATGAAGATTACTCAGAGCATCAAATGTGCGTGGCAGGATCTCCTTAATGACATTGTACTCTAGGTAGAGATATTGCAGGCTGTGCAGCCCTTCGAACATAGACCGGTACAGAATCTCAAGGTAGTTGCCATTAAGATAAAGTCTACGTAAACTTGTGAGGTTTGTAAAGGCACCTTCTTGTATCACTGCAATTCTGTTATTTCCTAGATGTAGCAAATCCAGAGAGCTGTACTCTGTGAGATCCGTTCTATAAATGACTTGCAGATAGTTACTGGTAAGGTAAAGTTTCTTTGGACTGGTTGGCCTGGGGTGGAGATCGGAGATGTTACTTATCTTTTTCTCTTGGCAGTTAACATTTAAGCCATTGTCTGAGCTCTGTGATGTGCAGATGCAGCCAGCTGGGCAGGTGATGGGCACAGGAGACTTTGTCTGGTAAACCATGATAGGTCCAAATATTTGCCTGTCTTTTGACACAGAGACACGGGGGGTGGGGCGGTTCCTAGTTTTGGGTGGCCGGCTGGCTTTTGGGGCTCTGGTGGGATTCATGGCAGAGTTGGCTGTGGGTGATAGCCTTGAGACATGTGGGTCTGAGAGGCCAGGATGTTTTTCCCTCTGGTTTGAATCACTGGAGCTTTTCCTAGGGCAGAGATCTTGCCGGGTGAGCTGGGTCACGTCTTTTCCATGAAGTCTGAAGGGGGTTTCACAGACTATCTCGCCCACAAACACCGTGATGGTATCTAGCCAGGCCTTGAGTGGCAGCAAGTCGCAGGTGCAGTTCCAAGGGTTTTCCTCCAGCTGGATTTCCATGATACCTCCAATGTGCTCCAGCACACCAGCAAAAGGCATCATCTTCAGCCGGTTCCCCCGCAGGTCCAGGTGAGTGAGGAGCACGAAGCGGAAGACATTGCTGGGCAGGGACAGCAGGAGGTTGTCATTGAGAATCAGCACCTTGAGCTTGTTTAGCTTGCTGAATGCTCCCGCTTCAATGGCACTGATGTAATTGTAATCAGCCTGCAGGTACTCCAGACTCTCCAAGCCCAGGAATGTGTCTTCCTTCAGCACTTCCAGCTTGTTGTTATTGAGGTGCAGCCTCTTGAGGGTGCGAAGGCCGCTGAAGGCCCCTGTGCGGATCTCCTGCATGTCGTTGTTGCCCAAGTGGAGGGTCACGGCATTGGAATAGTTGACGAACTCATTGGGGAACAGGCGGGTCAGCGCGTTCCCATTGAGAAACAGCTGGTAGATCTTGGACGGTGGCGGCAGGAGGAGGCTGACGGTTGTAAATCCTTTGTTTTCACAATTAATGTTCAGCACGTTCTCCTTCTCCTCACAAGGGCAGCGGCTCTTGCTGCAAATGTCTTTGGCAGGTTTGCGACTCTCTGTCCGCGAGATCCCAGCCACTGTTAACAAACTGAGCAACCAAACACCCCTCAGCATCTTTATGCGCCGTCGATCCCCGCTTTGGTACCTACAGTCAAACCTTTTGAGACATGTAAAGAGAGAAAGAAGAGATTCCCAGTGAAAACGGCCGGGAGCAGAGGCTGCACGGGGAGGGAGAAGCAGGTCGGAAAGCTGGGGGGGAGACGGGGAGCTGCAAGGCAGCGACTTGCAAACTCCTTTGGAATCTCCCTTCCTCCTCCCTTCTTCCTCCTCTCGGAAAGCGCCAGCGGAGCTGCTGTGGGGGAAGCCCCGTCAGGGTCCTTCCCGAAAACCGGGTTCCCCGGCGATGCGCTCCCCGCCCGACACCTCCACCCTCCGCCCGTCCCGGGGCCACGCCGCTCCCGGCTGTCCGGCTCCCGGTCACCGCCAGCGTTGCAAACTGGGGCGGGGGGCACGAACGCCGGCAAACCCTCCCCGCCCGCTGCCCGCCGCAGGGCACCCCCGCGCCGCGCCCGTACCTGCTCTCGGGGCGCCCGAGCGGGCAGCGGGGGCAGGGGCCGCCGCCGAGAGCCGCCGCGCCCCGGGAGCCAGGCGCCCGGCGGCGAGAGGCATCGCCCGCCGCACGCCTCAGCAGGAGCCCAGAGGGGCGCCGCCGTTCCCGTCCCGGCCGGTCCCGTCCCGGCCGCGGCTCGGCGGCAAGTTGGGCCGGGCGGGGGCCGAGGCGGCGGCGGCGCTGCGGGAGCGCGGGGCTCGGTGCGGGCTCTGCGCGGGGCGCGGCGGGCGCGGCGTTTTTGCCGGGTGCCCCGCGCGGAGCCGCGCTGACGTCAGCCGGGGGCGGGGGGGACACGTTTTTCCCTGCCCCCCGTCCCCCCCCTCTGTCCCCGTCCCCCCCTCCCTTCGCGGCTCTCGCAGCCGGCTCCGCTCCCGGCTCTGCTGCTGATCGCGGGAGCGCTCTGACAGCACCTGCAGGACAGCGGGGGCACTCGAAGCCGGGAAGGGGAATAAGGTAACGAGCAGATTTACCTGGGTCCGAAGAATTTTTGGCCCCGGGTCCCTAAATCTGTGCCCTCAAAACAGAGAGCAAGTCAAGCAGCTTCTTCGGCACAAGCCAGGCGGCAGGCGCGCACGCACCGCACACACACTGCACACACGCACGCACCGCACACACACTGCACACACGCACGCACCGCACACACACTGCACACACGCACGCACCGCACACGGACACCCCACAAAGACACACGCACACTCCCCACACGCTCACAACACACCACACATCACACACACGCACAGCCCACACGCGCTCACAACACACACGCACACATTACACACGCACAGTCTGGCTCTCGCAGCAGTGGTGCTGCAAATCCCGGATCTGGCATCAGCATCGATCCCCCCGCTCCGGCCGCAGCAGTCCCCTTCCCAAATTGCCGTGCCGAGCTCTGCCCAGCGCGCTCGTGTTTTCTACACGTTCTGGGAAGTTCACAACCTTCCACCAAACCCGGCTGACAGGAACGGCAGCCTCATCCCTGAATCCCTACGGCCTCTGGAATGCTCCCCCGAGTGCTGAGCAGCCAAGACCACATCTAACGCCATCATTCCCACTGGCTGGACTAGCCTTACTGCCCCATAGCAATGTTGTGGTGTAGCCTTTGGCTGCCTTTAAAAACAACAATATTTTGGATGTGAATTATCGTGACTTCACTTAAGCCCCATGCCCTGGGCACAGGTCTGTTTGATGGGAAAGGATGGCTGCTCTTAGTCTCTCTCTCTCTGAAAGGTAAAACTTTGGGTTCACACTGGGGAGGCAAAAAAAAAAAAAAAAAAAAAAAAAACACGCCACAAATAATTTTTAAAGTGTTAGTATGGCAGGATGCATTATTGCCAGAATCTTATTGGGAACTATATGCACTTTACTTAGTCTTTAGAATGTAAAGGTTTGCTGCCAAAAGAGTGCTGGACTTGGCAAAAGTGGTACTGTCATCTCGTGGTATGCTTTAGCCATTACGTATCAGAGCCCACATTTTAGGAGCAGCAGAAATGTGCTGTCTATTCTTATCTCTGTTCTTGAGATTGGAAAAGGGAACATCCTGCAGCAGCCAGCACAGATGCCTTTGCAGTGCTGGGCAGGAACAGTGATGGAGTTTGCATTTGGGATTGAAGCAGTTGCACCATCCCTATCTAAAATTTGGAGAGCTTGTGGAAAGAGCAGGAGCATCCCACACTGGAGCATGCTTTTGTTGTGGTGCTGTGTGAATTTCAACGAGAGTGGGATTCTGAAATGCACACAGAGCCGCTCCAAACTCTTTATCCAGCTGAATTCAAGAGCAAAACTTGCTAAGATCAGGAAAGATGTGTGTGGCAGATCTACGGTTTTACAACACTAATACACCGGATTATAATTCTATGAGATTTTTTGCTTGTTTTCAGCTTTAAACATTAGGATATGGTGTTTGGGGAGCAAAACTGGACTAGTCACAGGATGTAGCAAATCCTGTTTTCATCTCTTCCTGACACAGTCTGGGGGCATGAGCCTAAAAAGAGGAGGTAAAAGTAGACCTAGGTTGATTTTTCTGTCTTATCTTTTTCTGAAGGGAGCATGTTCACACACACCTGCCGACACTGACACACGCACAGAGGCACACACACGTTCCTGTAACCTGCCTGAACAGCCCTGCACAGCATTGCCAGCACTCACAGGGCTCGCTCCAACACACAGCAAAAATGAAGGCAGAACTAAGTCCAAAGCATTTCCCCCTCATCTCACATTGTACATTTGATTCATGTCCATGAGTTTTCAGTCATGTGCAGCTTTCTGGTGAGCAAGGATCATGTCCTGGGATTGGTTTATGAGGCAACATCCACTGTCCCACTTGCTTGTGTTTACTAATATGTAGGAAATGTGTTTGTGGTAAGTGCTGATGCTGCCTTGGAAGGGAAAGTGTACGCATGGCATGCCTCAGCAGTAATTACCAGATTCATGTGGGATGGAAGGAACAGCATGTTAGGGGATTGCAACAGTAATAAGACACAGAGATGATACCGATTCTATTACACTGTAAATGCATGCATATAATAACCACTGTTGTAGGAGGAGGAACAAGGGTTTAAAAAAAAATAATAGCTACAGCTTTTTATTTAGGAACAAAGTCATGATTTCTCAGCATGCCTGAAGTGTTTTATAATCCCTTCAATTAAAAACAGAGTATAAAAGAACAGCTTTTTTTCCTCCACCTGTTTTACTGCCTTTTTATTTTGCATGTTGAATACAGGAACATTTTCAGGCTGTGAATATCTGGGAGCCTCCAGGAGTGGAAGGCCAGGAGGCAGGTTGATACAGCAGCCCATGAGGATTTGGGGAAATGCAGTGTTATGCCTGATTTGTAAGCATTGTGAGGGTTTCCTTTTTTTCCCAAATGCTTTGCTGTGTTCCCTCATCCTCCTTTTTGTGCAAAGTTATGAAGACTGAGTACAGATTCATAGATTATGAGGCTTAATAGAACCATTGTGGCTTTTGGGTCTTTCATAACCCAGGCCACCAGCTAAATTGGAATTTATTCCTGTTTAAACTGGACAATACTCATAGAAAGAAGAAAGAGAAAAACAAAAAACTGAAACTCAATAACATATCCAGGCATAATTTAGCAATTACCTATGGTGAAAATCTACCATAAGGTTTGGCAAATTGTTCCAATAGGTTTCATCTCCCACAAGTTAAAAAATGTGCTTTCTCTACAGCTCTGCATCTAGGTACCTTCAGTTTGAAATGTTTATCCTTGTAATATCCTTGTCTGCTGGCTTAAGAGCCCTTAATTATCCCATACCTGTTTCCCATAGGGCACTCCCAGACTGCTGCAGAGCAAATATGAACTGAATACTTGCCTGATACCAACCTTAACCCACTTCAAGTAGTCTGTGCTGCTACAGACACCAGAGCAGCTCTTGGCTCTTGCACAGTCCCAAAGTCACAACTTTATTGATCTGCTAGCAGGGAAAAAAAAAAAAGCCAGACCATGGCATGAAACATAAGCACATAAAATTTGGTACAGACCATTACCCTTCCTGCCTAGTGCACATCATGCTGTTGTCCTTCTGGGAGAGTAAATATCAAGGAGCAGAAAAAGTCTGGAAATGTGGGAATAATTTTCTTTCTCTAGATTGTGTCTGCAGGTGGATGCTAAACACTGCTTACACATCTTTACGTATCAGTTTATCTGGTTTTGTTTCTCTGTGCATAAATGAAGAAGGAACAAACATATCCACAAAGTCTCATGGAATAAAGAAAAGAAGGCAGCAAGAAAGAAAGCAAAAAAACCTTGCAAATTGGATGGATGGAAAGATTTAAGTTTTATTGCTCATTGGAAACTATTAGCATAGCCTGGATGCTGCTGGCAAGTAAAGACGAGTTTATTCATATAATATAAATAGATGCCAATATTGATTTTTGTGAACAAAACACAATGACTGCTGTAGTAAAACAATGGGAATTTGTAAATTTAGGTCTTTAGTGATCTCATGTGTTCCTTGTCCTGTAATTCTGAACTGCATATCAGATGCCTACTCCATGTCAGCTTTTAGGGTTCTGAGATAATCATCACTGCTGTGCAAAAAGTACCCTGTGTTCTTGCTTTCTCTGTATGCCTCTGCGTATATGTGTGCCTATTTGGAGCTGGAGACATTCTCCTTCCATAACTACATACATTTTTGGGATCTTTCCTATACTGTAAGGTGGGATATTTTTGAGCCTCACTTAAAAGTAATTATTAAGGTAATAAACAGTTTCCAGATTTAGCAGTGAGCAGTATGCACAATAATTGTTACTTGTAATCCAAGGTTTTATCTCAGCCAGCAGCACTGGAAAGTATGCTGTAAAGGGTAGGATGAAAGAGGAATGTCTGGCTTTCACTTTCTTTGGGCAAGCAGCGAGCAGGGGATGAGTGAAGGAGTGTGTGGTGTCTACTGAGTTGCCTTTTGCTGGCAATCAGTAAATGCCTTTGCCAGTAACTGTAACGAATTTCTTTGGCTTCCAGATGAATTTTTAAACTCCATTTCACCCAACCATTTAAGAAAATGGAGAACTGGCCTACTTCAGAATACTGTTTGCTGACACTTCATGATTACCTACTGCATAAATAAAAGACATTAATGAATGATGACTTAAAATCAACATGCTTTCTAACTCTTCCCTCAGTTTCTGCTTCCTGCGAGGACTCAGACCCTGGCCAAGGTTACACATTTTTGAGACCCGTTATCTCACTGCAACATAATATTTTTGAAAAGTTGATTTGTTTCAGTATATCTGGGATAATCTGTTTTGTAACAACACAGTGTGATTCTACACTGGTGGTACAAACCACAGCAGTAGAACTATCAGTTTCTGATGTTTTGTATCATTAATCCTAACTGTCTTAAGAGGAGAATTTTATGTATTATAATAGCAGTAATATTGGTTTCAGCAGAAAATGTGATAGAAAGCATCCCAGGTAGTGTGTGCTTCCAGGATACTGACAGACTCATGACTATGTAATTAAGACTGAACATTATTTTAGATTTAGTCCAATTTTTTTTCTTTCTTGCATAGAAAAACAAATCTCCACTCCCCTTCTACACTTACACCTTTTATCACAGGACCCAAGCAAAGTACTCTAAGACAGTTTATATTTATGGATGTCTTCATCCTATTCAGCAAAGTAGTATGTCTGATCCAAAGCCCTTTAGTGTCAATGGAAGGACTCCTACTGATTTCAGTGGGATTTGGATCAGATCTTTGAACAAATGTTTAACTTCAAAGCCTGCACTTATGTTTTATTGAGTGGTTTAAATATTTTTGGAAGTGCTTTGTTTCATCATGTCAGTGGGTCTTTTTCTCTGATAGGAACAATGAGATGAATCTTCCTGATAGATATTCTCCGCTGGCATGGCTGAGCATCAAGAACAAAACCAAAATGTTGGGTTTTTTTCACCACTCTTAAAATGACAATGGATTTATCATTTATTGCATTTCAAATGAGTGAATGTCTAGAGTAATATTCACCACTACCATTTATAAGTGCAATTTTTCAGATTTCCTCAGAGTCATAATCTGTGTGTTACATACTGTGAATGTTTTTAACTGGAAATGTCCCATCATGCAAGCACAAGTGCACACAAGTGTTTTTAGTGATTCAGAGAGTCTTGTTTAAATTATTCGGTCTTTTTGCTTTACTTCAATGGACATGGGGCTCATATTTGCATAATGCAGTTGATGTATGGTATGATGAGTATTCACTGTTGAAAGTCTGGTGAGTTGATGGGAGAGGTTTCTTCCTTTTATTTATTAGCAGTAAAATAGACATAATGAAATCTCTCCATATCATTATTTTTATGGCACTGATGTTGAAAGAACACAAATCCCACTGTGCTAATGACATATCCAGCAATATGTGAGGAGCAGGAGCAATGGGTGAAATTCAGTCCTGGGCAGAGGGCCAGCCCAGAGTGATTCATCATGAAAGCCCCCAATTAAGACCTCAAAACAGGGCTTAAGAGAGACTTCAGTGCCCTATGCCTTGAGCTGGCTTTCTGCAATAGTGGGAGAAAGTTCCTTCAAATGAATTATTCATCATAAATAATGCATTCTATTAGTTTAGCCTATTTTTCTTGATTCCATGAATTTATTTAATTGAAATTACTCACCAAATAATTTCTATGAATAATCATGGCCTGAGGATTATTTTTGAGCATTTCACGGTGAGCATTTCACATTCCACATTCAAAATGAGAGCTCTGTCATTGAGTTGTCATTATGTACAAAGGTCACATAGTTGTGGTTTTGCTCCAGAAAAAAATTAGATGAGTAGAAAAAAATTCAGCATTTTTTAAGACTCCATGTGTTCCCAAAAATTCCTTCCATTAAGTTCATTTCATGAGATGTTGGTGAAGAGTTGCTGACTCTGGGTTGTCATTGGCTTTTTTGTTTTCCACCTGGTTTCTAACAGGAATGCAATAGTGTGTGTGCACAGCATGTCTGGCTGTCAGTCAAGGTCCCCTCCCTTCACAAATCTTTTGAACTGGATCTGGTGAATGTTGGTGCTACTGGAGATTTTAATTTCCCGCTTCTTCAGTGGAATGAAAGAGACTGATAATTGCCCCAACCAGATGAAAGATTTCATCCTGGCCTCATTGCATCGGGTCTGGCTGAGATGGAATTCATCTTCTCCACTGCAGCCCTGGCAGTGCTGTGCTGGGTATTAGCAGATAGGAGAGGTTTGATAACACACCAGTGTTTTGGATACTCCTGAGCAGTGTTCCCACAGCATCAATGTTGTCTTTCCAACATTCCCCCCTCAGCAGCAGGCTGGGGAGGAGTGACGTCTTGGGAGAGCACACAGCCAGGACAGCTGACCCAGGACAGCTGGCCAAAGGGATATTCCAGACCATATGATGTCTGCTCAGCAATAAAAACTAAGAAAAAGAAGGGCATTTGTTACTAGGATGTTTGTTTTATAGAGCAACTGCTAATGAAGACCTGCATCCCGGGAAGTGTCTGGACAACTCCTGCTGAGACTAAATCTTTTGTTTTCTTTTGCTTACACATGCAGCCCTTGCTTTTGCTTTGTTAAACTGCCCTTATCTTGACCC
This sequence comes from Acropternis orthonyx, assembly GCA_035583155.1. Lineage (NCBI taxonomy): Eukaryota > Metazoa > Chordata > Aves > Passeriformes > Rhinocryptidae > Acropternis > Acropternis orthonyx. The sequence goes on from JAWWEU010000138.1 coordinate 14,787,746, forward strand.
ACAAGTTTTTTTCCATCTTAATTTCTTTTCTCTGCCCCATCCCATGCTGCTGAGAAGGGCAGTGGTAGAGTGGCTTGGTGGGTACCTGACAACCAGCCAAAGTCCACCCATCACACTTACCCACTGTTGTCTGTCAGAAAAATCTACATTAGAGTTCGACTTAAAAATGAAAATTTGTAGTTTGACTGCTCACCCAACTGACTGCCAGCAGCAGGGAGGGGGATGTGTTGCTCCTGGAATATTGAGTAATAACGGATTGGAAGAGCCCTATGGTTTGAAAATGTTTTCAGTTCAGATCAGATACCTGGCCTGTTTCAAGGTTTCTGCATCAGCTCAGTGTGATTACTTCACTGTCTAAAGTTACACAGGTGCAAAAGAGCTTGTGGGACCAAGACTGTTTCTGGTGTCAGAGGTGAAGCCAATTTATGTATATTCACTCAACACAGTGCAGGCCAAGAAGTTAGTGGGAAAGAAGAGATTACACTGACAAAGCAAGCAGCTTATCTCTGAAATGGAGGTATAATACATCAGAAAAAAAAAATCCAACAAAAAACCAAAAAACCCCAGTGATGTAGCTTTTAGGAAGAAATAGTTTCTGTTTTGTTTTTTCCAATGATAGAAAAGTTTCTGAGAATTAAAGACTTCAGTGTTTGACTAAAGAAAAGTATTTCCTGCTTTCCTGCAGTCTTTTCCACATCACTCTAGCTAGAAGCTTAGCTGTCTGTGAGCAATAATCATTTACCTGAAAAATACACAATAATATTTCTCTTTGTGGAGGCTGGTCATACAGATGCTGACTTTAAAGCGTGATGTATAACTCCAAGTGGCATGAAAAGAAATTGATGAGACAATTAGAACTTATGAGAATGGTGGTTGCATTAATATGTTGGGGAGAATCACTTAGAATAAAGTATTTCAAACTCCACAGACACCTTATGAAATTTATTTGGCATCTGAAGTAGCTCCCTGAGTTGTTATAGCACAAAGCACAATACAAACATACATAAAAACCTGACCTAGACTTCAGCCACTGACAAATCTCCCTTTGACTTCATGGGGCCAGGATTCCAGCTGACTTCTACTCCAGGGAATTACACACAGCAACATACAATTCTCGAGTATCTAGCATGATATTTTATGGTGAGATTTAGGTGCTCAGGTAGAACTGGGATTACTCAGAATATCCTCCCCTACTGGCAGTGGACACATTCCCATGGTGCTTAAAATTGCTTGATATCTCAATTTTTAACATTAGAGTTTACCTGGGCTTGAAGCTCTTTTCCCAGCCATCCTGTCTTGATAGACTCATTCCAAAGGAAATCAGGAGTGCATCAACAATGCACATTAACGGAAAGGACTTTAGGAAGGAAGGAACTTATGACAATACTTCTGCTTTGTATTGTAGTCATTGTGGGCTAGGACTCTGAAGGTATTTAGTCATCTCCCCTCTAGCCTGTATGCCAGGAGAGGCCAGGGGGCACCTGAATGATTTGAATAGTCAGTGGGTATGTTCCTAGCTGCTAAGTGGGGGTTGTTTCCTTGTGTGGTGTCTTTCTAGTCCATGAGATTCCCTGTGAAGTGGAACAGCTTTGGCAAGAGGGCATGAATGTTTGGCCTCACTAAAGTGTCCATATACATTCCATAACACATGTGGCATTTCTTTCTTTTCCAAAGCATGTAATTTTTGAATAACTGCCAAGCCTTTATGTGGCCTCTTTTTTTTATCGTCTATCAGTCTGCTTCCTGTAAAGAAATAAAAGCCTTTGCACAGCAGGAAATTTTTATGTCCACTTTGTGACTGAATAGCAAGTAAAGCTGGGAGGAGAAGAGGACAGCTCAGTCAGCCTTGGTAATCATCTCTGGCTTGGGATCTGGAAAACCCATTTGTGCACACATTTGCTCCAGAGTGTTTTTGCTTTGCAGCCACTACACCAGTTAGCATCTGAGCTTTCTGACTAGAAATATTGTTGCTTTTGCAGAAAGAAGTGTTTGGCTTTGTTATTTCTAGGTGGTGCTACTGATGCACTTGGAATTATGTAGGGATGAAGTCATTCCTTTATAGCTATTTACTTATGGACTGACTAGTTGTTCAGATCATGTCAAGTAAAAGCATTTTGGTACCTTCCTTTTTAGAGATGTCTTTTTGAAGCCTCTCTTGCTTTATGACAACTACTTTTTTACTTTTGGTAATTATTTTTAATAATACAAATACCTTATGTATCTTTTCTTTTAGCAGAATACTTTGACATCAACAGTCAACAGTTCTCATTTTGCAAATCACAGCTTTCTCTGTACCTGTAGCAGAACTGGGCTCAAGGCAGGTGCATTGCACCTACAAATTTCTTCCCACAAAAAAAGATTTTTAGTTGTTATTTTTTACTCTTTTTGCTATTAAATTTGTACTCAGTATTATTAGTATTTTGATACTGCAAGAACATCTGATAACATGAGTCATGGACCAGCCTCATTGTTGTATTGTTAGTTGTTTTGCTTATCTCTGTCTTTCTTCTGTAGAGTGCTCGTATAGCTGTGAGAAGGGGGTCATATCATTTTTGTTCCATACCTTGAGAGTTTTTGTAATATGAAGGTTCAGATCTAGAATTATAATTGTGTGGGATGCTGCATGCACAAGCAGAATGACAGCACTTGCCAGGTAGTTTACAATGATGTATTGAGAATTTTTTAAACTGAATATGGACATGAAAGATGCACCTACCTCTGAAAGACAAGTACAATTAGATTGACAACTTGTATGTCAGTTTTCTTGTTGGTACCATTTAAAATAGCTGAAATACAGTGTTGCCACTCCCTCCCTCCCTCCATTCCCTGAAATTAGGCTTATATTGGAAATGCTGACAAGACCCTTATCATTCGCAATGGCACCATGCACAGCTTTAAATACTGGTTATAAATGTTAATGTGTTATCTGAATTATATTTTTTCAACATGTAGGCAGCTCAGGATAGAGTCTCAGTAATAAATTTAACGAGTTCAGGGGGAAGATGCAGTATGCTTATGTCAGTATTACAATGATTGGCATTTTTACAAACAGCATATGATAAGTGGTGCAATTTTATTTTCAAAGTTTATTCAATAGAGAGCTCTTTGATATTTCCATGTACTTTGCAAGTAGATGCTTCCTTGGGATGACAGCAAAACAACTTCTCTATCATGGTGTGTTTATGCTTAGGGTTTAATCAATCTGCTTTAGTGATTGTCATAAATTTTGATACTCCAAAAAATAAATAGAAGCTATAAAACAATTATGCTTTGGGGTGGCATCCTGTTGCTATTTGCCTGGGTCATCTGGCTTCACAAATGTTTAAAAGGATGCAAAGTCCATCATTGTGCCAATTACAAGAGTATGGGCTGTGTACCAGTTTATTTCCATTTATTGTAAACCCACGCCAGCTGTTGCACAGCCAATTGAGCTGGATCTTCAAGGGCTTAAGAAGGACTTTATGAATGTCTTGTGTTAAGCTTTTGGGAGTGAATTTCCTCTCAGATAAGAGGAACCAGAAATGACCACCAGATTACACTGCAGCCTCCCCTGTGATTTTGATCCACATGGGTCAGCAGAAGTCGTTGAAGTTCCTTCTATGTGAGCCCAAACATCCACCTAATCCAAAATGCCTGGGGTGGTTCCTTCAGTGGGCCCCAGCACCAGTACTGGTGGTCTTCTGGGAGGCTGAGAGGAGCAGTGCATTGCTGGCCTTTCTATGGGACATTTCAAGCCAGAGGACTTGGGGGAGATGACCACTGCTCTGGGTGAGCTTTGTTCTTGCTGAGCAGAGCCCAATGGCCTGTGTCTCTTTTGTTCTTGGAAACAACAGTAGCAGTTGAAAGCTGAACTTTGGAAGACCATTTCACAAGCATTTGAAGGCTGGCCATGTCCACACAGAGCTGTGGTGCCAGCCCAGCTTGTCCTCCCTATTGCAGGAACCCGCAGAAATTCATGCTGGCCCCACGGAACCAGTCCCAGGGAACTGCCTGGAACAGACGGTGTTAACGATTTATTGGATGTGGCAGCAAAAAGGACACACTATGAATTTGGAGATGACCTTTGGTGAGGAACTCTCTCTGTCACTCTCACTCTTTCTGATGAAAAATATAGTAATTGGTAAGCATTTGGGAAACAAGGAAGCTGGAGCGTTTCAGATGATTCAACCTGAATCTAGCAGAGTGCCACGAGCAGTGACGCAGAACCTCCCGAATGTCAGTAGGAGATCTGTGCCAGGCACCGCTGCAGGGTATGACCCGGTCAGCATCAGGCTGGCTCCTGATCTCAGCACAGGAATTCCTCCAGAACCATAAGGGATTTTGGCAGGCTGACATCAGCATAGGACCAGGGTTAAATGTGCTGTGCATACTCAATGAGTTGTAGACACCCGTGAAAAAACGGTCTTTGAAAATTTATTCATTTTTAGCACGTTTTACTTTCTGCAAGAAGATACTTTTCAACATCCAGATACTGCAGCTTCAGCTGTAGTTCCACTTACTTTCATACAAAGATTCAAGAGAATGACCTAGAGAGACCAAAGGCTTTTACTCCTTTTAATATAATTTTGTTTTGTGATATATATGTGTGTGTGAGCTCTGTATGTGTAAATATATACATTTAAGTATGTACATCTGTTTGTTTAAATAACATGTGTTTTCCTTTGCTGTCCCTGACCAACATAAGTTTCTGAGCTGCCTTTGTAAATATGCTGTAATGGCTGATTCTTTTGCATTCTTTGTGCTATCTTTGCTTATGTTGAATAGCAGCTGACGCTTTAATTGGGATGACTGAGCTGAGTGCATTTGCCTTTGGAATTGGACACTTTTCAGTGCAAAGAGAGGGTACCACAGACTGACTCTACTGTTGTTATCCTCAATGAAACCTCCATTAAATCAGACCTATACTTTGTAGCAAGGGACATTCTCCATTGCACTGAAATGCATGGGAAAGGCTGGAGACTCAGTTTTTAAGGTTAATTAGATCCTGACAAGAAGAATTCACTGACTTTGTGGGGGGGGGGGGGGG
>JAWWEU010000138.1:14792787-14831102 GCA_035583155.1 Acropternis orthonyx
TTTTTAAGAGTCTTTTAAATTACCTTCATCTCTAGTGGGAATGACCACTTACTCCTTTATAGGAAAAAAATCATGTACTTTTTGAGTTTATTAAAAACCTTTTTGATAGATTTTTTAATTCTAATTTTAAACAAAACTGAGCATAGTGCTGGAACATTGTGTTAAAATTTAGGCTTCAGAACTTACTATATATTAATATGAGCTAATCTTTATTTTTGTTTAACTGAGTGCTAACATTATTCATACTTAGGCTCTAAATGTGAATTTGGGTTTCAGTTGGCTACATTATGTTTGGAAAATAAAGGAAAGAATAGTTTAGGACATTCAAAAATTCTTTGGTGAGGGTGGAAGTTTCAGCAATCAATGTTTTTTTTTTCAGGTTCCTGCAGCTGCTGTGGACCCTATTGTTTATTCAGAAAGGTAAATATTCTCCTTTTCAACTCTCTCTGGAAGGTTGCCTTTGGCTGCATGAAAACATCTTTCTTGTATTGATATAGTAGCAAAAATTATCAACCTGTCCATGTGCCAGCAGAAAAATCACCTTTATGCCTCTAAGGAGGGCTATCAAAACCTGATGGTCCCAGCAGAGACAGTCTCCTTGTGGAAGACCATGCGAGGTTTGAGGAAGGAGAAACTGTTGGCTGGAGTCAGTCTTAAAACTTTCTCCTTCGTGTGCCTGAAAATAGAGCTATTTATCATGCTTACCCTTCAGTGTCAATATACATGAAGAATGAAATGTGTTGTAGGAGGGAGACATCATCTCGTTCTTTTAATGAATTTTAGTTGAATTGATTTTGCAGAGGAGTAAAGCTGTATTTTTAGTCCTCCTCCCCATTCCAGGTTCCCTTGTGTTACATTCACTTTCAGCCCTTTCCCCCACATACCTTCAGAAAGTACTGTGTATTCAGTTCTCTTAACGCTTAGCGATAATCCAGGCAGGAGGTGGTTTGAGAAGCTCAAGAAAGGCACAGTAATTTCAGCAGTGATAATACGTCTCTTCTTGTTCTAATGATGTTCCTTGCTCCGTGTTAGATTAAAGCAGTTTCCTGTGACTTCTTTACTGTTGCTGTACAACACACTTCAGTCATGAAAAAGCGATGTTCTTGATGGATTGGAGGATTTTCTTCTTTATCCTTTCTTCTGTTCTTATGATCTCTTTCTTCTCATGTCAGCTCTAGGTTTTAGATCTGTTGTACTGACTGTAAAATGCCTGGAGAAAGCAGGACTGGACAGAGATTGACAAGATAAACTTCCAATCAATCATCTTGAAAAAAAAAATTAAAAAAATTAGTCAAACTGTAAGAGGCACTGAGGAGGGAGGGACCTCTGTGGGAATGCAGAAGAAAAATGGGGTAAACTCCCATTTTTAGAGTGCAGTTTGGAGATCCCTGGGTTATAAGCTGCAGCCAGATGCTGGAACTGGAAGCCATATCCATGTAAAAGAGTGCTGCAACTCATTGTCCTGATGTGATGCTGAGGTGAGGTGATATCTCATGGTGTTTATGATCGAGTGCATGCTGCACTTTGCTTTGTTCCTTGGACTAGACTGAGGCTCTCTGCAGCATGTGGCAGAAGGACAGCCACAGCTTGTTCTCTCTTTTCTGTATATTGGGCTGTTGAAAACCGAGAAACATTAATGCTCAGCTCCTCTGTCCCCAGAGGCAGTGGCATCCAGTCTCCTGACACAACTAAGACCCATGTACACTCATGTTGCAGACCCTTGAATCCAGTGTGATAATCCCAACTGGCCAAAGGCAAGCAAGCAGAAGCTGCTGTAAGAACACTGGTCTCTGCCTTTTTCTTGATGTTCTAGTCCTCTATTTACATGACCACCCATCAGTTTCAGCACCAATGACCTACTTGAGGTGCTGAATGAATACAGTCACACAGTCAGTCAGGCTTGGCTTCAGAAATTACTGGAGTTTTACTTTCCATTCTAGCTGTGTTTCGTTCACACTTAGGCATTTCACACCTGCAGTTATCTAAGAGTTCTTCAACACAGCCTCATTTGACACATCTTCAGGCATCCAGGAACATCTGGAAAGTTACTGATTTCATCCTGCTTACAGCACATTCTCAAATCTTGGTATTTTTGCTTTTATAACTTTGGGGTTTTTCAATGTAAAATCAAACAGACATCAGTTGACACAAATAGATACAAACAGATTAACTGGAGGTACAAAGCAGTGAGGTAGCAGTGTTCACAATTAACTGGTGATGTCTAATGGAAGCTGCATCATGGATTCCCCCTGTGGCTTTGAAACTGCTGACAGAAAAGTCCAGGCTTATTTGACACTGAATCCAGTACTATAGTTGATACCTGTGCAGTGCCCAGGAACCTTGACTATGGCTCAGAAGCCCTTTGCTCTGGACAGGGGAAAGGAAAACACAGAATAAGAAGGTCATTGCCCCAAGCATAATTATTGAGTGAAACAGATTCCTGGATGCCATCAGTATGAAAACAGCCTACAGAAAGCACAAAAACAATCTCCTTTGAAAGATATACTTCTTTTTGCTGATGTTAGAAAACAAGTTGTTTGGATTTCATACAAGGAAGCATCTGATAATGAGTTGCTTTTATACAGAGAAAGTCAGAATGCTTTATGTAATTGCTTAGTGTCAGAAAAAAGCTATATTAACAGAGCTTAACAAGTTATGGACCTAAAGCCATCTTTTTTTGGCACCTTCTGAAAGTAGGATATTACCTTGCTAAGAGGCAAAGTGCTGTCTGAGCAGAGGAGCTGAGGTAGGCAGACAAATACCATGTCCAGGTTCATCTCATGTGTTTGTTGAGGTCAGACCTGATGGAAGGCAGTGTAACAGAGGTGCTCTGTCCTGAGCTTCTGAGGCTGTCACCTGCTAATTGGATAGACTGTCTCTGCCTTAGTGCTGATCAGAGTTAATGCCCAAGATCAAAAGATAACTCAATGAAGATAAATTTGCAGCATGAGAGAATTCACCATGTATTTAAATTGCTGAAATACAGAATAAGCAAAGCACTGATATTATGTAGGTGTGCGTAAGGATGTAGCAAGGCAAGTTCCAAAGGCACTCACTGAATCTGAACAGTTTGCCATAGAGTTTAAAGAATATTGAGGGTCCTAATTTGTGTTTGAAGTTACAGGCTCTTCCCAAAATATTAGCATTTCCTCCCTCATTTCTCTAGAAGTAGTCCCACATTCCTAGAACATACCACAGTTTGATCTTTCCACTGCTATATGAGTTAGTAAAACTGAGGCAAAATTGGCTCAGCCTGCCATATTCTGTGATGTAGGGGACTCTGACTGCAACAAAATCAGAGAAATTCCTGCCACACCGATGTAGGAATGGGGAAACACAGTGTTGGGGATACTATTCTTTCCCATTAAGGTTCAGCCTTGTCTTTCATCACCAGTGAAAATTTACTGTCTTACAGCTGAGTACCACTTGCCTCTGTCCTGAAGGGCCTCCATAAGTGTGAGAATTTGGGCATTATGTAAACTGCCAAAACACTTGTTAAAGTAATTTTTTATTTTACTGTATTCTGCAAAGTTTTTCCAATTGCCTTTCTTTCTGTTCAGACACTTTGGGATATATGGCAGGTGAAGGCTTTTGAAATAGAGTGAAATCTAACCTGGAAACAAGGGGGAGCTTTATTTAAAGCAGATGTATGTACACACACCTCCTCCGCAAACAACCTCCTTTTTGCCCATATGAAAAGAAATGTTTTCTCAGAATTTGCAGCAGGTACATCGTGTTTGCATGTGTTACACTTTCGGGGCATCAAACAGTGATCAGCAGGGTAAGTCTGGAGAGGACAGAACCTTTCTTTCTGAAAGGTTCAGAACAGAACATTCTGGTGGGAGTGTAAGACAATGAGGAAACATGGAGATGGCTGAGAAGGTCTCTGCTGTACAGGTAGTGCTCACCAGCCTATGAAGAGCAGCAGAATGCTTATGCAGAGGATGAAAGGCACTGTTTAATGTAGATGGAGCCAAGCCAGGATCTACCAGGAGCATATTGTGGTGTGTTGTGTTCTGCTCCCTTCAGTACTCTGGCCCTTGATGTCCTGTGAGCACGAGGCCACTTCCAGTTTTTTATGTAATTTTCTTCTTCCTGATCAAGTGGCCTGTAGCAGACACCCATCACAATGTCACCCAATGGTCTGCCCTCTGGTCCTGACCCATATACTGCCAGCAGGCTTGTCACCTGTCCCAAGGCACAGACAGCTCCGTGTGTCCCTGTTGCTCTCTCACATCAAGGGTAGCACTCCCTCCTTGATGTCCTGGCCTGTCCTCCATGAAGAGCTGGATCCATTCCTAGCAGCCCTCCTTGGCAGCTGACCACCTCCCTCCCATTCCTGCCAAGCTAACGTACCACGTTGTTGTGGTGCCAGTGAGATCACAGCCCATCTCAGCACCTTTCTTGCCTCCTGTTTGTCCCCTGTAGTGTACAGTTACTTAATAGGTCCCATTATGAACCACTATGAACCGGCATTAGGGCTTTGCACCCTGTTCCAGCAGCAGGGCAGGTGCACCAGAGGCCAACCAGCCCCAGAAGGACTTCTTTACTTGCACAGCACTTTCCAGCCCCAATGAACCACTTGACATGAAGGGTCAGACATCTCACCAGTGGCTCAGACACCTGTCCAGAACCTTGGCTACACTACCCTGCACTCAGGCTGGCTTGAAAGCCCAGCTGCCTGTTGGCGTGGTGTTTCACAGGTGTACCAAGTGCACGGAATTTAGCAAAACCATGACCCGAGCCCTCTGCACAGCACTCATTAGCAGCAGGCTCAGCCCTCAGCACTGCCTGGTGCATACTAACAATTTGTTTTCAGCATTCCAGGGCATGGGAACTGCCTCTGTGTGCCGGCATCCTCAGCCATTCCTTGTGTGGCTGCTCGGGGTGCTGGGGCTGCCCTCAGGGTTTTGGTAGGTTACAGGTGACTGCGTTTACAAGAGGGAAAAAAAGGAAACTATCACTAGTTCAGAAGACTCTGCACAGGATTTGTGATAAGAAAGTTTGGGTTTTTTTCTTGGTGTGCAGCGATTTTTTTCATAACGTCTCTTTTTCCCTGGGTTGAGGCAGGATGCCCTCTGTGCTATGGATGTGGCAGTCTTTCTTTTTCACAGCCCCTCACTCAATGCAGGGCAAGCAGGCAAGGGAAAATAAATCTGAAAGGGAAAAAGTTGTGCCATTCTGTTTTCCCTTCCCCCTTTTCTGCCTGCTCTTTTCCTCAGGCCTTTAGCCCTGATACAAATGCCGGTAAAAAGCTCTGAGTCCCAACTAGCAAAATACAGAGAGCCACGGGCTCAGTCAGTCTGTATCTACTCTAATTTCTCTTTTATTTCTCCTTGTAATCCAGACAAGTCTTGCATGTTTTCTGGTCCATTCTTTGGGTCAAGAACACACTGGTTAATAGCCAATTATTTCATACCCTAAGGAAGTTTTGGGAGAGAAGTTCCTGGGAAGAGTCAACTTGTTTTGGGAAATGAGACTAATATTCAGTAAGTGGAATCTTTGCCTTTGCTCTCCTTTGTAATACTGCCCCATCACAGCACAAGGCTGAATTTACTGCTATAACAGCTGTGATTCGAATAAGGCATAATAGTTTCCCTGAGCTGTTTTTTTTTTTTTTTTTCTTCTTCACAAAAATTGGAGGTTTAGCCAGGACATCATGGCAAAATTTCAGTTAGGTAATTAAATTCTGCTTACTGAAAATTTGCATTTTAAAATCTATTCCAGAATAGAGCTTGCTTTTCCTATGAGAACTTTTAAAGAACTAATTCATTTTAAATGCACAGCTCTCCAAATTCTGAAGCCTGCTGAAATTTTCCTTGGCAGCCTAAACCAGAATGTGCAGTTCCACCTGAGGCACCTACATTTTTGCATGCTTAATTGTTGTTGTCTGTATTCTTGTTTAGCTACAATTCATTTAGACTCAACCTATGACTAGCGGAAGTAAACAAAATTATTTGCATGGGAAAAGCCAGCACTATTTAAAACTATATTTTTAGTAACAAGTAACATAGACCACAAATAAATTCATTTTGTGCATCGAGGTCTGTTTTGTGTGTGCAAAAATCCAATTGTGAAAAAATAGGCTGAAAGATTATCTGAGGCACAGTCCGGAATGGCAAGCTAGAACAGATGATCCACAGTCAAAATTAGAGCAATTAATTTTTTTAATTTATGTGTGCTACTTTATTATTGTTTATTCATTTGAGAGGTGACATTTAATTTCAGCTTGAGAGCTTCACGATGAGTGTTTGATGCTAATGGCTGGAATTTATTCCTGGGCAGAAAGCCAATGTGCCACAGCCATGTTCCACTTATGCCCTCCAAGCTGTATTTAAGTGGCCTTCTGCTGCCCTTGGGGTATGTTTTAGACAGGAAGCTTAAAGCCTAATGCAGGCCTGCATCTCTCGTGCTGGAGCAAGGGAAAGATGGCTTTCCCTCTCTTCTGTTCTCTTCAGCAAGAAAATCAAATTATTGGATTGCTGGACCCTTGATTGTGCTCAGCACAAATAGTTCAAAATCCCATTGTATTGAACCTCCGAGATGAAATGTAAATGGATTAAAAAAAAATGCATTAAATTGGTCTAATATGTCAATAGTATGCTATTACCTGATTAAGTGGAATGGCTGTGACTGTTCTAAACAGCCTAAAGTCTATAAGACACCTGGTAGGCTGGCAACATGAAAAAAACCAAACAGTAAACCAAAAGAAGCCTACCCATAGGAGCCTACTAGAGGGATAAATTAATGCAGATTTTCTTTCCTTGCTTATTTTTGTTTCTGGAAAAGAAAATCAAAGCAAACAGATTGATCCTTTGCAGGGTTAAAATTACAATTATGCAAGGATCTATGCCTCACGTGAAATATTGGGCTGATAGATTAGAACCTGACTGCTTTGTTCTACATATCCCTTCATATGTATTGACTTGAACTTTGAATTTGCTACTCTCTGTCATTTTTTGTTTGTTGCATGTATGTTTTATTTATTTAGGGCTAAATTCTATTTGTCACATGGTGTTTTTAAGACATAATATCAGCTGAGACTGGGAGAAGCACTGTAATGCATTTTTACCTACCTTATTATTCTCATTATTTTGCATATTCACACATCCATGTCATGATCCAAAATATTTTGGAGCAAATCATTCAATTGTGCAAAATAAATAAGTCTATGAGAAAGCATAGCTGAGGTAAATCCCTATACTTTACAAAGCGGAGAAAACTTTCTTAACAGCCAAGGATTTGATTCTTCCATTTCATATTAGACTGGTTTCTCTACATGTTTCTTGTTAAAATTGTTATCTTGCTGCCCTTTTGTACTTGTGTGTCTAGAGAGCAATAAATAGCTATTGAAATGCAGCTGTCTTTGTGACTGTGTGAATTTATTTCACTCCCCAATTTTGATGAATGCAGTCGCAGGGAGCAAAGGGCTGCAGCCTTAGATGATGTGAACTGCTATCTCCGGTGTTCAAGTGAACTTTTTGCTGGCCAAATATCTGAGTAGATGTTTTAATGACTTGGGTTTAGAATAGAGCCTCCAAAACTGACTAGTAAAATACACATTAAATTAGAAGCTGAGATATATTTTTGTAGCTTCCTGATATTCTGGCACATATTGGTATTAATAAAATAATAGATGCATAATGGATGTGACGCTTACCCACCTGAACATTTTTGAGTTAAAAAAAAGATTGATAGACAACACATTCCATTAGTTCTCTCTTTTACAACTAATAAACTTCCAGTTCATTAAGTTATTACATGCCATTCCTCATCTCACAAATAGAACCCATAATTCAGTTTTTCCCAGAGCTGCACATTCTTTAAGTCTACAGACTAAATTACCAGAGCACATTTTGTCAATAAAGCTTCTGTTTGGTGGGGGAAGGAGGGGCAGTTAAGTAAAGCAATATGAAATGCAATCCATTCCTTGTGTCAGAGGTCATTTATTTGCTTCAATATTGCTTTTATTCTATTTATACATTTACTAAATGATGATTATTATGGAAAGTCTGTGGTTATTTGCTTCATTGTATTTAAAATGTTTTACATTTTGTTTCAGGCTTTTACACTGGTGAATCTTTAGCATTATCTTGAGAAGTAAACTGTCCTTTTACAATGAATCCCTGACAATGTATTAGTTCAGCTGTGCATTTGCTGAGGGATAAAGGCTTTCTTCTGTGAGCAGTGGAAAAGCCACAGAGGCAAACAAAAATCAGCCATGTTCTGCAGCCCTAAACCAAAAGACTTGTCGCTTCCTCAGCCAGAATTGCCCAGTACAGATGCAGTGACAGGCAACCGGTGACACCTTCAGCATGGAAAGTTATATGAGACTAATTTGTGTCCTAGACCAAGTTTCCAACACAGCACTTCTCATCAGGGTTTGAAGAGGGATTACTGTGCTCTGTGTTGAGTATAATATATAGTATCTATTTGTAAAAAATACAACCTGGTGATAAAATGCTTGCCTAGGGAGTGGGATAGAGTGGGCCGGGCTCTTCGCAGCTCGCAGTGATTTAAAGCCATTTTTGCTGTCTAGAGAACAGGCAATAGTGATGAGGAGAAAAAAAGCAGTCTGCCCTTTGCTCTCCCAGCCCTGGCACTTGGGTAGATGCTCAGATAAGGGTCCCAGTAGGTTGTAGCTGATCTCCCCCGTCACAGCACTCTGTGAGGAGGGGGTGAAGTGAGAGCCGGGAGGGGCAGCAGGGCAAAGCGACCACGCTGCTGCAGGTTTCGCTTTCTTTTGTGGGGTGGCGGGGGCAGACCTCGGGAAGCATTGCAGTGTCTGCCTTGAGGAGGAGCTGCCCTAACCCTGGAGAGTCTCAGAGCCTGCCTTCTTCCCCCTTCTGCCCCTTTTCTGAGTAAAGCCTGCCTGCTATTTTGTTTCCCGTGGAAATTTAGAGGGTGTGAGCAGTTCATAATTTTTACCAGGAGAAGAAGCCCTTCCCTGCCCCAAACTGTCCGGGTAGGGTGTATGGTTCAATTTGCTGCAAGCATGTGAGCAAATTAGCATCACCTGTATAGGTGAGTGGGCACTGAGTCAAGGTTAGTCTGGTAACGAGAAGAATGAAAATAGTTAGCACTGGAGTATTCAAGCCTGCACGCTAGTGGGAGGAGGTGTTGAGTAGCATTTCAGCCTGTCCAGCTCTGTCCAAAATGCTATTGCACTGTACTGTCGTTCTTTAATATCAGCTAGTAATTCTTCTCTTTATATTTGTAGTTAGCAAATATACACGTGATTGTTGTCAATTAAAGTAATAATGGTGTAATTGAGAAACACCTTAAAATGAAAAGTTGTAAAATGGTGCTAAGACAACAGTATAATGGAATTACTTTCATGACAATTACAGACTATGAATTATAAATGAGAGAACAATGGAAAACCTTTTTTTTTTTTTTTTTTTAAATAAGTGGGAAATGTAATAAATGAGCGGGAAGCCAAAGTTTCTCATTGATCCTTTTCCCAGCGATCACTCAGAGAAGCTCTCCTGAAGAACAATCTGTCTTTGAAGAAGATGCAGTTTTTGTATGTTCAGCCTCTGCCCTGGTCCCTCACAGCCACAGCAGAGTGTGCACCTCTGGATCCATATTGCTGCTTGCCCTTGGACTTTTCTGCATCCAGACTCGAAACCCTGCTTAGAATATGTCCTGCCCTCAAAATATGGGAATCATGCTGCCCAGACTATATTAGTGTCCTAAGATAACCTCTGAAACTCTGGCTCTCTAGACCGTCATGGAAGTGAGTCAATAATGATTTTGCTTTATCAAAGCATTTATAAAATCTGATTTTTCTATATATCTCGGTAGTGAAATATTCAGTATTCTAGTGGAGTTTCTTAATCTACTGTCACTCTTTACTGTGATTGCAGCCCATGTAATTTGATTAGCCATTTATAACTGTAGTACCTAATATATAAAAAATAACAGTGAGCTGAAAACGCTGGAAATATTCGCAAGAACCAGAAAAAGAAACTGGGGTCTGTGGGCCTTCTGTAACTGCTGACATATCCTAAGAGGCCCTTACACTGAATTTATCCAGGACTTTTGAGCTCTTGCTTTATGTTAAAATAAATAAATAAATAAAGTTCTTATCTTTAAGCTTGTTGCTTTTTTATCAGGGAAAGTTTTAATGAGAAAGTTTAACTCATCAGTGTTCAGTTTTCTACTAATTATGTGAAAGTGATTTTTCCTCTACATGCAGTTTCTTTTATCTGGGCACCTCCTGAACTAGTGGGTAGCATCCATGAGTAATGCTATCCTGCTTTAGTTTTAACAACAACAACAACAAAAAGTTCTAAGAAGTTATTGACTACTATAGCATTTATATTCTGTGGGAACAAGTTAAACAGACACTTCAGAGCTCCCTGTTGTTTCTCTAATTCCAGAACTGGAATATATATGCTCAGCCTCTCAGCTATAATATATGTTGTTTCAGTAGCAAGATGACTTGTGAATCAAAATAATATATTTGACAACATAAGTGAGCGATATAGGTCACATCTAGTAGCTTAAGCATGTGCTTTTACTCATTGTTATAAAAAAACCACTCCAAAACAAACAAACAAAAAAATCCGGTTGAGAGATCATCATCCATTCCTGGCACACTGGCTATTTTTGCATGCTGGCTGTTTTTCATTTTATAGGCATATCATGAGCTGAGATTGAAGTCACTTTTTTTCCCTACTGAGTGAATAAATTACAAGTCCTGGAGCAATGCTCAGTGTGCTGTAATTCTTGGCTATAACATCTATGAGATATGTTTAAACTGAATGATCCACTGCTCAGAGGAGTGATGGCTTCTTTTATAGGCCACTTGCTCTTGTAGGCAGTAAACCATTGAAACAGACCATCAAGACAAGGACAAGTTCACTATATTCTCATCTTTTCTGGAGCGTTGCATTTACTTTTGTCTGTGCTGTGGGACCCCTTACACTTCACACATTCAGGACTAACTAGGTCTTGGCATCAGTAGTGGTATTTTTAATTCAGTCTATATTTTGAATACTAAAACTGATAATTTCTAGTAAAGTTTGTGCCTGTCTGTGCAGAAGACACAAGTATGTCTGCTTCAAACTCACATGTAACCTATATGTATCAAACCCATTTTAAAAGATGTTATTGTTCCTTCCAGTAGTTCCTTCTCTATCTGCCCAGAAAATGTTTTTCTACTTCCAGACAGGCTCTACACTTCCTGCCTCTTATTTATTCAGTCACTGTGTAAATGCAGAACATTATTGTATAGAGACAGCACGGCTTTCTCACTCTATGACTGACAATTGCACTTAGTGTAACTTTTCTTCTCTCCTGTCCTTCTTGGAAGATCCAGCAATATTATTTTACCCATTGTGTGACTTTCTTACTTGACATTCCTTTGTCATTGCTCTAAAGCCAGGCACAAAGAACTCAAAAAGCCTGGGATATATGGGAAAGGAGAGGCCAGGATTGTTCCACATGGAACACAAAGCACATGTGCCAGGGAAGGCCTGATCTTTAACACTGCATTAAACACAATTGCATTACATGTCTGTTTAAATGCTAAAGAATAATACACATGGTCATAGATTTTTCATACGTTAAACTATCTTTCATTAGAAGCAAGGCAACATTTAACATTTTTTATATGGATGGATAAAAAATGGATATTGTAATGAGTATTGTGATTGAAACCCCCCACCCCAGACGTTACTGGGTTTCTACCAGTGAGTAGTATGCTTTACAATTTTGTGTGATAAACGCTTTTCATGTATTTAAATATAATGTCTGTCTGTCTAGGTACTCATTTTATTTTCCTGTTTAATTTATTCTCCAGATTCTCTGGCCTTCACTCAATGCACTGGCTGATTAAATTATTATCCCAATAATGAGATTTGACACAATCTATGCCAGTTACCTGTGTGACCTGCTAAGTAGGTTAATTGGCAACCCTGAATAATTATCAGCCGCCTCATCTTTCTGATTGAGAGTTTAGCAGTAAATGAAACATAAAAATGCTGAAAAAGACACACGGTTTTTAATTTCAACCTCTGATTTTTTTTTTTCAAAGAAACCTTTTAGCTATTAGTTTATTAATAAAATGCAGCAATTAAAAAATATATTGTGAACATACTATCATATATAGATGTTTGCTCTAGTGCATCATCGCAACTTCCTAGGAGAAAAAGAACTCTGTGACATATTAGATAAACAGGTCCCTCTATTCTGCAAGTTGCTTGTATAAGAGAATAGTTGCATCTTCAGAGAGCCAGTTCAAAAATGAGGAAAATTCAAGAAGTCAAAGTGATATTTGTGGTGACATTGCAAGACTCATGTTTTAATGCTTTTCTGTGAAACCTTGAGAACTAGAAATTAACTTTATAGTTCAGTGAAAGCTGTGATTTTTCTGTTCCCACTTCTCAGGAAACAAAGTTAAGAAAAATAAATACCATACCTGGTGACGCTGACATGTATTGTGTCTCTAATCTTTTCTACTTTGTTCATTTCTGAAAAGCCAGTATGGTATTTCTTTCTCCCCTAGAAAATGTAAGATTGGAACTTAGGAGGAAGAATGGACTCCTAGGGATGAGAAGATGGGAGAAAGATATGTGAGGTTTAAAACTGTGGTCTTTACACAAGGTCATCAGCCCAAATTAGTGGTTCAGAACCATGGACTTAATCAGACTTCTTCCAAAATCATTCCTCTGCCCTGACCAGAAGTTCCACCAAAACTTGGAGTAGAAAGAGCAATCAAAGAATCCATTTCATGTTATCAGCAGTTAATGACTGGAACATAAAATGTCTTCACAGAGGCACTTTGGAGAGCCCCACTTGTGCTCCCAGGGCGAGAGGAGGAACTGCTCTGCCTCATCCTTGGGCATGTTTGTAGCACAGCTGGTGGCCCTGAGCTTGTCCTTCTCCACTGTGACCCTGCAAGCACAGGCACCACTGATGGAACCACACAAATAAGTATTAAGTGCATAGTAATTTTGGCCCAGTTAAATCTGATTATCATGTGTCATCTCTCATTGAAATTTAGCACATTTTCCCAGCAATTGAAAGCTTACAGAGTCCTCTGTCCCATCCCTTCTGGTTGCCATTGGCATTTCTATTCTTCAACCTCTGTATATGTTTCCACGTTTAAGCTCATGCTATAACAGAAAGGAGAGTGTGCACTGTTCCACGTCCAGAAACGGGTCCTTCAAGTAGATACCAAATCCAAAACCACTTGATCTTTCACTTTGTTGGCTTATAAGCTTTATAGTGGGGTGATATAATTCAAGAGAGGGTCCTGATGAAATCATGTAAACCTGAGCCTGAGCAAGTCAGCAGAGCCCAGGTTTTGAGAGAGTGACTCACATGTTAAAACCAAACATGCTCAAGCGTTTTTCTGGATCATGGCCATATTGAACTATAATGACCTAAATGGATTTATTCCCCAGACAAATTCACCCTTTGCTTTCCTCCTGCCCACACATACATTTGCACCTCAATCAATCACTTATGTCTCCTTCTATTTCCTATATCCTACTTTTATTAAAAACTTTATGGCTTGTTTAATCTCTTCTAAGCATGGCTTTATTTCCTCTCCTGGTTTCCTCTATGATTCATCATCAGGGCTTTTTTGCCCCTACCTAAAGGTTTTCAATTCCACTGTACAAATTTAATAAAAGCAAAATTGTTAGGGCTTATTAAAGAAGCTGTGCTGTCTCTTTGTGCTCCTTCATCTCACCCCTCTCCCTCCCCATAGAAAGATGAAGAAGGTGTTGAAGTTGCACATCAGGAGAAACTACTGTCTACAAATGGAAAAATAATATCTTTCAGCTCTCTTCCTGCGGATTTTTTTTTCTGGCATGTGGTCCTGATGTCTAAAATTATAGGCATTTGGATGTCAGGTAGCAGGAGAGAAAAAATATAAAATAGAAGAGGTATTGTGGCAAAATATCAAAGAACTGATGTGTTGGTGGTAGTTATAAGGTCTTTTATTCCTCAAGAATAGCACAGCTTTATGAAGTTTTTATCATACCTGATAGAAAATTAAGGGCTGCTGATATTTTTCAGCTCATTGCTCATTGCTTGTTGATTACATAAGTGTTTTTGAATGAAGGAGCACTGTAAGGTCCTGTGAGAAGCTAAGCTGACATGACTTCTGTCTTTCCTTTTTATTACGATAGTCAATAGCTCAGTTGTAAGGAACAGAATTGCTCTTTGTGACATTCTTTTGGGAGAGCTAGCTAAAATTTGAGAGCAGAAAAGCATTTCTGGAAAAAAAAACAACCCAGCATGCCAGACAAATCAATAAGTGGACGGAGCTGAGTCTGAGACTTTTGGGTTGGGTTAAATCCTAAATCAAGACAGTATTGACTCTGAAAAGCCTGTATTTTTGGGGGTGGCAATATCAGAATCAATATTGCCTTCTTCCTTCATTTGAAAACTTCTGTGAATTTGTGCAAGCAAATCAATTCTACAGTTGTGTTTCTTTTCTTGAGCTAAAGTCTTCTATTTGGTATATGGGACCTGTGTGCTGTGGCTCGATGGAAATAACAAAAGGTATATGTTATGTGATAATCTGCCACCAGTGTTGTCTACTGATGACATTTGCAAAGAAAATAAAATATGTCTCTAAATTCTTAGATGCAGAAATTAGGTACAACTTGTATATGTGGGTTCTCTACTAGCTGTTCACCATTACTTCAGAAGTAATAATTTTATTTTCTGGAAAAAGGATACAAACATACATTGATCATCAGAATGCGAAAGCATAAACTGTGATCTTTAATGATCTGATTTATGAAGTTTCCCATCTAAGATCTTCATATTGTATCAAATATATCTAATATTACAGTATTTAAATGTATCATGTCTTTGTGAGAGGTAGATGTTTGTAGTCCCATTTGCAGATAAAGCTGGAAGGACAATGCAAATTTTACCTGTCTGTGCTCTAAGTTAGGCAAGAATCTTGTGATCCTACAATTGACTAAAGCATTTGGGCTGATCCTGACTGTTAGGAAAGCTCAGCTGGGCTTATTAGTTTAAGTAGGGCTATATTGTTCTTGTTCAGAATTAAATTCATCTGAGAGTGCACCCATGAAAAACTACCTCTTTGTGCACCTACCTATATAGACTTGCCTTAAATAAATCTGGAAATGAAACTTAGGTATCTTTGAACATTTAGAGTGCAGCTGATGCAGTATTAGCTTGCCATAAAGCCACTGAAAAATCTGAACCTAATCTCCAAAGTTAAAGCACCAAGCATAGGGTAACCAGGCCCCTGTCTTCTGCAGGTTTTAGAAATAAAAAGCATTGCTAAAATTTTAATTAACTATTTTGTAGAGCAAAACCCCTGCATTCCCAGTGAGCTCATTGTGGTAGAAAAATTCATCTATCACAGTTAACATTTCCTAACTCCTAATGCCTCTGATTTTTGCTTGTAGCACAGTCTCCCCTTATCTGTCTCATAAGTATTCTGTATGTGGTATTTATGAAATAATGTCCAGGTATGGTATTTAATCTTTTAGCAGGAAATAAAAAACACAATGCACTTACTCGGCAATTCCTTCTGAATAGTGCCTTGGTGATCTGATTTTCTGTCTCTTGATATGACCAAGATACTTCAGCAGAACTGTCTGCAGGGCCAACACACACAGGTGACACACACAGGTGGAAGGCATAATAACAGTTCGTTTTACACATACATATGCACATCTTCCAAGTGGTGTTCCTAAGAATAGAGGTTAGAAAACCCACTTGATAACATGAGTATGAAACAGGGTTCTGTACAATCAATATAGACAATCTGCTTGATGCTTGGTATTGATTGCATCTGCTTCTACAGGGGATAAAATAAGTGTGTTAGACACTTGCCCTGTGTTTCTAATAAAGTAAAAATAATGAATTAAGATCTGTATTTTCCATTATTTTTTGTTACATTTAATGTCTTGGAGTTAACATTAAAATTCTTCCTGAGTTAGAAGAAATAAATTCAGTCCTTTGGGTGAAACAATCCCTCTAGGACTGGTGAAATTCAAGCTTTAAATTTGTGTGTTTTGTAAGATACAGTTCACTGCAGAATGATAAATTGTTTAAGAAAAGATAGGTGGAATATATGAATACTTGAGGGACTGGGGATTCAAAAATCTGTGTTTTTAAATATCTTTTAGGTAAATTGCAAAGGTAGGAAAAAATTAAGTGGTTTATAGCTATATAATAATGATGTTCAATAATGAAGCATTTATTGCAGGTAGAGATTAGAAATGTAATGACCACATCTTTTCCTGATGGATTTCCTTATAAACCTTTCTGAGATTATGTCACATCATGGTGTATTTCCACAGGGTACTGACAGTGTGGAAACTCTCTTCCATGAAGGAAACCCTGCAAGGGCAGTTGCCCTGATTTCCCTACAGCTTGCACCCTAAGACTAAAATGTGCTTAAGGAATGTTTCTGTAAGAAGGCAGATTTGATGTCTGAGTCCCACAGAGCAAGGGGCTGGGCAGAAAGAGCTCTTCAGCTTCCTCTGCCCCACACTGGATACCAGGTACTGCCCCTGTGTCATCTCTGCATTTTGTGGGGCCACTTATGAGGCAGATCAATGGATTGATCCCTCTTAAGAGTAACCAGTCAGGAAGATCAATTAACACACTGAAAGTAAGTAATTTAATAAAATACATCAATTTGCACCACCAAAAGAACTATTAAAAACTGATGGGCAATCTTACCCTTTGGGCTTGAAAAAAATAGACTTGTTCTGATACAAACCAGCAAGGATTTCATTAAATAACAACAATCAATTGCTAACTTTTGTTTGTAGTTTAGCAATGCTTTTGGTTCCTGAGAATACAAGAGAAGCCCAATAGCTAGTGAAATACCTTTACTGTGCTTTGCATACTTGTAAACATTCTGGGCTGAATAGGGCACTGTCCAGCTTTATATAACAACTGCTAAGAGTAGAAAACAGCTGTAATCTAATGAACAGCTTTTGACTACAATCAGTTTCTTCTTGTGAGGTCTTCATGACAGATGAAGGGCAAATTACTGGTACATGTAACAACCTGAGAAGCAAGTAATCCCATTGAAATATTTTGCTGGTGTTCATAAAACAATGCTTCTCAGAACTCCATCCCTGTAAAATAAATAACTTTTTGTTTCCCATTAAATACAGGGAACACAGGTTACTATGGTGATCAACAGAACACAGAATAAACTCTGATTCTAGAGGAAAAAAATACATGAACATCATCTTGCAGTTTTAAGCTGGATCTCTGAAAAATATTTTGAGAAAACAAAATGGTTTGATGATGTCCAAATAACACTGGGTGAAGTATCACAAAAATGGATTGTTGCAGCAGTGATCACAAATCTTAGTTTCTTTAGTCTAATCAATGAAACATAGAACTGTGGTGGGAGTGCTTTGGGCCACACTGTTGTGCATGTGCATCTTCATCTGGGTCAGGACACCCTTGCCTTTGCCTGTCATGTACTTTCAATGTCCAGTTGTTTACAATCCCATTTACTCTGTATTTTATGTTCAAAGGGCTGAATCACTGACATTGGGCAGCCACTGAGCAGGGATTGCTTCGATGCCAGTTTTGGAGGGTTCACTCTTTTGATGACACCCATGGTTTTAGCTGCATTTATTTGTGCTCACTGTTGACTTTTCACTGCCAAGGCTTAAGAAAGTAATGAAGTAGGATTTACATCTGCCCTCTCAGTAATCTATCTTTAATATTTGTAATCAACACACAATTTTTTCAAATGCATGCCATGAATTCCACAGCCAAAATGCAATGCTGCAGTTATTTCTTGTCATCCCCAGGTTCAGTTTAAAGCAATGAAACACAACTTGGATTAATGCAGTTTTATCACAGTCAGAGCTTTCTGTTGGTTTTCACAGTGACACTGAAATGGTTTAGAAGCAAGAAAGGCAGTCTAGAGCTAACACAACTGGGTGGACCTAGAAAATAGCCACTTATTTCATGACTTTAAATTGTATGCCCTTTGGTTTTACATATTTCAACTTCTTCTAGCCTCAATACTACATCAGATCTACAAAATATCCAAATGAATTAAAACAGAAAGATCACCTAGTAGCTTGTATGCTGACCTTCTGAACTCAACTCTGCCAAGTCACCAAAATCTCTATTTGCATTCAAGACCTGAAGAGCAGCATTGAGATGGGTGTGTGTTTTTTCCTGCTATATCCATCCAGTCTACTAAGTAACGGTACCTCTTCCTGCTACTCCTGATATATTTTGGAGAGGGATAACTTTTTAACTGTAAGGCTGCACAAGGGACTTGGTAAAAGTGATTTAAAAAACTGTGGTCCGTTGTAAGACGCTTCTAACTACTGCCCACTCTGGAGGTTTGAAGCCCTACTCAGTTATTATCTAGCTGGTGTGTTTGTACCAGTTTTATCTCTAGTCCCAGATATTCTCTGCCCAGATACTCATGGTAGTGAATTTAAGTCACAGAAAACTTGTGCAGCATGAAAGTCATGTACAGCCTTTACGGTTCAAAAGGACGTGACTGTGGGTTCACAATTATACAAAGCCTTTCCCTCAGAAGGACTGAAAACAGGAGGTTCAAAGGCTAGTAAAATCCAGGGCCCACAGCTTTTATCATTTGATGATATTGCAGAGGGTGTTTCTTTCTAGCTGAATCGTTCCTAACAATCCCCGCCTCAGGTGGGTTAGCTCCCCTGAGATACCCTGAGAGAACTGCAGGCTCTTGCTGATGTGGTGTCTTCCACATACTTAAGGTGGGGAGGGGAAGAAAAAGGGAGAGACAGAGGAATAGAGATAATATCTTTCACATTTCACATTATAGACAGCCTTTTCTGAATTTCTTAAGGACTTCAGAACTTAGTAAGAATAAATTTGGTGTTTTTTTCCTTGGAGACATGCCATAATTCAAACAAAAATCAGTTTGGCAAAACCATCTGATTTATGCCTTAGATCAGACTTTATAATCTAGATGTGTTATCTATGAACCCAGTCATTCAGAAGGGTAACAAACATCCTTGTTATTCTGCATGTGTACATTACAAAGGAGCTCCTATTTCCCAACCTTTAACTAATT
Source organism: Acropternis orthonyx (assembly GCA_035583155.1). NCBI lineage: Eukaryota > Metazoa > Chordata > Aves > Passeriformes > Rhinocryptidae > Acropternis > Acropternis orthonyx. The sequence continues at coordinate 14,811,839 of JAWWEU010000138.1, forward strand.
GGTGTCACTCAGGTGTCGTTCTTCTAACCCATCACTACTCCCTAGCATGGGTGCCTTTTGTCTTTAAAATGTCATATTAAATATCATCAGCATTTGCAATCTTCTGGATAGGACATTTAAAATTGAAATAGTTGGAGTCAATCTATATAGACACTAAAATGGAACTTTTCCAATAAAAATCTTTATAGATGGACAATTACTGCAGTACCAGCTCTTCTCTAACCCAAATGTCATTCTACATTAAGGCCTGGTGGGCATGACTGCTTCACAGCTGAGCCATAACTTCTAAAAGCACCAGCCATTTCAATTGCGCCATTATTAAAAAAAAAACAAAAACAAACCACACCCCCCCACACAAAAAAACAAAAAACCAAGCCAAAACAAAACAAAAAAACCCAACCAAAACTTAGTTCCCACTAACAGTTTTTAATAAAGAGCTCTGTATTTTATGTGTATGACTTATATCTCTGTATGCCTAAAAAATTCTGTGACAACAGCATAATCATTCGTGATAATTGTGGGTTTTGAACTGAAGAAACACCTGGATAACAGAGACCTGAAGAAGTGCTGAGGCTAAATCTCCTCTTGTGGCTCAAAAGGAGCAGCCTTTTTTGGGATGAGTATGACCCAAACTCATGTAGATACAAATGTCTGTGTAATGCTGTGCCTCCCTAAGGAATATTCTGCATAAATATTTATGGCTTCCTATTTTTACCTGGCATGATAATGGAAAGCAAGTGTAGTGAGTATATGAACATGCCCACAGATTACTCAGTTTTCATCTCAGAAAGCACTTTAATACTTTTCCCCATGTTACTCCATTATTAGTAAAAGTTCCAAGTAATCAACAACTGTCACTTTTACCAAACTGTAGGCAGAATACACACTTAAAACCCTGGATTAAATTTTCAAATCCAGTTCCTAGTTTTGCTGCTGTTTTGTTCTCTGTGAATTTGACCAAGAGATTTGTTCTTCCAGCTCCACCGCTCTGAACAGACATGAGATTTCCCAGCTGGACAGGCAGCAGAGACGACACACATGAATGACAGGAAGGCAATCAGGCACAATGGGAAGTCAGATGAGAGGGCCATTAACAAAAATCTGACTCAGTTTGACCACACTATCTTCAGGGTCTGCTGCTATTAATTTTTGTCCCGAATTATGTTCTCCAGTATAAATTATAGGGGAAGAAATTCATAAAGAATACTACTAAAGAACATTTGATGAGGCAAGTTGGTACCCTAGTGAGAGATTTCAATAAAAGTGATTTTATTGAAAATAAAACCAAGGATAAGCTTCAAAGCAAGGGCTGTGCACACTGTTTTGGGTGGAGAAGCCAACACTTTTTGGAAAGAACAAAAATCTACCAGCTGCTGAGACTTGAGCTCAAGGTGGGTTTGCTATCAATGAAGATAGACAGATCAAAGTTTTTAAGCAAACCCTCTCAGCTTTTGTAACTTTCCATGTCAAAGCAGGTACTTACACAGGTGCAGGATGAAAATGTTTCAACAATGACTTTCCATTCAGGAACTGCAGCTTAAAAGCCTCTCATAAACCCAGATAACTGTGAGGATGAAATGCAGGTGCTGGTGCATGAGGCCGTGGGGTTCAGCTGTTTGACAGTGCTGGATGTACTCAGCATCTCACTGCCCTCGGGCAAGGATGGGAGTACCTGCTCTCGCAGTGCCCTGGCTCTGCAGGCCAACAGCCTGAGAGTGTTCACTGCTCCTGCCACGGGCCAGCCTTTCTGTCCAGCCTGCTCCCTTTTCCTCACTTGGAGATCACAGACTGCATTTCTGTCAGTACTTCACTGGCTCAGGGGAGCCTGTAGCAGCAGGACAAAAGGAATGGAGTTCTGTTTCCCTGGTCATTCAGTGATGAACTTGGAAGGGTGTTAATCTAAAAAGTACCTTACCTATCTGGCTGTGCACCAATGGGACTTCAGGAATCAGTGGTGTGGGGCAGCTGACATATGGCCACACGTATGTGTTAATTTGCTAAGCTGCAGCTCATGTCCTACACCAAATCCAGTGTTCACTTCTCTTTCCTTCCTTCCTCACAGTTTATGTACTACAGAGCACACCAAAGGGGCATTTCATGGAGCCCTTGATATGTTTTAAGCTTGTTCCTTAGCTCTATAGTGGAATGGATGCACTTAGGCCAGTTTACTTCAGAGCATCCTGCAGCCTAATTTTTGTTCCTTGCAAATGCATGGAGTATTTAGCCAAGTAAAGCAGATAAATGTCCACTTCAGCTTTTTCAGAGTAACTCTCCTGATGCCAAAACACCTGTAGTAAAGTGGCTTGAAATAGCTAGGTGGTTTGAAAATAGCCCTTTCATCCCACTACTAACATTTGCAAAAAACGAAAGTATCCTCTTTTTCCTTGTGACATACAAATAACTGCTGTTATATTTCACATTGTCTTGATCAAGAATGAAAGCTAATTCTCTAAAATGTAATTTAAATGCAATTAGAGATAAATGCTATCAAAAATCCTATTAAAATGATGGAAGTTACAATTTTACATTGCCAATTTTAGAATCCTGAAATAAAAAAAAAAAAAAGTGAAAAATCTGTATCCAAAGAAATTACATTTAAACAGTGGAACTAATAATAATTCTAGTTAGCTTTAAACATTAATTTACTATGGATGAATTTCACATTCCACAGTCATGATATTTTATATTAAGCTCCAGTGAATACCTTCTTCCTGATTTGTAACAACTGGTGTTGATGCATAAGGAAGAAAAAAAGTAACAGACATTTTCTGGAGTGATCTGTCTATATGGAGAGCTGCATTTAATTAATTGGAAGCTCATTTATTACGGGGCTCCTACAACACTTCTCATATGATTGTAGGGAACATTCCAATTACAGTCTATTGCTCTTGAAGCAGGAAATAATTAGCTTTCAGTTTGCTTTAGTTCTGACCAAAATAAAGTAAAGCGATCCTAATAGAAGGTAAATGTGAATATCTGCTTTCAAACATCATTATATGCTTAAAAAACAGGAAAAAAAAAAGAGGAATGGATGGACACATCTTGAGAGCTCCTCCAACTGTACGTGAACAAACTTTTGAGGATGATTCATTGAAGTTCCTTGGGCAGAAGATCTAAATAGGATGCCCAGAGCTCAGGTGTGTGAGCTGACAAGGTGCTGAGTAGCTCTCTCATGCTCCTGGATAGCTGGGCCTCACTGCTGGAGCCTCTGGGGGCAGGGAAGTGGCCATTCCAACCTCCTTGGCATGGACTGAGATATATTTTCACTGTTTTTCCACATTCCTTGGCAAATACCTCAGAAATCATCCCTGAGCAGCACAACAGTGCCAATTCTATTGCCTCCTGCCTAATAGTGAAGGCAAATCTTAAGACTGTAGGTCTCAAACTAGTTTCAGCCTTGTTCTGCTTTTCTCTTAGTCAAGAGAGCAGATTAATATACATTTTTCATGAAGATTAGGCAGATGATCGATGTATTATAAAGACTATGAATTATGAGATAACAAAGAAAGTAATCTATATGGAGATGTCCATTTTATATTCAATTGTCATATATCTGTAATTTATTTATCCAGGTCCTGTAAGATAGACAAGAGCCTACATTAAAATGCAGATCCATATAAAAGTAGAGATAGTCAATAACTGTCATTAATCAGAAAGCAGGTAATTTTTAAATTCTTACTTATATCTCCCCTAGTTTTGACATATTTCTCATCCGATAAGGAAGTAAAGAAGTTCCAAAACAAGTCCTGACATATTTCCTAAGAGTAACTTTTCTTCAGTACCTGTCTTGGTTTTATGGTGTGCTATATCATTTCAGGACAGCTGGGTTGCAGCAGTGCAATTCCACAGCCCCGTGCTGGAGCAGCCCGGTGTGTGGCACACACTTGGCAGTAGCTCATTGCTGTGACGTTCTGACACAGCCCCACAGGATTTAGTGCTTCGAGAGCCCTGTCAGAGAAGGGATATTTATGCCCAGAGGAGTGGGAGAGTGGTAGATGTGAAGGTTTTCAATGCATGGCTTTCACCCACACCCCAATCCATTTGGATTTAGTGTCCTTGTGTGGAAGTGCTCTGGTGAAGGCACCTCCTTTCCCCTGAGGTCAAACGAATGTGTTATAACAATGCTGGAATTAATCTGAGCAGCTAGAAGGTCAGGAGGGAGGCCTTCACTTCAGAAAGGGAAATATGATGATCCTCTTCATTGAACAAGTCCTTTGATTTCTTCAGAGTACCTGTGGGAGGTCCCTGATGCCTGGATCCTTCAGAGGTCCTGGTCCCAGTAATTGTCACTTAGATGACAAGGTGACTTGGAAGTAACAATTGCTCCTTTGACCTGCCCATTCAGCCACACATTCAGGATTTTGCAAGGTTCTCTGCTAAGAAGAAATGTGTGTGGAAGATCAGTAGCTCTTTGAAGCAGATCTTTTATTGTTTTCAGAGAACACAGACCTATTTCCCTGAATACTGAAGGAGTCAAACAAGAAGCAGCATTGTCGTTGCTCACAGCTTCTGCCTCTATATGCTGGCCTGCCTGGCTGAAAAGTGCTCCAATGTGGTTTTTCTCCCTCTCCAGCTTTTCTCAAGTATACATTACAGAGAGGTGAAGGTGTGAGCTCCCTCTGTCTCATTTGCCTTTAGGTATACAAGCACACTGCTTACACAGTTACAGTATCCTCTGCCTCTGTTTATAATGGTCTAGGTGTGACTCCCACGATGTTTTGTTTTGGCAGGAAATGTGCTGGCATGTTATTCCATCACCTTCTCTCACTGATGGTGGTTATACCCTCCAGTTTTAACTCAAAGCTGTTATAACAGTTATTACAGGAAATGCCCTGGGCCACCACGTACAAAGTAAGTTGAAAGTAAGTCCCCAAACTGTGGAATTGAAGAAGTCCAGCATTCTGACCATTACGCGCATGTCTGTTATGTCTGATTTGCACACTGACAATTTCCTTCAGCTGGTGGTATTTTCTTCAAGGACATTCAGTTTCTTCCCATAGGGTTTTGTTTTTTTTTTAATTTATTTTAAATTTATTAACACCTAAAGGTTTAGCAGAATTAATTTTGAAAGAAATGGAAAAACCATCTGGGTCATATCCTTCACGTCGAGCGCTCTTATCTATTTTGATTATCAGAGTGTGAGATGATGTATGTTTGGTTTTGTTTTTAATGAAAACCTAACAAAGGTTATTCACATTCTGATCTGACTTTGGTACAGTAAAGAACATGCCTACTTGAGGCTTTGCTGAATCACTGAAATAATTTTGGAAACAAGTATATTTTTATTAATATGCAAAGGTTTGTTTGTGTAGTATTTCTGTGCAATACAATTTTCTTAATACTGTGTGCTGGGCTGCGCAGATTGAAGCAGCACATTTTCCATGCTGGTGGTGTAGTAAGTTTTTTATTTCTAAATGTATGTTTGAATGAAACACTATAAAGAGGTGCTTCTGCTCATGGCAGGGCATGGGCAGATTTATTAGAAACAAAGACTATTTAAATCTGCAGTTTCTGAGCTGTTATACAGAAGGTTGAATCTGTTGTCCAGAAATCCTCTTAACTCCATTTTTTAACTTACTTAATTTTTATATGCAACTGTGGTAGAAATGTGTTCTTTTTGATGAAAGAGAATGAACTTATTTATGTCACTGCTGCCCTCCCAAAAGATTGTACCAGTCTATGGAACAACTATTTATATGTTCTCCTCTGAGGAAAGCACTGAAAGAAGCTGTAACTTTCTGTAGCAACCTCAACTCACCTGCTTTCCTAGCTTTCTCTAGGGCAGTGGAATTCTGGTGGGACCACAACTCCAACTCCACTTCCTGTGTAAATGGGGTTTTGGCATAATTTCTTACAGTTCAACTCAGCACTTCCGGGCATCTGACATTGAATGGATAAGACAGAATCCCTATTTGAACAGTGTTGACTTTTTGTTCAAGTGTTTAAATAAGAAGTATCTGATTTGGCAATGTCTGCTAACTAGTCTTTTTACTTCACTAGCACTTTAACTAAATTTAATTGCTCTGGCCACAGACGATCCCAAACAGTTTTTACATGACTGGTGGTACAGAAGGAATTGATTTGCTGTGGTTTGGTAGTTAAGATTTGTTTTTCATCTAGAAATCTCCATTTTTGCAGAGGCATGCACTTCCCAGAATGGACAAATGCTGGGCATACTGAAAAGCAGCCTGACTTTAGTTTGAACTAAGAGGTCTATTGGATCCCCATATGATGAGGTCTCAAAAGAGCAGCAGTGCCAAGGGTTGGCTGTAAATAGCTCTAGAAATCTTTACACCTGGCAGAGGCACTTGGCTGGAAATGCCACCTTCCAATTTTTTTTCCAGTTCTCACATAATTTTCCCTGAAAACTCGGTGCACATGCACTTAACCTAGTATAAGTGCTGAGATGGTGAAATTAATGAGAAATCACGCATTCTGGGTAAAAGAAAGCTGAGCATTAAAACTCTCACACTAATGAGGTTTTAAGGTCTTTCTCCATCCTTTCCTTTCCCAGAAATTTCTAGGTGTCCTACCATGGCTCCTCTTCCTCAGGCTACCAGGCATCTGGCAAGGCTTGGACATGTGCAGTGCTCCTCTGAAAGGTTTAGTCTGTGTTTGGGTCCTTGGGGAAGTGTTCCCTCTGCTCTGCCCTTTCTTTTTCTCTTGAATTCCAGAGAAGGAGTTGTAGCAGCAACAGCTGTTTCTTCCATGGCTCATCCATAGGCAGGAAATGCTGGGAGCCAGATGCTGGTGTTTCCGTGTGATTTAGTATGCATGTGCAAGGAAGATTTCATTTTGTAACATAACTGCTGGCAGAAGGGAAGAGTAAAGTAGGATTAGTATTCTTGACCTGCACTTGCATAGAGATGGAATAATGCTTTATAAAATATAAGGCATGGGATTTAGTGGACAGTTGAGGGTATATCTTAATTAATCTCTTTGCCAATTAAAAGATGGAAGTTCTAATTAAGATGACCTCAAAGCAATTATTCAGACTTGTGTATTTACATTAATTAGACTACTAAAACATTAAGAGTAAGATTATGACTTTGCAGATGGCACAAAGTCGATTTTCCATGTTGAAGTACCTCACTACCTAATTTGTAATGAGCAAATATGTCACAATACTTGTACCATTTCTACTACACCAGTTATTTTGTCTCCCAGGATTTCAGGTCTAAAATAAAATTAAGAGGAGGATGTTTGTGTAAAGGTGATAGGTCTCAACTTCTTTGCTGGTGATGGGGAGGATTGATGTAGAAATATATTTTTTGTCACGTGAAGTGGAAGTCTTGTAGGAGGCAACTGCTTCTTGTCACTTCCATTTAAGTATTCACCAAACTAACACCTGCTCAAGCATAATAGCACTACTGCTATGTAGCACAGGCATTTGAGGTTTATTCTTTTCTGGAGCAAATCTAATCCACTCATAAGATTCTTAATTACCTTGATGATTAAGCAGTGGAAGTTAAGGCCCTAAATACTGTTAAAAAAACCCCAAACCCAAACCCAAAAGCCAAACCATGGCCAATGGGCCCATCATTCAGCAAAGTACTTAAGCACATATTCTCAGCAGAACAGCTTGGATGACTCAAGAATAGAGTGATGGGCTTCTCACAACTCATGGTTTGCTGAACCTTCTTTGTCTTAACAGCCTGAAACTGATAAAAGAAGGTTCCAATGCTCCCTGTCACAAATTAGTGATTTAGATCACTTAAAGATCTGCTGTCGAATGTATTAGCAAAAGGGATTTCATTGAAATATGATGTAATAGTGCAACTTCACAAAGTTCAATGGCAAGGTTCACTCTATTTCTGTACTACACAATCATTTGAGCAATGATTCAAAATTACCAAGGCAAACTCAAAGTTACCAAGATAAAAATGAAAAATTGGGCATTTTGGGTCTGATTTCTCGATTGACAGATCATCCCACCCCATTTCACAGCCATAGCTTACAGTACTGTGCATTAATTCTGTCCATGAAAGGTGTTGTCTGTGGGGATCATCACTGCATAATTCTTCAATATCCTCTGTGTCTCTTTTAATCTCATTCTCTTTTGTGATTAAACAAGGTTTGAGTACTGCCAGGGCTCCACTAATTAGTGGCTTTAAGATTGTATGAACTACAGTAGTGGATATCAGGATACCACTGGCTTCTCCCCTTCTGTGCATAGCTGGTATGCAGGTGGCTTTGGTGATGACAATGGGGAATTCACTTAGGCAAGAGATGGGAATCATAGAAGGTCAGCCTTGATCCAAGGCATCTATTCACCAGTCCAGAAGGCTCCCCTGCTGGTGACAGAATAGGCTTCATCAAAGGGATTGGGTCTGAGGTTTAAGAAAACTCTTGGTCCCCTTTGCTTTGTCTCATTATTTGGTCGTGACCACTAAGGCACACATACCAGTTTCACCTGGCTCTCTGCCATATTCCTCCTGTGTTTGCCAGTTGTAATGCATCTCATGGAACGTTTGGCATAGGATGTTTTTGAACACCTCTTTGAGGTCCTGCAGGATATTCTTTGTTAATGACAGGTCTGGTCTTACATTCAGAGGACTCCAGAAGGGGGCAGGGGTTAACATTTTCCTCATCATGGTCATAAGGTTCATCCCAAAGATAACCATCCCAATCCTCTGGGAACACTATTGGTTTCCTAATTTTCATGGAGTTAGGGAGGTGTGGAGCACATGTGAGCATCATCTGGTTTTTTTCTTATTTTATTTTTTCTTATTCACTTCCCATAACATCTTCCATAGCTGTTCAATTTGCAGGGACAGTAATAACTAATCTGCTTTCCTGTCTTCTATTTTCCTCTCTTAGATCTTGTCTCTCTGTATTACGGTTTTTCCTATCCTGACAGGCAGCTTCGAAGGTGCCTAACTTCTTACAAATAATTCCTTTTCCTTTGCCCTCTGTGATATTTCCTCTTGCTCTTTTAAACTGTTCTTCAGTAGCACCCCAGTCATGCCAGTGGTTGTGAGCCCCTTCTGAGAATCTGGGACTCAGGCTTATTTCATGTTTCCGTAAGTAATCAGTGGCACTAATTGCCATCCTGCCAACTATGAAGTCGTCACAAATCCTGATTTAGGATCCTGCTGATTGCACCAGTTTGTTGTGAATGGGTGATGTAGGTTGCTTAAAGAACCACTGTCAAAGGTACTAAGAAAGCTCAGTGGCAAGGCCCACTCTATTACTGTACTGAACAATCATTTGGACAGTTACTCAAAGCTACAAAAATAAAAATTACTGAGACAAAAATCAACATTGTCATACAAGGTAATGCGCAATAACTGCCCACTTGCTAAAGATCTGCCATTGGTGAAATGTCTCTGCCTCAAGAAGCAAGATGGTGAGCTGCCCAGCTCAAGAAGAGACCACAACCATGCAGACAGGCTATTTGGTAGAGCGTTCAAGGAAGGCTCACTTAGGCTGCCATAATTATGGGACAAAGTGGTTGTCTGCTAGTCAAATAACATTTAAGGGAAAAGGTATGCATGAGTCTCAAGTACCCACAATTTTGTTCCTTGATAAATGAGTCCTGTAAAACCCACATCCTCTGTGGATGTGTGTTAATCTTGTGATCAGTGTTCCAAGCTCGTACATTTCAATGCTCACGGGGTCACTCTGCTCCTTTGTGGGTTTTCAGAGAACAGACTGGAAAATGAGAAATTTTTGGTCCAGTTACAGCTCAGGGATTTGCCTCCTCCGGAGCCTCTACCAAACTACATTACTTTGGTTGAGGGATCGAGTGCATCCATCACCGTCCCAATGTTCACTGACAGGAATAATGAGGAGCAGATATTTCCATATCAGTCTGTGTCAGTAATTTAAAAAAAAAAAAAGCTACTTTTATGTGAATGAACATTTCTAAACTGTCAAATATGTTTAAAATCTTTCAGAGTATTTGGAGTTGTTGTCTATAATTGATAATGGTGATGTGTGATGCAGCATGCAACTGTATGCTTTTAAAATGGTTTTGCCTGTCAAAGTTATATTTTACCTGCTGTAATGCTCTCAGTATTTTAGCAGAAAAACAGTCAAAACTGAATTATTTTGGGAATGAAAAAAATATTGTCGATAATAAAATAAATTTTTCTACAGAACCATCTGAGACAACACCATCTGACATATAAACAATTTTAAAGACTACATTATTGCTCTTGCAAAAGAAGCAAATGAAAATCAGGAAGGACTTGGAGCTCTGGATAGGTCCACTGGAAATTTTGCACTCATGAATGTTCAGTTGATGTCCAGGGAGGAAGTTTGGAAGGAATCACATAGATATTTCTCTGTGAAAAAAGTGGAATCTACCTGAGCAACGAGCTCCACACAAATACCAATCTACCTTTGCTACACACACCTCTTAAGGTGTTGGTTTAAATTTTCTTCTGAAAATTTCATCGACTCATACAAAATCATGCCCATTTTGATTTTCCCAGTCACTCCAAGCACTAACATACATTCTCTTTGCTGCTTAATCTATGTCCTAACCTAAAAAGTTTGTTTGGAATAAGGTAAAATATAAGTAGGTGGAGACTGGAGCAGATTTACTGATTAACCTCTGTGTTGTTCACTATAAACTGTTCTGAAAAACACAATGTAAGTCTGTTCACATTTAAAATGTCAGAATTGGACTATGTTCAAGATAGTATTAGACTAGAGGTATTGTGTCAACAGCAGAGCGGGAGAGGACGATGCTATTTTAATTGGAGAATGCCTGTAAGGATATGGACTGTAGTATCTTTTTTGACTGAAGTAGCAGAATCAATATTTAATGGCTTGGGGAGTTTGCTTGTTCAGTGGGGGAAAAAATGGTAGAACTGTTGCATTTCTGTTTATTTATTAAAAATGTACAAAATTCCACCTTCTTGAGCAGAGAATCCAGTGAGACTGGTTTTAGTGTTTACAGCTCCAAACTTTTTTCAGCTGCCACATTAACTCAAAAACCTGCTTCTTGAATCTGTTGTCAAGGTCAAACCCAAGTGTTGCTCAGGCTGTACAAAAACATCTGCTGCCTCAGTCTTGCATATGAACAGCCTGTCATCCACACCGACCCATTCACGCATAACCTGTCCCAAAATAGTGCAATACACAGAAAAAGAATCCTGAAACACAAAATGCTGAAATTTTTATGATAGCCTACAGTTGTCTTTGGCTGTGGAAAGGACCACATATCTCCCACAAGTGTTTTAAATGAAAATTAAACCCAAACATTTTAAAAGCTTTAATCCAACCTATAAATATAGGACAGAGAGGAGCAGGAGGAGGAGATTTCCTCTGCAAACCAGTAAGTTATTTGCCAAAAGCAAAATCAGAGTTAAATTTTATTCTAAAGAGTTAGATTATCAATGTTAGATACTAAATTCAGTTTGAAATCACTGAAGTGTGAAGAAAAGAAATTTTAGTATTGCTTTAACTGTATATTTCAACCTGCCATCTTTAACTGTGGCATCTCTTCTAACATCTCCATAATGTGTAAGCATGTACATATATATATATGTATATACAAATATATGTACATATAAATGTATATATAAACTAGGTTTATTATTGAGTCTAGACAGTGGGAAAAACTTCCCTGCTGTCATGAAATTCTCAGTTGCATAATGGAAAATTCCACAAACAGCTGGGATTTGCTCTTCAAAAATGTCCTAAACTCTATTCAAAGACAATCTGTTTTCAAAGATAATTTCTCAGTTTTCTTATTTCACATTTTGCTAAGATACATGAATATCTTTGATTTTTTTTCCTCATCCCTCCTATTGTAAAGTTCTGGTGCTACATTCAACTTCCTACCTTCTTTTCCTGGAGGTGATGCTTCTACCCTGGGCATCTATGAGTAATGCCAAACAGAGAATTACCAGGGCTGCATAATGTAGGGACAAGCTATTTCACAGTTGAATAGATCTAAGCTCTCCAGGCAAGACAGTAATAGAAGTTATGGCTATGAGGTGACTGGGTTCCTCCTTGGAGGGTGAAAAAAATCCACCTTTACCCAAAGGTGAAGCAGAACTGTGGCAGAATACAATTGTATATATAATCTTCCCATGAACCCTTTACTCCTAGAGATGAAGGGAAGAGGGGAAGGAGAGAGAGAGCAAAAATAAATGGATTTTACTAGATCATATATTATTTGATCTGCTATGGTGATCTTCCAAGAAAGAAGTGAAAAATCAAGTTTACAGTAATTCACTATAGAAAAGAATATTGCCTTTACCTCATTGCCAATTTACTTACCAAAATTAATGGACAGACACTAATTTTATAGCATGGGATATCTCAGATCACACCAAAATCTGGTAAGCTCTACCCATATTTCTTTTTGCAGTTTGCATACAAAGACTGTCAATGGCCTTATGAAAAACAAATTGGAACAAATGTTCTGTACAGAGAACCCTGCAGGTGTAAAGCAAGATATATTCACCTAGGCTTCCTTTCTAGTAAATTAATGTAAGTCTGATTTTAATTCAGTTGTGTTGTAATATATCAAATGAGTCTGTCTAGGTCCAGGGCTGGTAATTCAGCCTCAGGAAGGGCTGTTACCCTTGTGTTAGCATCCAGAGACAGGAGACTGAAAACAAGTCAGGAATCAGATGAAAGGCTTGGCACAGCAGTCAAAAACTTCCATTTTAAAGAAGCTAGTAAGCCACTAGGACGTTGTCTTGGATAGAGATAGTTGCCTTAAACAGAATTCTTTGAATAAGAATAAGGCAACCCATGGCTGGCATTGCAGGCCCCTGGAAAGAACTTGTTCTTCATGTCCCAGTGACCAGTATCAGGAACCCTGCAATGTTCTGTCCAAACACAGCAGCAGTGGGGTCTAACCCAAGCACTTGTTCAGGTGCCTTCTCATATTGTGGCATTTTCAGATTTAAAGGAGCACAAAAGGAAAGAACTATTGGACACTCTCCTTCCTCCCCCTGTCCCCTCCCTGCTGCTCCCCAGTAATGTCACGAGCATTTTCAAAAAGCAAAAAGCATCCAAACGGACTTGTGTGTTCCACTCACAGCTAATCATCATAACAGGAACTACTGTGCATTTCTCACTTTTCTTGTAGCTTGCAGCACATAAGTATCATTTATATCTCTGGTCTTTCATATATCAGCTCTCAAACAACCACTCACCACTGAGATATTCCATTAGTGTCATGCTGGGAATGGAATATGTTTCTGGGTTTTATAACCTGACTTTGAACCAGAGCCTCGTAGCTAGTCTTACTCTCAAGATTACAGTTCATCTTACAGCTGGAAGGAAAAGTGGATGTGATGCATTTCAGCACTTCCCTGCCTGTGCAGTTAAGCAAGCTGCTGGCTGGCACACGGCTGCCTTGGTCCTGGGTGGGCAGTGAAATAGGGGGTGCAGTCAGACCACGGGACAAATTCTGACTCAGTCAGTGTTTCTTTCTGCTGCTTGCTTGCATAACGAGTGAGTAACTTCACACCTGCTTGTCAAATAGCTTACTCCCCGTCATGGGTGCAAAGAAGGAATTATCCAACTCTTTGCGTCTTTGACATAGACATAGACGTCTCTCTGAACCGTCTATGTCTGATGGGCTCAGTGACAACCTGCCCGGCCTAAGGAAAGGCAATTTATCTCCCATAAACACCTCTTTGTTCAGCCAAACAAGTCATAACAACACAATGCAAAATTAATATCAAGTGGCTGTAATAATCATGATTTGAATCTTTACCTGTTTTTATTTGGGACATAATAATTTCAAATACTGAATGTAGAGAAGGGCAGGATTGATAGCAGTTTTGGCTCTAAAGTGTTCTGCTTCCCTTTTAGAGCTCACCTGGCATTTTCAGAGATTTTAGTGAACTGTAGGACTACTAATCGAAGATCAAAAGGGCAAGAGTCAAATCAGAACCTGGATTTCAGACTTATTTCTTAATTTTAACATGCGGAAGATGTTGCACTGCTCGGTGCACTCACTGCTCTTTGGTCAACCTTAAAGGAGAATGATGACCCTACACCTTTAGATTAAGGCCCCTGTTGTTAAAGGTTTACAGATCAGCATTTATCTCCATTCCCTTTGACCACTGAACCATACAGCTTACATTTTCTGAACCCTGTATTTCTGTTGTTTTTTTATTTTCAGTAGAATCTTCTTTCAGGAGCGGGGTAATTAGCTTCAAAGGGACTGACTGCGGAAGGCAGTGATTGACTGTTCAGGAATGGGAGGATTCAGCTGGTAAGGAGACGGGGAGAACAGCAGGGCCATGGGGCTGTGATGTGATGCAGGCAGGAAAGATGAACTGACTGCTGATAACAGGAAGGAGGAACAGATGCTCATTAGGCACTGAGTAAAACTGTGCTGATGACCTGAGTAAGATATAGCAATGACTTCATCAACATTTTTCTTTTTTTAACATGCTCTTATTCACACACCACTATAATGGTGCCAGCACTGAAAGGAAAAGCCATAGCACCACAGGCATTCTTTAGCAGCATTGTTTCCAAAGGTTTTGTCTATATCCTGATAAGCAACAGAGTGAACTGCCTGCCATCAGGAATGGCTTCCTGAAAAGGAGACAACTCAGAAATGCTCACTCCCATCAGACAAAATTCTGCAATGCGCTTCACTGACTTCGTGTGAGAGGAAGATATTATTGTAGGGTTAATGTTAGCAGAATGCTGCTGTAGTAAATCACAAGGTAGTCTATATTCTTATAAATAAAGAGAAGTAAATGCATATCTAGAATTTGTGTCAAGTTTATCTGATCCATCAATGACAAAGAGTGAGAATAAGCCATGCTGCAATACAGCATTCGTTCCATCGTACTGCAGAGGAGCTGCTCTTGCTCACCACTGAGACCTGCCTCCCATTTCCTCCCCTTGTCCTGTACGTGAATGCCAAAGTGGGAGTAAAAAGCTATGAAATCCAAAGTGCAGCACTATATAGCCTCTTTATGTTACTGAAAATCATTATATAGAATAAAAGCAAGGTTGAGTTGGGTCCAAATTAACTAAGAAAACATGGTCAAAACATATTCTGCAGTAATAAGGACAGAGAAAGAAAAAAGGACTTTTTGTTAGTTCCCATTTATTTAATGACGATATAAACTCTGAGCTAGCTATTTTGTGTGTCAGAAAGTAATCGTGCATGACCAATTTTTGCTCTTGCAAGAATTTTACCTTGTGGCTACGTTCTGTTTGAAATTATTTCAAGGGATATTTTGATCACCTACACTCTTTTCAAAGGTTTGTTCACTTATAGAACAAGGTAGGGGGAAAAAGAGACTTTGTTTATCTAAAGTAACCTTGCAAGGAAATTTGGATTCATACAGGACATTTAAAGGCTGTGTAGGCCTTTTCAGTGACTGTGATGGCATTTCATGCTTCCCAGTAACCTGCTGAAGAGCTCCCAGTCTCCTGAAAGGCACTTCTGCATCACAGAAACTTTCATTATTAATTTTCAAAATAACTCATACAGCCAAGTGGAGATACAGCCACCACCTTTTACATATCCCAGAGAAATGGACTGGAGTGGCCCAGCCATGTTACATGGACTGTCAAATACGAAAGCAGGAAAGGTTTAGTCTTATGAGTGTTCTTTGGAATCATCCTCAGCTCAAACAGTCAAAGTTAAGACCAAATAGTCCTGTATTTAAGGTGGTTTCTAACAGTTTCTGCTGAAGGTGCATTGCTATTTTTATGCATATTTTGGGCACTGTATTTGCTCCTCAGTTCTGAAAAGATGGTCATATTTGCCTTGCACTGTGCTAGTTACTGAAGTTCATGAGGTTCAAAGTAAGTACAACCAAACACTTTAAAAGTTTTACAAGCTTAGATTATCTCTAGTTTGCCCTTTTCCAGGGCAAAATTATACAACTCATGTAGGTTTTTTTATGCATACTTGAGACTTTGATTTTATTAACTATTATGACATCATATGTAATTAATACTAATCCTCACAACATCATATGTAATACTCAATGTGACTCAATGGAGTTAATTGTCATTCCCAATAATAATCAAGAACATTTGTGATGCATCGAAGCCCAGGAGGTGTTGCTTTAAAAAATTTATTTGTGAGAGACAATTTTTTAACACATGATTTTCTCATTACACATTTTAATAGCACTCAGCTAACACAATATGCTTTGCAGCACAGAAGACCATGCAATACTTAGAATGTAAAAACCAGGTCAGGGTGAAAACCACGTTGATCAAAACTACGGAAAAATTACCCCGGATTTTAAATAATACAGTAAGTACCTGGCAGGCTTTCAATTACTGAAGACAATTACCAGGCTAGTTTTATGCAAATACCTCCAATTCAAGACAGACAGGAATAAGGAAATTTTATCTTTTCTTTTTATTCCTGCCATTAAAAAAATACCCCTAATATTTGAAATGTCTTGAGATCTAAAAAAAAAGTAAAATTTCAACTGTGTTGTACTGCTCTGATGGGAATTTTAGATACTTAGCAAAACCAATAGCCCCAGGTACTCCCAGTATACTCTGTGCTGGATACTATGACTACCATGTTACTATCACATATGTCTAAATGGTTGAGACTGTTTAGGCATTTTAAAAGATCACTTGGAAGCTTAACATCTTTCTAAAAATGAAGTTTTCATTAAAACTGTTTGAGAATAAGCCTCTAAACTGCTTATAATTCTCTATCTTGCTCCCATTCCTTTTCCAGATATAAATCAGAAGAGAGAAGTAGAATGCGTATAAACACATAGAACACATATAAAGGGAAAAGTGATAAAACTTAAAATAAATGAAGGCCATAAATTTCTATTTTCTATTCACCAAAATTGCTGGTATATTTTGCAAACCACTTAAAAAGGCTAAAAAATGGAGTCCATATAAAAATGTAAGAAAGGAACAATCATTTTTATAATAGGTTCTAACTTTTTTTGGTAGTTGTAACTGGCGAGCAAAAGAACTGAGAAATGATAAAGGGAGGAAGGGATGCTTTGGGTTTCCATGAGTCCTGCTGTTGGGTGTAGCATCAGTTCTTGCCTTTGCCTCTTCTCTATCCTCATCTCCATGAGTCCTGAGCAGTCTTCAAGCTGCCATTTATTTGTTTTGAAACCAGGAGTACTGACCACAGTTTCTGTTTCAGCTCACTTTCAGCCTCTGCCAAGGGAAAACAGGAATAGTACAAATCCTTTCCATTCTAATGTAAAATTATTTGTGTGTGTGTGTGTGCATATATATATATATATATATGTGTGTGTGTAAATTAATCTATAAACATATCAAAATCCTTGTTCTGTCCACATATTCTCACATCTTGTATTGACTGACATCACCTCTGTCAAAAGCCAGGTAGTAGGAAAGGCTTTAGAAACCCCTCTGAATAATATTCCTCACAAAATTTCAATAAGTCCATGCAAAAGAAACCAAAACAGAGTTCAGGTGAACAGGGCACAAACCTCAGTATATTTTTTTTTTTTTTGGTGTAGTTGTAAAAATACTTTGGAGTTGGCCATTGGGGGCTGCTCCTTTCAGCAATTTGGAGCATTTCTCAGGGGAAATATCATTCTGTCTTTTTACCTGCTATTTTGCTATGAGACCCAAGAACTTGCTCTGAAGTGTTTCCTTTCCCACAGGCAAATGGAAAGTTAATATTTTACATAAAGATGAGCACAGTCCTCTGATGCAGCTTAATGTATTTTTCACAATTCATATGTCATGGCATTACCACCATAATGGGTCAAATTTACCCATGGGGAGCTGATGTTGACAAAGTGACAGGAGGGCTGTGACAGCCTCAGAGCAAGGTAAATATGTTGAACAAATTTACCTCGGGAATGGCTTCTCCAGAGGAACTAAATGCATCTCAGAACCTCCTTTAGTATTTTAATGTTTATTCTTGGTAAGCAAGTGGTGAAATCAGATATGAATTGTATGACACACATTTAATGTGGGGACAATGACAAGCAAAGTTTAAAGAATCTGAGCCTGGCTGACTACACAAGTAACCCTCTTTCACGCTCTTGTCCATGCCTGCCAATGTAGTCAGCTGCATTTCTTTTCCCTTTTATATTTTCAGCCAGTTCAATCCAGGAACTGCAAGTGAATGAGAAGACACCAGGAAAGAGCCAGAGGAAGTAAAAATAAAAAGGACAAGCACATACCATTTTCTATCTTCCAGAACCAAACCTTAAAAACCCCTGAGGCTTTCTGGAGTGAGTAGATGTATGTAGGTGGTGACAAGGGGTTTCAAGGCCACAGTTGCCATGGAGAATTGGCCCTTTGTGTGCTTAATGACTGGAAGATATGGGAATGGCTCAGATCAGCCACTTTGGGCCTCATGGTTTTAATAAGATGATTCTAGACCTAAGTAACCAAGAGGCATGAGGAACAAAACTTAAGCATAATTCAGGCTGATGAATCTGGACATAACTCTTCTCTAAAACACATTATTTTCTTCTGGTGCTTTTGTCTCTGCTGCTGGTACAGTAACCAGCACTTCAACAGCACTCAATACACCCAAGTATGAACACTTATCCGGTGAGAAAAGGGTAACAGAAGTAGCTATTTTTTTGCTCTGCTTGCTTGTTAGAAGATAACATGTGTTGTTAGGTTGCTGGATGGTCAACTGCCTTATGATATGTGTTGCAGTCAGCCAAAGCAAATGTAAAGTGCCATCTCATCCAGCTGGGAGAGGGGAAACTGTATGTTCATGCAGTTTGCTGAGTGTATGTGAATATGTAAGGTGCTGAGAAAACTGTAAATTCCTCCTGAAATCTTTAATCTGCACACTTGGAGTATTTAGGGTATATAGAAGGCAAATTAGATCTGGGCAGAGATTAAATTAACCATATCCCCAAATTCTGATTTCTGTGTGACTGATTCTTTCCAAACTATCCCCTATGAGAGGATAGTACCTTATTCTGACTTTAAAGCCTGACTTTTTCAGTAGGGCTATGTGTTTTAAATGAGAATTTATTTCATGCCAGGGAATTCCATGATTTGATAGCCACAGTAAAGAAAGTACAAGAATCAGTTTTGGGTTGAGAGGACATGAATTTAAAGCAATCACTGCACCATTTTTCTCAATAATGTAATTGTATAAACATGGATTTGTAGAAACATACTGCT
This sequence comes from Acropternis orthonyx, assembly GCA_035583155.1. Classification (NCBI taxonomy): domain Eukaryota; kingdom Metazoa; phylum Chordata; class Aves; order Passeriformes; family Rhinocryptidae; genus Acropternis; species Acropternis orthonyx. The sequence goes on from JAWWEU010000138.1 coordinate 14,830,907, forward strand.
GAGGTGTGGAGGTGGGAAAGATGATGTTCTTGCCTAGGGGAATAGATGTGATATAAACATTTTTCTCATGAATACACCTATTCCTGTACTGTTGTGTCATATTTATCCTTCTAAATGTATGCTGTTATTGTTTTGGTTTGACTCTTGGCAAAATGCCAACCACCTCCCAATGTGACAGAGTTTCAGTTAAAAGAAG
>JAWWEU010000138.1:14831202-15047281 GCA_035583155.1 Acropternis orthonyx
GCTGACGTCAGATGGGATGAAATACCTCACTGGTCACTTAAGTCAGCTGATACTTGTCCCTAACCACGTGACCCACAAAACTGGGGCCTAGCTAAAACTAAAACCTTAATCTGAGTTTTTTTGGGATTTATCAAACCCATCACATATGCATTCTTTGGAAACTGAAGTAAATGCCACACCTCAATTTTCTGAGGGAAGTATTAACTCCTTAGTGTTCTATTTGTATTCTGAAGTCTGAAGATAAGTGAGTGCTGTCTTAGTACACCAGTGTTTAAAAGCTGTGTTACAACCGGTTCTTCATTCAACCTAAGCAATAATAAAAATACATGTTATTAATCTATATTTTCTTCACAAACTGAAGTAAAATTTTTTACTTTTAAATTTATAATTTATAATCAGATGGAGATGCAGGGGAGGAAGATTAAAATTTCTGGGCAACACAATGAAATGTCTGAGGAGCCCCAGACATCTGTGGTCAAGGGCCATTTCTGTGAATTGTTGCCAATGCTGGTGACTCCATGGCAGGCACGGTCCTACCCCCATGGTCCTGGTCTGGCAGTCATATGGTGGGGGTAAGCATTCAGACTCTCCCTCATAAACTGCCCAAATAATGAGGGCAAGATGTTCTGTTTGTCTAAATCAGTTCTTGCTCTGTGGCAGTGGGAGTAAGGCTGCTCAGCCAGAGAGGAGCTGTGAGGCTGGAGAGGTTCTCGGAGGACTGTCTATGTATTTAGCTAGATGAATAGTGAGTCAGTGGGGCATGGGAGAACAGCTGTCACATTTATCTTCCTCACACTAGCAAGTGAGAGTCATTACCAAGATCCTAATACACCAAAGGATACTTTGAACAGAGATGATCCTCATTTATTTGTCTACACATACTTAAAATGTTGCTTTGTGGTGTAAGTTACTGGCACAGAAGGAAGAGCTTAGGCTAAAGTTATTTTAGGGACTATTTAAGTGCAAGAGTTTAAAGCTGATTTGTCCTTTTCCAATATCCTCTTTCTCATTGTACCATAGGGAACCTGTTTTTGTGAGCCAATCATCATTTTTCTTAAACATATAGAGAAATTATAAAGGATAATTATATCTCAGGGGCACCTTAATTGCCCCAATTACTTGGCCAGTTTTGACGGCCAGATCTGATGAAGAGAGGAAGGAAGGGAGATCTGTAGACATAAGACAACATTTCATGTGGTACTTGGACAGTACTCATGATACAGCTGTAATAATCAAAGTATCTGTGTTTAAGAGTATACTCCAATATAAAAGTGGACCAGAAAAAGAACTTTGGTGAATTATCAGAAATCCTTTATCCAGTCCGCCTTCTGCATGAGATATACAGCATTAGCACTAAATCAATTATAATTAAGTTGCACACAATGAAAATTGGCAAATTCAATTTCTGCAACTTTTCATTATAGCTTAGCTGCTATAATGATAGACACAATTATAACACCTTCCACATTATCTTTGAGGTATAGTAATAATTTTGCTTTTTGCTTCTTTTTAGTAAGAAAATTAATCAATATATGTTTGTCCTGTACCAACGATGAGGTTACTTGTTCTGATACAATAGCCAATGTAAAATTCCTGACATCACATTAGGATGCACAGATGCTAAAGAGAAATTTCAGGGGTTTTCCGGAATAATGGACATTTTTTGGTGTTAAAAGATGAAAGCCAAATATTTGAACTCAGTGATAATGCTAGATTGAAGAAAAAAAAATTAGAAAAAACCCCCAAAGAATGTGCAGAAATGTCCACTCTCTGTAACTTCTGAAAATGAACTAATTACCCTCTTTGGCTGGAAGGCTTTGTTGTTTAGTATGATATCAAGAATATGGTTAATGTTGAGCACAGCCTTATAACTTGTCTTGCAGAGGTGTTTTCTTGAACTGAAGTCATGGTTAAGTGTATAAATATAAATAGAGACCTTCCCCTTTTTCTGTCTGAAATGCTGTTACACCTGTAACAAGGTTTTAGCATCTTGCCCAAATGAGCAAAATGTTATTCTCATCATTGAAGTGGCAGCTGCACAAAGGCAATTGGATCGGATACAAAACAGATGCTCTTCCATGAGGTTATTCTTTGGGGTAATCAGGGAGCAGGCAACCATAAGTTATAGCAAAACCTTATTCCCTGGTCCCTAAATCTCCAGGAGATGCTAGTAAAAATATCTGTGTGTAAAATGCACATATTTTGAATATAGATGTAAGATAGAAGCATGCAGCTGCTTCAGCCCGGGGTTCTCAGTAAAAAGTAACAAGAAAAAAAATAGATTTGATAAAAATAAGGAGTGATTTTCAGAGTCTCTGAAATCATCAGGGACATATCTATGCCTGCATAGACAGACTGCAGCACAAAACACATCTCCATGATGAACTACTAGTACTAGGCATAATCCATAGCCCCTGTTCCTAATAAAAATTTATTCCTCATGTGAAATAAACATGGTAATAGAGTCAAAAGCTCGCTACTGAGCCATTCTTACCAGTGCACATATCATCTATCACACTGAGACCCACTGGCAGATTGGCTCTTGAAGAAAAGATCATCTTCACGCAAACCCTAATATTACTATAAGCCACTCTAGGCAAGCAGTGGGGTGCCTGTCCAATCCTTTCCTAATAGATTTGTTTTACTGGAAAACAAAAATTATTGAAAGCAAGAAATATAACAATCAGCTTCAAGGTTCAGCTCACCCCTGTTTACTGCTCTGATTCCAGAGATTAGCCTCTTTGTTTCCTACAGAGACATTATCAGTCAAAGCTAAATTACATTTTCATTGGATAAATCATTTGCAAGTAGTTCATGTCTTTAGTCTTAAAGCTTCAGCATGAATGAAAAAGCTCTGCTCTCATTTCCAGTGTATTCAAGTGGAATCTATGTGTAAAGTGGTCCTAATCACCTAGAAATTCCACATTCCATTGAAAACTATCACAAACAGGTGTAAAAACCATTATCAGACAGAGAGTTGTGTATTGAATATAATCCTTAGGGAGGGTAACATGTTTTATAGTTGCTTTGGAGTCAGGCTACATGGCTACTACATGGGAGACTTCATCACAAAAATATTACAGGGCCAAAGTACTGAGTAAATGCAAAAACATCAAATAATCTTGATGCTGCAGACTGAGTGCTTGATAGAGCCAAACCGCATTGGATATATATCATACATCTGAAGGATGAAAGAACTGGAAAATTCGTAGGAAAAGCCTGAGATCCACAGTTCATAGAATCATAGAATATAAGGTTGGAAGGGGACCTCAATTCATTTGTGACATGTACTCCGAGACCCTAAAGTCCGTCATTATTTTGCAGATAAAAAGAAAGTCAGGTCCTCATACCTACAATGTTCAAGCACCTTTCGTAGTTTTCTCTAGCCTAGTCTTAGTATGAAAGCTGTTGTTATTTAGAAGTGCAAACAATGCATTCCGTCAAAAAAGCCTTACAATCACTTAGCAGCATTAATCTTATTTTCTCGGTGTCGTTAGGATTCACGTCTATCATACTCTTGCGGGAGGACAATGGATCAAAGGTAGAACATATGTGCTTGTGCCAGGACACAAATCCAACCACTTTAACTTTTACCAAAATTGAAACCTGCACTGTTTAAATCCTGTAGATGTCAGCCAAGCATACATCTTCTAGAGCATGAAATAGTAGTGCCCAGATACTAATAGTGCTCTCCTCAGTTTGCTTCCTTCTTGGCATTTTAAAATCTCCAAGTGCAATATTTTTTCCAGCATAAAGAAAATCCTTCAAACAAATATAAATAACAAGTGCCCCTTGACTCCACTACAACTATGAAAGTAGTAGAAAGCATCTAGACTCCTGCTTCTTCTCACAAACATGCAGCTCTTCCTGTTCCATCAGAAGTGATTCATGGAACTCTGCAGAGCTCACTCTGGCACCTCACTGGGGGTTGGAACTGAAAGCACGTTTAGATGATGTTGGTATTCACATCCAGGGTTGCTTGCTGCAGAAAATCCACTGGAAATGGACAGTTCATGCTAATGAGCTCTTCACTGCTGTCCCTCAGGGGAATTATAAGCCTGATTAAATTCGGCTGTACATTTCAGAGATAGAACAGAGCACATGTCCCAACCTCAAGTGCTCAGCTACCTTGGGCCATCAGTTTTCTAATTCACATTAGTTAGCACTTAATGCCAGTGACAGTGATGTTTTAAGTATTGATCCACATACACAGATAGTATTTAATTTTCGGTGGTACCTGGGACATCTCAGATAGTGGGTGGTATAATTTAGCACTCTATCAAATTGATGAGAATGTTCCTGCTTTCTTTGGTATGTAGTAGAGTACAAATTGATCAAGCATCCTTATTGCATTCTACTAACAGGATTGAAAGTACCAAAGATAATTTCTGTGTAATGCTTGCCTTGCATTGGCAAAGTACACACGGAAATTTCATAGCTTTCCTGATTTTTAATCATTATGAGCAAAATTAATCCATCTCCAGGGAACCTAATAGAAATTCATCAGCCAGTCAGGTTAAAAAAGGACTTAAAGAGGGCTGATCAATAAGGTTGGATTTCACCCTAGATTGCTGTGATTTCATGTACATCCATAGAAGTCAAGTAAGCCACACAAATATCAAGTTGTCAGTTTTTAATATATACTTTTAATATATACATGGGCTATTGATGTCTGAATAGATTATTGAAGATCTCTGGAAGCAAAGGTAGGCATTGCTGAATCTGGGAGGAAAAAAAAGAAAAGAAAATAGCTATTAAAATAAGGACAGTTTATTAAGCAAAACTTAAATACTGACATTATTAAATATGTTTTTATGTCTCCACCCCTTCTATAGAACCTACTTCATATATTAACTATTTTTTAACTGTACTTTTCTTCCCCCTTACTTTTAGTTTTCTTTTCCCTACCCACCCATCCCCTCAGGTGGCAATAAAGATAAGCTGTACTTTTTGCTCACTTGCTTCCACTTCTAAGGTCCTCCACAAATGAAAATTTATAGTTTCTCTTAATAAGACTTTAGAAATAGTTAGGTTTCTATTCAGTAGAATCTGTGTTAAACGTACAAGAATAAACAAGACAGCAGATAGGGCAGGTAAATTTTGGAAAATTTACATTTTAAACATCACCTTTATCACTGATACCACTATTAATTTTCTCTCTGAAAGCAGGTAAGGGTATGGGCACTTCCTGCTAAACATACACCAAAGGAAGTTAGTTAATTTCAAACTTTACCCTCCTTGTAAGATGAAAGAAAATAGATAAATACAGTGCAGAAAGCAGAAAAACATGTTAAGGGCAGGCTAAAAATTATGTGGCAGAAATATTCTTAATGGACATTACAGTTTTTTGAAAAATATTTTTTTAAAATGAATAACATATTTTTATTAGAAAATAATTGAATTTGAAATTGCCCTAAAATAGAAAGGGGTCAGAAGCAGCTTAGAAGCAGCTACAACTTCCCATAAGCATCATCTGAAAGTAAACAAAACTTCCTTTTCTTTAGTCAATCTTTTGATAGCTTTGCCAAAGTGATATTTCTAGAAAATGGATCAGAAAAAAAAAGCTTGTGTGCTAGCTGTAAGATTTTAGAGTAACTTCCCTGCTTCTGAGTCAATTCAGCTGTAGAGAAATTGAACAGCTTAGATCAGTGATAAAACAATGTTGCAAAACTAATTGATTTTAGGCAAATGAGTCAGCTCAGAGAAACACAGGATGGCCTGTTGTGAGAAGGCACTTCTGGAGACCATCCAGTCCAAGCCAGCTCAGAGCAGGAGCAGCTAGAACAGGCTTCTAAGGGACATGACCAGTTTGATTTTCAGTGTCTTCAACAGTGGAGACTCCACAGCCTCTGTGGGCATCCTGTTCCAGGGTGTGAGCATCCTCACAGTGAGAAAGTGTTTTCTTATGTTTAGATGGAATTTTCTGTATTTCAGTTTGTGCTCATTGCCTCTCATCCTCTCACTCTGCACCACTGAAATGAGTCTGGTTCCATCTTCTTTTCTCCCTCCATCAATTGTTTATATATAAGGAGGAGATCTGTGTGAGCCCCCTCTTCTGCAGGCTGAACAGTCCCAGCTCTCTCAGCCTCTCCAATCATCGTAATAGCTCTTTGATACTCCGTGATATCCACTGTTAAATTTTAAATCAATCCATTTGCTCCATCATGTTTATGAAGTTTTTAAAGTTCAGTTATTCCCAAGAGTGAACAAAAGCTGTCCCTACTGGCACTTTCTATCCTCACTGCCATCATCTACTGTTTTGTCTCTTTTTAATCACGCATTCCCAACTCCACAGCTGTGATTCTATCAGGCTCCCTGGTTCCAGGGTCACCAAAGAATAGGGCTGAAAACTGTTTCAGCTGCCTCAGAAATAATGGAAGAAGGACTTTTCCCTCCCTTTATTTTAATAGCAATTGATTTTAGACTGCACCTTTGTAATATTTTGGGACTGAGCTGCTCATAGAGTGATTGCTCAGGGTATGTTTGATCACGTGATGTTGTCTTTTCTAAGCAGACAGTTTCAGAACATGAATGCAACGGAGCATAATGGTGCACTGAAAACTATGCAACCAATTAGGTAAAAATATTGAAGGAAAAGAATTCATTAATAAGTCCCTGGAGATTTAATGCCCATATGGGCCTGTAGACTCCTTTCAGAATAAATACTTTGATGAGCTGGTCATGGCTGTTTTTATTTTAATATCTTTGTATTTAATCTTATCATTGAAATTCAATTCCTTTCTCCTGGGTTTGCAGGAGTTCTGATACCCTGTAAATTATGCAATCCACTGGGAACTGTCTTTACTTACACTTTTGCATGTGGGTAGCTTGAGGGAGGATGTCTTTCCTTCTAAGCCATTACCTTAAGTCTGGAGATCTGTGGATTCAATTTGCCACAGTATTACTGTATACTGAGGAGTATTACTACTAAAGGAATACTAAAGGAGTATTACTAGTGTCTATTTGTCTTTATCTACCTTTTGATCTTCACTTGAGCAGGGAAAACTACTCTAGAAAGGTCTTTGCTCCATAGATTTGGGGAGTAGACTAATTGTGACTGGATATTATTGGATAAATGAAGGAAAACGTGCTTTTTCCTTCTCTCCCAGCAAAGTATTTTACTGTGTGCAATGTCTTATCACAACAGCTCTAGTCACAGATTAGAAATCTATTGTGGGCAATATAGCTCAGCCAGAGAAAATACCCTATGTCATGTTCCCTTATGATATCAAGCATATAAATTCAGCACAGGAGTCATCTGTGACTTCTTATGATGGAAGTTGGCAAACAAAAAGGGTTGGAAGGAGGATTCAGGGAACTTCAGCTCTTGCAGCCTTACCTTGGTGCTGGGGAAGGTCATGGTGCAGATCATCTTGATGCCATCACATGACACATACAGGACAATCAGGGATCAGGCCCTCCCTCTGTGGTATGCTGAAGCAGGAGATTACATGGAAATTACTCAGTAACTCATATTCTGTCTCATCAGACATCATGTAGAAAGATGAAATTAATCGAAATGAAGGTTTCAAAACAGAAGTGATAAAAATAAACAGTAAATGGGAAAAACACTATATGCAAATTAGATGTAAATTCTCCAATACATTAGATCTTTCTCTTAGCAGTCATTGTTCTTTCTTGCAGATTAGGAAAAATACATACCCATGCAATAAAGGTCAGCCTTTTCCAATCGAATATAAGCATTCATTTTAAAAATGTGTATTTTCTAGTTGTCTCTTTACACTGTTCTGTGCAGGGCAAATGTTTTTGTGTGTCTTGCTTCTATCTCTTTTTTTTTTCTCTTGCCTTGGAGACAAATGAGAACGACATCTGCATTTTTACAGAGATATGAAAGTCAACCAAACCTGATGCAAAATGGTGATGGTAATGAAAGAACAGGTGACATTTCAGGCTAACATTTTAGTGACATTTTAGCTTAAAAATGTGTTGAATAAAGATTTTTCAGAACTGGGTCCAATCTCAATAAGTCTGAAACTATTTATATTGGATTTAGCCAAGTATAGCTTACCTTAGTTTCTAGAGTAAATGACCGGAGACAAGTTCCTAGGTGGTGTTTCTCAAGCTGTGGCTTACAGTTCTCCAGTGGTCATGAGTCACGAAAATCACATGCCTCAAATTTGCTGGGCACAGCTCTGTCCTCTAACACTGGCCTCAGTGATTTCACTTAGTTCTCATCCCTCTGCCCCAGATGAACAGAGATGCTGCCAGGAATAAAAGGTGCAGGCGATGCAGGTATTTTCAGAGTGGGAAAAAGAAGGAGAGGAAAGGACTGTTATGAGAAGAGACCTGAGCTCTGACTGTTCACAGCAGTTCAAGAAATACTGCTGTAAAGAAAAGAAAATAGTTTTTGCTGCATTTGTGCAAACATTAATTGAAAGTTTCCCATTTACAGCATCTGTACAGCTGCAAAGTGGAATAATACTAGGACCTGAGACCAGAAATGACACAGAACAACATCTTGCATCCCCCTCTATTCACTCAGCCATGTCAGTGCACCATCATGGAACAAGCCTGGCTGACCTAATTTAACTATAAAAAAGTACTGCTATCGTGGTTTAACCCCAGTCAGCAACTCAGCCTCACACAGCCACTCACACATTTTCCTCCCTTTGGGATGGTACAGATAATTAGAAGGGCAAAAATAAGAAAACTTGTGGGTTGATATGAAAACAATTTAATAATTGAAATACAATATATTAATAATTAATAATAAATAGAAAAAAATTTAAAAGTTGAAAATAACAAGGGAGAGAAATAAAACCCAAGAAAAAGAAGTGATGCACAGTGCAATTGCTCACCACCAATGGAGTGATACCCAGTCTGTGCCCAAGCAGCGACCCCTGGCCAGCTTTCCCCATAGTTTATATGTGAGCATGATGTCGTAAGGTCTGGAATGACCCTTTGGCCAGCTGGGCTCAGCTGCCCTGACTGTGTCACTGCCCGGCTCTGTGTTCACCCCTCACGAGCAGGGAGCATGAGAAACTGAAAAGTCCTTGAATTGGTGTAAACACTGCTCAGCAACACCCAAAACATCAGTGTGTTATCAACATTATTCTTAACTTAAATCAAAACCACAGTGTTATAGCAGGAACTAGGAGGAAAATTAGCTCTATTCCAGCTGAAACCAGGACTACTGCCCAATGTCAGACTTTGTACGCAGGTGAGGAAGCTAAGCAAAGTTTTGAAATAATAGAATCTCTGTGTGGATGCATGCACATCAAGGTTAGATTCTGCAACTCAACAAATCCACAGGCACTGAAGAATGACCCTCGCACCTGAAAGTACAGGAGGCAGAAATTGAGTGTTAATGCTGACTTCCCACATATCTTCAGCTGAGTTCAAGGTCTTGGTCCTGATCTTTGTGGGCTCCATTGCTCCATTGCCTTCACAGATCTTGGACTCTTTTCAGCCACTTCGCAGAGTGACATGACATTACAACAAGGAAAATACAGCCATGACAAAGGAAGTCATATGGGAGCAGAAATGAAATTCTGCAGTGTGAAATTGTCCCTGAAACTCAGTTCCTCATAAATCTCTTTGCTTGAACTGCTACGTGCATTTCATTAATGTGGCTTTCTCTAAAATAAATGCATTATAGCAGATAAATTAAAAGCTGTTCAATCACTGCTACCTTTCAAAAAAAAAAAAAATTAAAAAGAGAGTGAGTAAACCAGGTATGATAGATTTCATTAGCGATAGGCATTTTAAGGTGAAACTCCAATTTTATTGTAATGATTTGCCATAGCAATTCACATGGAACAAAAACAATGTTTTCCAGCTGACTATAGAATATAACTGCCTGAGAACACAATATTTACCTATCTAGATCTTCACTTTTCATATAAGAAACATAGAAGTACCTCTGCTGCAGCCACTAGCACCTCTGATATTTGCCTTATAAAATAAAAGTTCATATGTAATATAAATGAAGTATGAATGTTCTGCAGAGCTTGTTACACTACCCAAGGTATGCTAATCTCTCATCCAAAGCCTTTGGAGACAAAGATGCAGCTAGACAAACACGGTTTCTTTCACAGAGAGATGTATACCTGAGGTTTTTCAGATGTACCCAAGCCACTGAAATCAGGTCAGCAATGCAGAACAGAAAAGCTCGGTATAAATATAAAGCCAAACAAAAATATTTTCAGAATCAGAGCTCAGAAAAATTCCAAGGATAGCTATAAAGAGAATATATGAACAATCTTTTATAGTGAGTTGTGTTTTTTTCCCCTTTCCACTGTATCTCAAAACTGACTCTGTAGGCTCCTGATAGCAGAAGCCTGCAGAGAAAGCAATCCCAATGCCACCCCCACCCTCTGTAATCTACTTTTGTTATAATTAAAGAATAAATCACACAAATTAAATTTTCACAAAAGCCTCTATTGTTTTACATTTATTACCATTTTTATTCTGACACTGCAGATATGTTGTTTTCTTATTTATCATCGGAGATGTTAAAATGGGGAAAGCAACAAAATGGAGTAAATGGATGAAGGAACAAAACCCAAATCTTTTGCCCGGTTCATATTAGTGATTATCATCTGATAACTTTCCTGCAATAAATACATGGAAGAGAATGCACAGTTTAGAAAAGTGTTAAATACCCTGCTCCGTGCTGCCTACAAAATATTTATTCACAATTATGGTTAAAGCAATGATAGCCATGGAGAGGGTGCCATTGGATAATTGCAATCACTTGATGTTAGCCTGTTATAAATAGAGTGTTTCAACCTTCAATTTGAAAACCATTTCAATTAGAATATGAAAATATTTTAATTACAAACTGAGATAAAAACCATCTCAAAAATAATAAATGAAAACTTCAATTTGTTTTTGAGAAAAATATTTTTGGAGGGAACACTTCCAAAGGGTTGTTTGGATCAGACTCTGAACTGAACTGTCCATAAATAATACAATGTTGTTCTTTAACTATAAGCACTGTGCTGTAGCATTCAAGTTATTACTAATTCTATTTCATATGCTTAACATAACTAGCAGTTATTTCAGACAATGTTTTTATCTTATATGTTTCAGCATACTGGAGACTTGATCCCTGCCCATGCCTGGCCATGATTACATTTTAGAAATAATTAATTTAGCAGGAAGAATGGGAGTCCTGAGTTCCTAACTGCTGTTCAGAGCTATTGAAAAGAGTATCTAAGACAGTTTAACTGTGGGAGGAAATATTTACCTGCTGGAATGGCCATTTCCAAAGAACAAACCACTCCCTTTTGCACATTTTCTGTAAAAGAGGAGTAAGAAAAACGTAGTGAGAGTTTTCACCACAGCATGTTCATGTCTGTTAGTACCTGTCAAAAGACTCCTTCCAAATTAAATAATTAATATGTGCAAGACCCACTCACTGCACTCTGTTGATGTTACAGCATTCCCAGTCCCACCTCACTGTTTTGCAGAACATGGAAGCTTTCTAATTTGTCTTCTCTCAGATATAATTACAACACGCATGAAACAGAAGAGATGAATTTGTCAGCATTATTGCAATAGTAAGATAAAAGATCCTTAGAAGTGACTTTTCTTTCTCAGATGTATAAATATTACAGTGTGATTGAGGCTGGAAATTGCCTCTGAAGGTCATCTTGTCCAATCCCCTTCTTACAATAGGTAAAAACAACTCTGTTGCATTTAAAGGAAACAGATTCTTTCTGTGCTCACATCTAAGATGTTATGAAAGTTTACATATTGTCAGATTTATATTCAGGAGACAAAGATTTTATTTCTTTTTTTTTAATCTAACCACAGAACTTGGGTCTTCAGAGACTCAGTTCAAAGTTCCTAATTAGTTCTTTTACCTATATATCCACTTTCTGCATATTACCATGAAATCACAATTGACCATGAGGGAGAAAGCTGCTGATAAAGAACAGAAAATTCAAAGATATGTCCTTAGATACCAACTGGCAACCAGGCAAAATTGAAAACACATAATCTAGAAGAATGCAGGGAAGGGCAAAGAGCAGCCTGGGCTAGTGGTTGTACACTTATAGTGGCATGAGGACTCGTGGGCTGACGGAACCAAGGTGCAGAGCATGCAGACCAGGACAAATGAGGTGGCATTTGTGTATAAGTAGCTTTTAAACCTGTATTGATTTGCACTTGGCCACTGATCCATGACTTGGGATGTACTCTCAGACCTCAGTGGTTTATTTTCCCTTTCTGTTTGACAGCCTTTGTGTTTGCCTTTGAAAAAGTATTTTTGCTGCCCAGTGGGACAGAAGCAAAGAGGAAGGGCTGTAAATAGGCTATCTGCACTGCCATGGCAATCTCCTTGGAAGATGGCATGGAGGTTCAGCCAGCATGACTTTGTCATGCAGCCAAGTCACTTTTCAAACAGCTTGTCCAGAACCAGAGGCTTTTCCAGCAGCCTGCGTGCTGCAGAAGGCCACAGGATTATTCTGCTACAGAGGGGGAATCTGCCAAGTCAGAACTCTGTCACTTTATTAAGTAAGAGTTTGTGAGGAAGCCGTGTGAATTAATCAGGGAGTCCAGACAGCAACTTGACTAAATCACTGAGGAGGAGTCCTGCAGCAGTAATGAGTTATTGTGTCCCCTGCCTAGGGGAAAAGGAACACATGTGTCAGGAGCTATGCTGACTGTATAAAATGACCTGGACAAATTACTTGGGGATTTTTTCCCAGAACAAGGGGAAAAAAAAAAAGGTGTATGTAACTCTTTTCCCCCAGAGAACCATTGTCACATAATAGTGCTTGGGTGTTTATTTCCTCCTCAGCTGAAAATCCAAGGATAAACCCAGGATGTTTCAATTGCTTCTATCCATTACACAGAAAGCAACTGGATTAGGCAAAAAAGGAATATTTCCCTTTTAAAAATCACAGCTTTGATAGAGAAAACTGATTTGCAACTGTGAAAAGTTCAAGCTCTTTTATTCTGCAAGTGGCAGACTTATGCTGCCAATGGAGATTGCACAAAGCCTGCCTGGAGACTCTGGCATGTAACAGGACAAATAGAAAAATGGATTTACTCAAGCTTGGGTATTTAATGGTTATTAATGGGGAATCTATGGTACCGCATGTTGTTTATTAACATATGTACCACATTCTTGTATTGCACATCCATAACAACAGTTCACCCAACACCCTATCATGCAGGAAGGCCACAGTTAGATATTTAAAAGTGTAATATTCACAAAAGCACCCAAGGAGACCTTATAAAAAAAAGACATCAAATGAAATAATTAGGAAATGTGAGTGAAAACCTTTAGAGAGTTTGCCTAATTACTTTCACTTTTGTAAATACAAGTATTCTAATTTTTAGGTACATTAATACCTATATATTTGGTTTGGCTCCAGATAATTAGCACTGTGCAGGCTACCCCAGAAGACAAAATTGGGAGTGGGGAGGGCTGAAATAAGGCCTGTCATCACATAAGCCACACTCATGCAACACACATTCATTTCCACATTCATGTAACGACCAAGCCTCCCCACCTTTCACTGAGGCTGCATCTGTCAGAGCTGTGAAGCACGAGCTGCACTGCCAGAAATGTCACCACTTTATGAGGGTGAAAAACACAGAAGGAAAGTTGTATGACCTGTAGTAAAATGAGAGGGCTCACTTTGCAAGATGTGGGTATACAGAAACACTGATAAACGTCTGGCATATTCTGATCTACCACTTTCGAGTATTTACAAGAAAGAGCCTGTTACAAGACTTCTCCCTAAAATAAACAGTATACAGATTGTGATCTCTGACACAAACATCTAAATCTGCATTCGATGAGAACAAAATATGCTGGGGAAAAAAAATAATAAAAAGATGCTCAAGAGTATTTGCTTCTTCATTGTTCCACAGAATCTCAGATTTATCTTCAATTATCACTCAACTACCAACGACTCTAGGGGTGAATCATTGTCTCTATAAAACCTAAGAAATCTGAGAATACTGCTGCATTCTCTATTCATCAGATATGGGGAACTAGAGCTATAGCTTTAACCTACAAGAACTTCAGGGAGAATTGAAGCTTTATTTCTGTTTTGTTATAGATGTCACCATATAAGCAACTCCAGAGAAGAACCTTCCAGTACCCTTCCTAAGAGAATTAGGAAGTTTATGAAAACTCTAATCTTATGCTTCTTTATCAGTGACAGAGTTGTGTATAGGGCTTTGGGATTTTTTAAATCTTTGCGCGTCTGAAAATTTTTCTCTCTTTGTCTGATCTGCAATATGTTCCTCACAACATCTCTGAGTATATTCCTGTGAAAGAGATGGTTTTAACCCTATCTGGCAAACGTGACATTGAGACACAGTGGGACTTGCCAGTGTTTCATAGCAACTGCCCAGAATGCTTGATCTGTTGAGAGTTTAAAAAGAGCGTCTGTGGCAAGGAGTGGGGCTGCCCTGCCCTCCCTTCTAAAATTCGCAGGGGGTGAAACCAGATCCAAACAGACACCTGGGAGGATATAAAGTAATTCAAGTGACTATTTCTACAAGAAGAGGATCGTTATTAATTAGGCTAGTTTAATCTCCCAGGCTCTGGTTCAAGACCCTTGTCCACAAAGTATCCAGCAGTGTTCCCAAGTTAATCCATAATTCACACTGAATGTAGCATGCTAGTTCATCAGACTGAATTAGGTCCTGTCACCTTCTCTGGTGCTTTAGCTTCCTCTAAACCTTATTGTGTGTTAGCTGACTCATTGCAGCACACAGTTTAAGCTAAAGGACATGGCTTGCGCAAATGTATAGTTAAAATAGCATTGTGGTCTTCATTTGTGTGGGGTAGCAGTTCTCTCCCTTAACACAGGATATAAACTGCTGCTTGAGGAATGTGGCAGCCTTTAGCACTTATTTGTCTTCCTGGACTTCCAGAAAAATTTCAGGAAGGAAACAACAATCACCCTTCACCAATCACTTTTTCTCACTGAAATTTCTTCCCTCAGAATGTGTCAAATAAAAAAATCCCTCAACTCTCATTAGGGGGTTATTGTCTGCACTTGAGGACTTAAAAAGGAAAATACAAACCCCTATTGCTAGCCTAAGAAAGTATTCCCTTCCTGAGTGTATAAATGTTAATCGGATAAAATAAAAGGCAGTGCTAATGGCTGATTTAAACCCAAAAGCCCAGAGACATTTACATTCAGTACATTCACCCAAGGAAGCCTCTCTGCTGAAGTGGGGTAGATGACGCAGTTTTCAGCAACAAACATGATCAAACATCAACTGACTGAGACAAGTACAAAAAGCAAGTCTAGTTTGCTTTCCTGACTTTTAATAGCCCTTTAATTTTGCCTAATGATACTGTTTGTTCTTTAATATAATCTTCCTCTGAATGATCGTGGTTTCTACAACAGAAATGTAACAACAGGCTCTCTCCTTAGAATCAGCCTGACCTGAGTGAAAGTGAGAAAGCTTTCTGGGTTGTAATAATATTGCAATAGCCTTTTTTTTTTTTTTCCCCCCTCATGGAAATCAAGGTTCATTTGGCAGTGCTGGCACTGCATGTCAAGCCTTCTCAGTCTTGACCTCAAAGAATTCATCAGCTACCTAGCCTTTGGTATGAATTGTGAACAAGGGGATACAGACTGCACCCAGTTTATTTTTTCATTGCTGCTATTAGATTTGTCCCCCATTTCCCAGAGAGTAATGTGCTTTCAGGGGTCTGGCCACAGGACAGACAGAGGGCTGATGTGAGTGCAGAATTCTATTTTTGGCATTCTACCTTGATAGCTGGTGTATTTCTTCATTACTGCTCTGTATGTAACCTCCAAGTGATAAGTACAGGAAATAACCCAAATAAGAGTAATGGAAAAACAGGTTTCCTTTGCAGACAGTGATAAAAAAAATGTCTAATTTTCATTCCAGCTGGCATGCAGACAGCCCAGGCCAGGTTTATCTGACAGTGCATCTGAGCTGTGTTCTTCCACATCATTTGCCATTCTGAATTTTAACCAACAAAAGTGTATTGACAAGGGAATTTGTTAAAAACTTTTATTTATCTTGTCTATGCCATTGCCACATCTTCAACTTCACTGAAAATGATAGGCAGCATAGCAAACCTGAATAATATAATTTACCTTTATTTCCATGTTCTTTGAGCCAGGGTTTCCCAGACACTCCCAAAGGTCACACACAGCCTGCAAAACACTCGCAAAGGAAGTCCTTGTTTGGGATGCTGCATTTAATTTAGGCAACACATTGAAGATTGATTTTGTTATATAGAATTCCTAACCTGAGCAACTGTTTGTGAACTAACCCTGGAAGTCCCTGCTCAACATTTTCTAAATCTCTATTCCTTTTTTAAAAAAAAAAGAAAATTGTCAATGTTCAATTCTGTTAAAAGGTAATGTTTTGGGAAAATTTTGAGCAAAACACCCTGAGGTCTCTGATTTATGAAAGAATGTAAATTCCACATATTCTGGTGTCCATTTCAATAAATGAGTGCATCTTACTGTATAGAAACTGGCATTACCACAACAGTGCTCTTTATGATTACAAAGACAAAAATCCCCTTCCAATAGCCTTAGTGAGATGATAAGGCTGATGGATCCTGAGGACAGGTTTTAAAGCTAAGAAGAACTGATTTCTTTGAATAATTATGAGAAAAACTAAATAGAGTTGATATAGAAAGGAGTCCAGCAGTGTGTGTGCTGTGTGAATCAAAGTGATACTTTCCAAGACTTTTTCTATTGTGCAAACTACTCACCTTTTAATCCAAACTTAAAATATTAGTAGTACCATATTGAAACATAGAAAAAAAAAAATTTCGCATAGGCTTAAATTTGGAGTGGGAGAGAAAATTGCAAGAAATAAACAGCAACAAGGAAGGCATATCCAAATCAGAAACTGCAGTTTTTATGTTACATTATAATTTTATCTTAAACTTGTTTTAATCTTTTTATAATTCTCAGCCCAGGTGAAGAACCGCATGCTGAGAGCATAAATCTAGAAGAATTATCAGTGCACAATTATTTTTGGTAATGGTTCCATCTTGGAGGAAGTAAACCCTGGCAGGGCCAATAAATTTTAATATTGTGACAGTGTGGTGGGAAAGTTTAAAATGCAATGCCACCATCAAACCTGGACGGACACAAGCTGTACCTTCAGTCACAGATATTCCTTTCAAAGAAACTCACGGCTTGGGCAAATCAAATAAGATCAAACAGTACACTGATAATACAAAAGTCTCCAAACTGGTCTAGGAACTGCCTCTTTGTTTCCTTGTATATCAGAACAAATAATTTTTGCTCTTTCCCCCTCTCTGCCCCAGAATTCCCAGCTAAGTTTGCTAACTTCTTAGTCTTATTGCTTCTTTCTCTGGTTGCCATGAAGGAATTGCGTCTTGCAGCATGAAACCAACCCAGTTTGTTCCTCCTCAGGGCATTGCCAAGAGGAGGGCTTTGACTTTGCAGGAGAGAAAATGGATTTCTAAGATGCCTGACTGATACCCCTGCCTCCTGCAGCCCAGCACGTACGGGCTGGGGAAGTCCTACAGATCCTCCACAAAGCACTGACTCCAGGGATGGAGAGCTGAATTTCTGTACAAACCTGATATCAAAGATCAGGCCCAGGCTGTGCGGAGGAGTGATATTATCCTTTTAGTTGACAGGGGTATCCAGATGCTTTTATATAATCTTTAAATACTGAGTTTGAACAACCTGGATATGATCACCAGGAGCTTTTTCTCTGAAACATTAAATATATAATATTTTATAACCCAGTTTAAATGTGTCCCATGCAAAATTCAGGATTGGATTTCAATATGTAATTTTCTTTTAATTTTTAAAGGAGTTCTTTTTATTTTACTATATCTGTATCTATGGAATGATGAACAAATCAAAATAATAAAGCCTACACGTAATTTGATATTTGATCATTAATCTAGTCTTGTAAAATAAAATTTTAACCAGTCATAAATTTAGATGTAATCAGAACTATATCCATCACTATACCATTAGTTTGCTGAGTTGTCAAATAACCAAAATCCATTATCCTTACATAAACTTCTAGTTTCCAAGGCAATTTAGTCTCTAAACTCTGAAGAGCTGCCAGTTAAATAACTGTGGTTTTCTTTTAAGCATAAGGTAGAGAAAACTAAAATTCAAAATAAGGGGAAAAAAAGAGAATTATGGAACACTAAAAAAATGAAATTACATCAAAGCACTTTTTTAATATAAACATAAATTCTGGACAAAAAGTAATAAAAATATTACAAAAGGAATGTTTGGAAGAAATCTTGAATATTATTAATAAACTCCACTGATTAAGATACTTACAGCCAATGCCTTTTATCATTAATGATTGGACTCCATTATGTGAGTCTCCAGATACTTTATTTCATTTTTTGCAAATCTACTCACAACAAGGTTTAGAAATAATGCACAAAGAAGCCTACATGAAAGGAAAATTAAAACTATAGCTGATTTGGTGGGAAGGGAAATGGACAATCCTCATTTGCTCTTAAAGGAAATCTATTCCATTGAGCTAGCTTTTGGAGCAAGGCAAAAAACAGTAAAAATATATAGATTACAGATCTGCAAATGGAGGGTTCATTTTGAGCTGTGTTGACTTTCAACTTCTGGAATAAGTTGTGAATAAACCAAAACAAACAAACAACTCTCCTCCAAATGAAGTTATGTATTGCTTTTACTTATTGGGGTTTTTTGCTCCACATTGAAAAGAAAAATAAACCCCAGACAAATGCAAACCCAAATACCTGCTGCCAAAAAATCCAAGCAAACTAAACACCCCAAACAAACCAGGAAAAAGTGGTGTATCTTTGCAACATAGGTAAAGATTCCTCTTTCCCTTTTCTCGTTCCAATGCAAGGGGAAATACCATCTACTTACTGTTACTCTTTTGCTGGACTTTTCCATGTTTGCCGTTTTTGGAATTTGCATTTCCTCCACAGCTGTAAATTCTATCCCCCTCTTCTGCTCGCTAATCTCTTTTCTTTCTTAGAATCTGAATCTGGGATGCTTTCCAGGATGGTTGATTGTTAAAGAATATTACAAGGAATGTGAAACAAAATTTTTGTGTGTGCATATATAAACTCAGCTGACTTCGGAAGAGTCTCAGAAAACTGCAGCTTAGTGGGGCTCTTCCCTCAAAGGGTGAATACAGACCATGGTTCAAAAGAGCTTAGGAAATATGCCTAGAAAAAATTAGAGATGTAGTTAATTTGGAAGTTTTGGTCATGAAAATTTGTCTCTTCAATACCATATCTCCTTATTGTCACCATTTCTCACCAGTGAGTTTGTTAATCAATCTAGATTTTTGTTCTTAGTTTAGTTTTTTTTTTTCTCCAAAGTCTGTGTGGCAATACCTTAGGACACCATAGAAAACAATTTTCACAATGGGTCGATATTGTACAACTATCAATCCAGAAGCTTTAGAAAAAGAGTGTCAAACACTGCTGTGAACAGTCTGATTTCCTCTAGATTGAGCTGTATCCCAGGAACCTGATGGCCAGAAGCTCTTAATTTGGTCATAGTAAGTCCAACTGCACATGTGGTTATGGCACATGAAAGGCAACACTTGTGAGAAAATTAGGCTATAAACTTCACAGATGGGGTAGCAGGGAGGCAGGAAAATGTTCCTGCTTTGTTTAAAAAACTCTCTTGTCACTGAACTAGGAAAGAAGAAAGACAGGATTGTGCTGTTAGTCTTCATGGCATTCTCACATAGCTTTTTATTACCAAACCAAACTCTCCTTGTCATCCTGTTCTACTTTTATGGACTTTCTTCCCACTCTTCCACTAACAACATCAATGAACTGTTTATCGCCCCTTGATGCAACTTGTGTTTTTGTTTTTACAACAGATTTAAAAAAATACTGTGCGCCATAATCTAAAACAAGGACATGTCATCTGGTTCTGTATCATCATATAATATCCATCTGTTCTTCTCTCTCATTCCCTCGTGCAGTCCAGTGCTGTCTTTGCGTTTTTGACTGCAGGTGGCTGTCAACATTTTGCCCCAGATGCTTATTGTTGAGGGGGGTTGGTGGTTTGGGGGTTTTTGATGGGGGAGAAAAGGCCTGTATTCCTTTGGCTCAGACTGCTGTACTATTGCTGTACCTCTCACTTCTTCTGTTCATCCCATTCACAATTCAGCCAGCTGAAACTCCACAAAGATCCAGCGTAAGGGAATTGAAGTCAGGAGGTGGCTGTGTCCTGCAGACCCTGATGTGAGCACTGCTGTGCAAATGCCTATGGGCCTGGCTGCTTCACGTTACCTGCTTCCCCCAAAATGAAGTAACTGGCAAGCAGGATTCCAGTAGGCTGTTATTTGGCATGCTGTATCCATCCCCTTCTGTGTCATGGGCTTTCACACAGTCTAAGAATTATTCATGTGGCAAACATCTGGATTTACATAGGATCCAGGAAGGCTAATCTGTGCTGGCACAGAGAAGGGATGAGTGCATAATAAAGCAAACAGCCCTAAATCAGAGCAGGGTAAGGGGCAGGCCAGTACCACTACACTGTCCATCCAGCTGGAAAAGTAGAATTTAGGAAGAGGATTACAAAGAATTACAAAGATTTTAGAGGAAGGATTATTTTGGCTGCTCAATGGCACGTGGACTATATCTAGTACCTTCCCAGAAGCTTTTTTGTCTAAAACTGTAATAATGTGTGTTTTGTTCCTAGGGCTGATTTATCAGGAAGGCAATGAAATGAATCAATATAAACTCCAAAACAAAAGAACAACATCTGACAGGGCTTACAGGAAAGCAAACAAGATTACAATCGTGCTAATGCACCCTACTACATATGGGCCAGCAGAAATTGTCTGTCACCACACAGTGGCAGGAGCAACAAATTGTACTCAAGCCTGTGGGAGACCATAGTTAAGAATTCATCTAACACAGGCAGTGTCTAATGACCAAAGAAACTTTTAATCTAGGACTAAAAGGGAGCTAAAACTGTAAGAGATAATGTAAGAGAACTCATATTCTGCTGGTTTTTCATATATTGTTCTGTATTTATTTGCTCATTTAGATACACAGCAGATCAATAAGAAAATAGGTTTTCCACAAAGGTGTTCAGTAAACAAGAGGGATGGAACTCTTTGCAAGCACCTGGCACCATCCCTCTCCCCATGATACATACCAGGCTTAGAACAGTCTTAAAAATGTCTGTAAACATATGTAACAATCTTGCTTCTTTCAGGATACAAAACTGTTTTCTGAGTATTTAATTTGCTTTTGTTTTCACTGGAGGAACTGGAGGTTGGCAAAAGGTACATGACTGCAGGACATGCAGCTCCATTTGGTTTCATTGGGAATCCAATATTTGTATGTACCTGTGAGATGAAATCTTGATGCTAACCTTATCTCAGGTGGAGGAAGCCTGTATTTATAATCAGTAAATCATAAATCACCCTTTTTACTTTCGTCCAACCAGCTCTTTCTCTGATATTTCCAGCATCAGAAATACTGATTTTCCACAAGTTTTCTTCTGGGGAAAATATTTCAATCTCTCAGCAAAGTGGTGGTTTCTCCATGGATTACACTGATCTGAGTTATGAGAAGGTTGGTTAAGAAGATATCAGTCTCTTTTTTTCACTACTTGAAATAAACAAAGGACAAAACAGCTGGAAAACAAGCATTAGAAATATGATGAAGGTAGGAGTGAGAAGGGAAACATGTCTTTCCCCATACTAGACATTGATTAGATGAAGAGTGCCTGCTGAGCGTCAGGTTGAACAAATAACAGCCATTTCTGGTTTTTATTTTCTGAAGCTGGAAAAAGTTGATTGTTAAACAGTAACAACATGTTATGAATCATTTTTGTAGTTTCAGTAGTGTCTTCATTTTTCTTCAGCTCTAAAAATATTAATATAAAATGCTGAAAGGGCTAATGAGACAGTGGTACTTCGATGTTTCTCTCACTGATGTCACAGAGTGGTGTATTGATTTTATTTAACTTCTAATTGGCTCACATTACTAAATTACCATCATTAAGGCTAGAAATTTGTTTAAATGATCAATCAACACAAAATAAGGTCAAGATTATTAGTGACAGACTGGATAGTCCGATAAATAGATCAATAGAAAGAAACAGAGATAGAACAATCAGAAGTTTAGACTAAACAGAAAAAGTAGGTCGACCTTTTTTCTCTTTTTTAATTACATACCCACTGGCTTTTTCTGTGGGGACTTGAAATCTTGAAGTATAGTTCTTCACTGCATAATTAGAATTCTCAGATCTGACTGATCATGTCAAATTTTGAAGCAGAACAAATAGTGAAAACTAGGCACACTGAGATGTTGAGCCATCAAATTACATTAGCAAAGTCATGGCTTAATAGAATTCTCTACTAATTCCACCAAGTTAAGATATGGAGAACACTGAAATACTTTAAAAAAAAAAAGCTCCACATTAATTAAACAAACTTACAATAAATCAGTCTAGACTGGTGCATAAACTTAAATCTGAACTGTTAGGTCAGGGAGATTATAAACTGACTACACTTTTTTTTTTTTTTTTTAACTCATATATCCCAATAATTAATTACTGAAAACAATGCACACTCCAAATTTAACTAATATCCCCAAATCAAGTATTTCTTTACTTGACTTTGTTCCATCACACCACAGATTCAGGAACATGGTAAAATATCTAGTACGCTTTCCATTTGCACAAAGTGTGCCTGATCTTTTCTCAGCCACATCCAGAACACCTTATGTTTTGTCCTCATTAGCCAAGAATAGGCTGCATTCTTCTTAATGATCACTAGGGATCACTCAGATTTCTGCACAAACTAGGACAAGCTATTTCACTCTTTTGTGCTTTGGCTTTCCCATCTGAACATGAGGATGTTAATTTTTCCCTCTTTCCTTTAAACAAATTGAGATATGTGTAAAATACTGTTTAATGCTAAAAAGAACAATAATTTGATTTTCTGTTTTCCTATCAAAATATCACCTCAGGTTTCCTGCTAACAATGTTAAAAGCTCTATCCCAGCTGTCTGTTTTAAGAAGAGTCTGCCTGTACTGCTGACTACTCAAATTAAAATTTATGTCTTGAATTACAACTGTATTATTTCTTGCAGAGTTTCCCAAAGCTCCTTCCAAGGGATAGGTGGGTACAGGGACATCTCTGTGTTTCTTTATATGGCTCCAGGGGCACCCCAGCTACTGCCTGAAAAATGGGCAACCTTCTAAATTCAAGCCTATCTCCTTCTTTGCCGGTCCTGCCTCCTGGCCACCCTGCCACCATTTGTGTCATTGGAAGGAGATGGGCAGCAGAAAAGGTTCTATTCACTAGTGATCTCAGCCTTCAGATGCTGGGTGGATAAGTCCAGTCACAATGATCCAGAAGGGTACTTTCTTGAGATAGCTACCAGATGACTTATTCAGTACACAGTGAAGCTTGAGGAACACACAGCCAAGACAGTTGCTCCCAGGAGCAGAGGGTCAGACTTCATGAATAAGGAATTTCCATGTTCCTATGAAAACTGAGCACTCATCCATAATTAATAACATAAAATTTTGCCATGTGTACTTGGCAGTATTATGGCATTCCCCTTTCTCAAAAGGACAAGAGGGTCTTTGCTCACGAACTAGTGGGGCTCATTGATGGAGCTTTAAATTAAGACATGACAAGGGAGGGGGATAACATCAGGCTTGACTGTGACAAACCATGGGAAAACATGCCAAGGTTAGAGGAACATTCAGAGTCAGGTTGGATGGGGCTCTGAGCAACCTGATCTAGTTGAAGATGTCCCTGCTCATTGCAAGGGGCTTGGACCAGAAGACCTTTAAAGGTCTCTTCCAATCCAAACTGTTCGATGATTCTATGAAAGTTTCTGGATATATCCTTTACTCTCTCTTTTGTCTTCTAAACAATTTGCTTTCCTTTTCCTTTCGCCCCCTCCGCCGTTTCTCACTCTCCCCACTACGATGCACTCACCCACAGTAGCAGTTGCTCTGTATTAGAGCTGATTATAAAAAAACCAAAAAGGCATAAAGAAATGTATTGAAGAAAGAAGCTGAAAAGTTTGCACAGCCATAGTGGGAACAAATACAGGTGGAAAAAAGTAAGAAAGATTAAAAAAAAAAAAAAAAATCTTCCTGACAGTTAGTAAAAACATACATTCCCAAACATTTCTGCATTACATTTTCATTTCCCATTTTCCCACCTAGGCTCAAATGCCCACCTCTCCGACTAAAGTAGTTTCTCTTGTTTCTATTCAGCTTCAGTGCCTGCTGCAGTTACTTTACATGCTTTTTCACAGTGCATAACACTTTGCTTTTTGAGTCTGGAGAATTCTTCTACCTCCAAACAAAAATCAATGCATATCTGCCTTAGAGCAGACAAGGGCAGCAGTGGTCCTTCATCAGTTTTCTGATGATGTGTATTATTTTAGGTGCCTGGTCTATGATTCTGAATAAAGCAGAACAGATGAGATGTCTTTCTCTAGACACATTCCTCAACAGCCTTTTTGAACTCCCACTGGAAAGTTGCTGTTTATTCTCTCCTCACACCCACTCAGCCTTGGTGCGCCTCAGCAGCTGCCGTAAAATTCTCCCCTTGATGCTGATGCATAACTCACATCTGCGTTAATCAGAGTATATATGTAGAAGAATTGAGAGGGAAAATATACCCTCATGTGAATTTGGAAGCTCCAGGAACATCTAAAAATATGTGTTATCCTTTCCTTGAGTATACTATTAAAAATAAAATAAAGCATCTCAAACACAAAGGATTCAGTTCAGGATACACAGACATCTGAACTAAGGTGAGTTAATTTTTTCCCTTGTTTCTCTGGTGTTGTTCAAGTCTTTCTAAAAACAACCAAACAACAAACAACTGCAAGGCACTCTGGAGAATATTTCAGCCCAGTTATGCTAAAGAAAAATGAGAAATACCATATCAAATGACATTGAAACTTTGCTCAGATTGTCATAAATCATGCTTGTCACATGCATTTACATTAGCTGCTGAATACTGAACTGACTCCACAACATACCTGAACAAATTGCAAAAAAAGTGCATTAAAAATAAAAAATGAGGGTGAGAAAATTAGACCAGGGCAGGTAAGCTCATCCTGTTTTAAAGAGAGAGTTATATTCTCAGTAGCAGATATACAAATACCTTTCTCACAGACATTTTTTCAGTGATTTAAGGTTCAGCAGAAAAGAAACTCTGACTTTGCCACACTCAAAGGTATTCAGTAGCTTGCCCCTGAGTGCCCAAGGAATATCAACCCAAGTCTTCTCCTCTTCATGCATCTCTCTTGTTTTACCATGCCAGCTCAATCCTAGCCAATGATATTATTATAAGAAGCAACACACTAGAAATGCAAGTTCACAGCATCCAGTTATGTTAGTCTCTGAAAATAAATTAAATTATTATTATCATCATAATAATAATTATTATTAAGAATAATGATGATAATAATAATAATAATAAAAACAGGGAGAGAAGAAGGAAAATATTTAAATGTAAATATGAGAAATATATTCTGGAAAACTACCGACAGTTTGGTTTATTGAAGTTTAGAAAGGACAAAAGATGAGAATTGGAAGAAAAAGGGAACTCAATTCATCACACAAGGCAAATGACCTACTGTAATAAACTTATATCTGTCATCTCTTAGGTGGCTTCTTGCATGTAAATATAGGAGTTTTGCACATGATGATCTTCATCACTGTTCTGAGGACACTGACAGATTATGGAACTGACAAGGTCTCTCCAGGACTTAGACGTGTTTGAAGTATTTCTCCTCTATCTGTGAATAAATCAGAGGAAAATTTCAGTGCAAGGCAGGCATGTCCTTCTCAAGTCCCTTTTGTGCTGCTCTCTGCATGCAGGTGATTTGTAGTCCCCTCACCAGCTTGATTGAAACGTGAGACAATTCCAGATATGGGCTGAAACAAATGCTTGCCATGGGGATATTTTCAATAGCTGACAATTTTTTTCCATGTAGCTTAAATGGCATAATGTCACTCAAAAAAAAAAAAAAATCTTAAAAAAGAATAACACAAAAGTCACCATACTTAATGGTAAATTATGTTTTCAATATTTTTGGAACATTTTATGTATTTAATTAACTATAAGGTTTTAACTTCTTTTCAAACATTCCCTCTAGAAATAGTTAATAACTGCAAATGTTCCCAAGTCACAAAAAAGTTACAGAAACCATTAACATCATGTCTGCACCCAGCATTAAGAGTGGAAATAATTTTAAAGGAATGATTAATATCCAGAAATGAATGACAAATAAAACTTGCAGCAGCCTGAAGCCAGATATTTAAAAAAAGATAGAACAGCTGCAATTTAAAAAGAAACAGAGTGCAGGGAGAAGTACAAAGAAAAAGAAAGGTAACAGTTCTGAAGATTATTAAGAGCAATCATTTTATATTGCATGTGATGCTGTAGTACATATGACAGGACACAGGTTTAATTATTGGATTAGATGCTCTCAGAGGTCTTCCCCAACTAAATGATTCTATGACTTTATGACTTAGCTGGGTATTGCAAAAACGTTGCAAAATCAGAAAACAAGTGAATGAATCAAATGAGTTAATGAATATGCAAATCAACACACAGTCAAACAGAGATGCTGTTGCTTTCCAGAGTGCTAAATATATAACAACATTTTACAGCAAGAATCTTTACAAGTACTAAGGAAAATCCCATTTCAGTAACATACACAGAGAAAAGCTGAGGCACATGGCTGTTGATCTAAAAAAATTTCTGCCTACAGTTATGCTGGGAGCCAGTGAATAAGGCAGGACTAATACACAGGTCTGTGAATTCCTCTGCTCATCAGAACCCTCCTGCTTGGAAGCACAGTGTATAGTGACCTGAAATGTTCCCAAACCCATTGGCTTTTAAGAGCTCTAAACCAACACCTTTTAGCAATGTCCTCAGTTCTTCCTGTTCTACTTTCCATCCTCATAATCATAGCTGAAGAATTTCTAAACCATATCCTTAATTTTTAAATTCTCACAGTTAATCATCATCTTCTGCTTTTCCTTAATTTGGTTTACACCCATTCATACTTGTGTTCTGACTACAAGATTGTCTGGCTCACTTTCTATTTACCTTTTGATCCAATAGATCAAAATTCCTTAAACCTTTAATATGACACGTTTTTTACTCATAGTCTATACTTTCTAACATTATATATAAGTTTTTCATCTATTTTCTCCTCAGAAATCAGATACCTTGGTAAACCAGAAAAAAACCCTAAACAAACTATTTTCTTTTCCCTCATGTTTTGCTTGTGTCTTTACCTTATTTACCAGTAATCGACAGAAAGACAAAAAGATAGTGATACATGAAGCAATGTGTAAAGAAAATGCAATGTTCTCCATGGAATGAAGTCACTATTCATGGGTGGCGATGAAATGCAGTTGCAGGATCACAGGTGTACCTTCTGATAAGGATGCACCACCATATGTAGGTACATTCTTATGACCTTCCCTCAACATAAAAATGCCCTGTAAGAAAAAATATATTTTAGTGGTCACTTAAGAAACTGTTCAGTCACAAATTTAAACAAATAACTAATGGCAGGATTCTTCACAAAACCTTTTCACAGATAAATCGGACTAAACTTATTAGAAACCCTTCTCTGAAATCTAGCCATGAAAATATTAGAAAAGCAGTAAACCCACAATATTTCTCTGCTTTTTAAAAATGAATGTCAGACTCCTAATATTGAAGAGGACTTTACCAGAATTGATCCAAAACAAGCAAAAGAACCCCAGCAACAACAACAGCAATAAAAAGATGGTTCCATTCCTGTTAAGCTTCTAGAATTCATTACAGAATAGAAAAGAAAAATGTGCACAGGTCCTTAATACCCAAGGACAGAGTTCATAATAATAATAAGCCTTCATAATTATAAATATCCCCACACACTGCCCCAAAAAAAAGGAAAAAAAAAAAAAAAAAAAGGTGAGTTTTGTTTGTAAAAAGAAATGTCAGAAAAGACACTTACCACTCACATTGGAAAATTATAAACAAACAAATAAGGAAATTCATCTATTTATTTACACGTTGATAAAGCCTTTTAGTTTACACATTAAAAAATCTTTAGTCGACCGATTGGATTCCTTTTCACTTTCAAGACCCTGAGCTAATCCTCTCATGAGAAGTAAAAGAGGAATTAGCATCAAAGCAACTTTCTGCAGTAAGTAGGGTGAGTTTTTTTTCTTGACAGGTTTTGATTTATTATAACATTTTGTCATGCAGGACTCTGTAGTGAGACAGAGATTTTTCTAACTTGGCAAATTACAGCTGAACCAGATTTGTAGGACTACTATTTATTTATTATTATGTTTACTTTATTATACTACATTTTATACTGATAGGGCAAGGAACACTGAAGACAGTATGTATAGAGTAAAATGTATGGAGCACATGAACAGTACTATAAGTTCTGTAATAATAGTAAAATCACAAAAATTAGGTCTTCCTCTCTGCATCCACTCTCTTGAGACTCTTAATAAATACAGAATCTTTGGTCACTACCAAGAATAGAGTAAGGATAAATCAAAGGTCTGCTATTAAAATTAACTGAGTGGGTAACATGCAGAAGAAATCACCATTTTATATAATATAGCAAAACCCTCCAGAACTCAGATTCTACCTTCAGAAGGAAACCTCTACCACATCTCTAGAGATAGTAAAACTGCCCCAAAAGAAGTTGCAATAGACAGAATAAAGGATTTGCAAATTTTCCTAAAAAAATTGATTAAAGATTCTTAGTTCTCTTCCCTAATTGTTTGTGAAATACTATGTAATTGTCTGACAAGATTCCTGTATTTTTTATATATATATATATTTATTCTTCTCTCAATTTCTGGACCCTTTGCTTACATCTCTCACATTTTTCAATTATATTAATTAAGTTTGTCAGCTTAAACTGGTGCAGTTTTTCTTCCAAAGAAATACATTCAATTGTATTTCCTTTCAATATTTCCTTTCTGCCTTGGAGGAGGGATTAGAAAGGATTTCCAAAGTATCTGGAAGACATCCAGGTGCTATATAACCTCTTTTCATTGGTGATCATGATAGAGAAGTTAGAGTAAAACTGAATGGCCTGACCACAGAAATCCTATTTCTGACAGGCTAAGTCAAAAGCAACCACAGACAACTCTGGACTGAATTTGGAGTGCAGTGGAATAAAGGACATCTACATCTGCCTTTGAGGAGAAAAGTGAGGAGCAAAATGTTTATGCTGTGTGCTCAAGGCATAGAGGTTGCATTGTGAATGTCCAAGCAGGATTAGAATCCAGCTGAATCCAGCTGAATTGTGAGCTGATACCAAACAATTTTCACCTACTGAAGATTAATGGATCCAGTGGTTCAGCTAAGGTTAGTTTCTGTGAAATGGTCCAAGAGGATTTTTCAGCTTTATTTATATTTTTAATTTCACTTTCTTTCCTGACCTATTTTTGTGCATCTTTCACGTTTTGCAGTGATGCTGTCTTATCTTGTCATCAGCTCATATCCGTGACACATCTTCACAGACAAGTAATCAAAAATTATTTTTTAACATAATATTCATGCGTTCATAATTCAATATTCACATATTCCAACAGTTTTAAGGAAGGTATAAGCAATAAGAAGATTAGTGCTGAATATTCAGATGAGGTAAAAGAAGGACATCACTCTGTATGAAAAGATTCATCTGTAACTGTTTACAGAAGTCAGGGTTGAGATTTTGTTTGTGTTTGTGTGGTTTTATGTTTAACTGAAGTCCATGAAAAACATATTGGCCCAAATAAAGTTTAGCTGTAGGTAAAGCCTGAACGTGGCATCTCATGATCACAGATGTCACTGGTAGTCCCTCTGTGACTGAACTGTCTGAGCCCAATGACATCCAGTAGTAATTTCAAATGGCACACACTGTAGTAATCTGGAGACTGCAGGAGAGGTTAGAAAGAGCCATATTTCTAAAATTCACTCTCTGCAGTGGCAAAATTACAGGATTTTACCTTGATACCATCCAGTAGGGATTCACTCCACAGTGGCAGCGCAGTCAGCATGTTTACAAGTGCAGTCTTTGTATGAAGATACGAACTTCACCTGCTTGAGTGGATTAAATCAAGAAGGGGCCACAGCTACTGTAAGGGGCTCAAAAATGTACGCCATGAATGCATGGAGTCATTTGGAAATCAGTCTCAAGACACCATCCAGAGTCTGCATAACATTTAGTTCAGAAGTCATTGTAAGAAAAAGAGAAAAGAGGCCTGACTGAACTTCCTTGATTTAGTGCAGGGTATTAGACTATTGCTTTGGGATAAAAATTTTGTCATTGCGCTACTTTTGTACTGAGCTTTCAGTCATAGGTACTCTCAGTTAAAGTGAATCACCACTTTGATAGTAAATCATGGCACACAGTGATGAGAGACAGATTATGAGATATAAGTGGCTTAACTTTGCTCTTTTCTGTTTTCAGATATATGAACAAGGATCCTGGTTAGCTGTGAATGTAATTTTTTTTTCCCCCAAGTGGAACTGAGCTTTATATCTGCCCAATGAAACTCCAGCCCAGGTGCCCCAAATAATTTATCTTTGTACTGGATCTTAACTCTCCAAAGATTTTAAAAAAAAATTGAGATAGCATCAAATATGGCAGCAGCATTTATGTTTGCAACTGATCTGATAAGAGGAAAAGAGGGAAACACCTGTAGCAACTGAATTAAAGCTCTGAGGAGTTAAGAAAATTAGAACAGAACAAAGATGGCACTTTTGAAGCTGAACCCCAAGCTGAGAGAAAATATCTAATCTGCAACACAGTCTGCTTAGTGTCCCATAACTCAGCACAGCATTCTTCAGCAGTAAGCACGGACAGAAGCCAGCTAGGAATAGGAAACATCAGTGAAAACATCACAAAGGGCAATGGAAAAGCTCCAGCTGACTTCATGAGACTGGATCAAGCAAAAGGGTCAGCAAACCTTGGATGGTGGGAGCAGGTGATCCCTTGGCATCCTGGGAAAAATTATTTTCCACAGTAGATTTTGAAGAAATTGCGTTATAAATTAAAAATTTCTTTAGCCACATATATATAATTTTCTTTCATGGTTGAAACTTTCTGAGGATTTCAAATATATTTTGTTTTCATATAAAACTTCATGACAAGAAAATCCCCCTCATGTCCCTCACTTCTCCCAGAATTATAGAAACAAAGATAAATTAAAATAGGTGATTTTAATTCTGCAAGACATTTGATTCTCTCCACACACAATAACAAGTTTTAATTCATACCAATGTTCCTGTTGTGATTTAAAAAAAAACAAAAACAAAACAACACAAGATTCTAAGTCTGTCATATCTGCTAGAGCTTTCTTTTGTAACAGTATTCATTATCGCCCAAGTCAGTGTAAGGAACAGATAATACATGTTTTGTCCTTTTGACAACTATTCATTTAATTGAAAGCATAAATGTGTAGGCCTGTGTAGACACATGATTTAAGCAAGTAGTGTTTAAATCAAATCTCATTTTAAAAAGCTTGATTGACATAGCAGTATGCCAGGTGGCTGTTTTGCAAATTATAACTTGTGTCCACTGGAAGAAAAAAAAAAGAGAAAAAGTTCGTGTTTTCTTTTAGGCATGCCAGATCAGACAAAGAAGTTTCCTACTTTGAAGAGGTTTGTTATAGATGCCAGAGGTAGAACAAATAGGTATTTGGAAAAAATAATTTAATGTAATGTATATCACTTGTGAAATCCAGAGTGCTTTCTGCTCTCCCTTGACAAGTGACCGCACCTGTTCCTCACACAGCTTCCAGTGAACATAGCAAAAATAGCTCATGGTCTCTGGGGCAGGATCTGGAGAGTTCTGGAGCAGAGATGCCAAAGATCATCAGGTACATTCATAGGAACAGCAATCTTCTCTAGGCGTGGCAGCCAAGACACCCTCTGGTTGCACACTGTGACCTGGGTGAAAGGTTTCTCTCAAAATGTGGCTTTGCCACTAGTCTTCAAAATTCTGCTCAGTTGGTACCTCAAATAATCCTGCAATGTAGTTTTCAGATTTAAGTCCCTAAAGACGAAAAAGCAAAATGCCACATAAAAAGAATTACAAAGGAGTCAGGCATCCCGGATTTGAACTTGGCCAGAAGAATCAGAACAGGAGCAGTGTTATTCCCCTGGTAACATACTCTTCCAGTAGGGAAGTTTGATTTTTCAGGCCACTCAACTGAGCCCTCACCCCAACTTATCTGTCTCTTACATATGGGATGAAACAAGAGCTGCACTGACACAGTTCAAAACTACTCACCCAGCCCTCAGACTGACAGTCTCTCCACTCAGCGTGTGCAGCTCTGATCTTTCCTTGCACTTCAGAGAAGGCAATCACCTCTGCTGCCTCCCAAAACATTTCAGCATCTACCACAGCTGTTTTTGTGTCTTCTGCCAAGACATCTGTCTACGGAAGGATGTGAACCAGCGGCTTGTTTCAAGTAAGTTTTAATAAAATGTTTCTGCTTTCCCCTGGATAAAGTAAATGATGCCATTACAAGCTGGTGTGTTATTTTTTATGAGCACCATTGACAACAGGAGCCTTTCACACTCACTCTCCGGTAATTCCAATATCACATACCTGCTACTATTCTGTTATGGCAGCCCTAATTCATAAAAAAAAAGAGTTTTATATCTGTATGTGTGGGATGAAGGTTTCTGAGACTGGCTCCAGTTTTGTCAGTTTGTCTTTCCTCTGGTGTTATCCAGACCTTCTGCCCCCCACTCTCCCCTGGCTGTATTGGATGTAATTTTTAGCACACATCCCACATTACCCACTCTCACTTCCCCAAAACATTTGCACCTTCCTGACATACTGTGCCAGTGCCTTATGTATTTGTTTTGAGGTGAGATGTCACCAGCTCTGCAGCTACAGGTGGGGTGACAAAAAGACAACCACGGTGGCACAATTTGTGTGCTTGTGGCTGGCAAGTAATGGATAGCTGGCATTGTGGATTTCAGAGTTGAAGTGACACCATTGGAAAGATTGACCTTTGCATTTTATGCATGTTTCAAAATGAAGGGATGGGGTGGTGTTTTTTTGGCCAATTTAAATAATTTTAACTTTTAAGCATGATGAGCTTCTCCAAGTTTCATTGCTTGTTCACACAGTTCACCACCACAGCTTTCTTTGAGAATGGAAAGATAAACTAGATGGTCCCAAAACACTTCTCAAATTCATTATTTCAGCGCACACTGACTGTCAAGCTGCCACAACCAAGCAAAAACCTCCTTTTGTCTTATCAATAGTAACTAATGACTCTCAGTCTACAGCTGGTTCTTTCAAAGAATAAAAAACAATGCAGGCCTCTTAAGCCTTTTTCACTGCAAATGCTAAGTTGAGTTACTTAAATTTCCTGAAGGTAAAGAATGTATGCACAAAGGTAAGAGGGGCTGAACTGCTCTCTAGGATGATACTTTTTAATTTTAAACTCTAACAAACAAAACTTGATGCAACCAAAAAACTCCATTATTTTTTGCTTTTAGTAAAAAAATTCTAGAGGTTTCTCCAGCTCTTCAGAGCCAGATAAAACATTTGAAAATATAATTTCCATCAAAATTTAAATGCAGTACCTGAATTTAAGTATTCTTCCTGCTCCAATCTGTTGGTGACCAAAATCATGCTGTCAGACCCTCAGCCTTATATTCAGATAGAGCACCTACAGCCAGCTCTGAGCAGGCTGTGTGGTCACGCTCTGCCTGCAGTGGTCCCAAAAGCCCATTTCACTCCCACAGAATCATTAAAGTTCTCTAAGGTCATGATCTTAAGTGAAGTTTAAGAAAACCTTGCTTAAATGCTGCTTTTCACCCCCATTCAGCAAAATAGGCAGTGGTGACTTTTGAGCTTTATTTTAATTTTTTTAAACTAACTATGTTTTTAGAAGGGAAAAAAAATAAAAAAACAAAGCTTCTACACCTGCCACTTATCCAAGGCTCTTACAACTTCAATGCTCTGTGTAAAAATTCTCACCCTGATTGTACCTTATTTTCTTCAGTTTCCATCCATTTTCCATCCTGTTGTCCCCAGCTGGGACCCCCAGACCCCTTTGTGTCTCCTGGCTGAGTGAATTTTAACCTGAATTTACTGCGGCTGAAGTGTGTTTCCCTTACTAGACAGTAGAGACTCTACCCAGAAAGAAATACCACCTGAGTGGTGTTTAGATAGCTAGAAAGGATGTAGCTTTGTACTTTTAGAATAAGTAAACAGAAACCAGCACATATTGAAATTCCTTAATTTATATACAACATTTAAAAACTTCTATATCACATATATTTTTAAGTGTATGACAATTAAGTCCAGAAAATTTAAAGAGGAACAATGGAGTGTTGGAAAATATTTATCTATTTCTCCTAATTAAATGACACTGTTGAAAGCTTGAATTCAAGATGTGTCTGAGTGAAGATGTGTGAACGTGAGGCATACAAATCAGTCCATAACTGAAAAAATAGAGATGTGGAAACAGTAGTAAGGAGATTTTTATCCTAAGTGACAGGTCAGTTACCTTGCTTGCTGGAAAAAAAAAAGTACACTTTTCTGTTAATGAAGACCAGGTTCTCAGATTGCAAGTAAACGGGTTTTAAAAGTGTCAAATATGCTTTGCCTTTTTTGTCAAGGGTATAAATATTCTGCCTGAAAATCATGAAGCCATGAAGTCAGAGTTTTCCACAAGAAATAAATTCACAGGCAATTTATCAGTTCCCACAGGAAATTAGTCATAATATTCCTTATAATGTTCCTCCTGTACAGTTAATAGTCATGTATGTTAAAACATTTACTTGATAATTCATGAGATTTGGACATTAAAGAATTCTGAAATTGGACGTACAATTTTAGAAACTCATAAATATACATGACTAAAAATCCATAAATAGCAACATGTCTATCCAGCTAAGCAATGTGCTACTTTTGTGTTTTTATAATCATGCATTGAAATAAGATCAGCCAACTATTAGTGGCTGATGGAGAACGGGATACAGAGACACATACCCTTGAGTACCAGAAAGGGTGGCTAATGTGTAATCTTAACTAGTGGTATGATTCATTGTGTCTTAAAATTGTAGAATGAGGCAGACTCTATAAAAAGGTTCAAACTGGTCCTTTTGTGATGTTTTGGGAAACAAAAAGGCACAAAAGGGAAAAGGCAGGTTTTAGAGTATTATTCTTTTGAATATTTTCCTGATGAAACACAATGCTAAAGCATGCAGCAAAATAAAATGTATTTGTTTCTTGCAAACACGTTGAAGCTAGAACTGGGACCGTGTAAGGATTTTGAAAGAATCCTGCACCAAGGAATGATCTGAGGAGTCTGACACTAAGGTCATGTATCCAGTGTGCTGGAAGGCTTCAGTTCCAGGCTTTCTTCTAAAGCGGGACTGCAGTCCCCATGTCAGGTAAGTGCCCTAACCCCATGGTCTGGGCTGCCTGGGGGAAGGATGGGCTCTGCTGTCCATTTTACTGTTACCCACTGTGGAACTTTTCATGAAACTAATACACTGCTACAACAGCTTTTCAGTTTAAATGGGTCTTTGCTTTCTGATGAAAAGCCACTCAAGTAAAGGGAAAACAAAAAAAAAAAAAAAAAAGAAAAGGGCTATCACCTTGTTCTAACAAAGAGGAGGTACTGTCTATTGCTCAGGCTTGACAATGCCTGACTTGTATGGGGGTGGAAAAATGAACACCTGCAGTGTTTACTGTTTCCATATTTCACAGGGGAAGAGAAGTTTATTCCCCATAGCAGTGGCATCCTCTACTCCATTTTGGCTGAAGCCAAGGGGGGAAAAAAACCCCACAAATGGCACAGAGAGACAAAAAAAAAAAAAAAAAAAAAAAAAGTCTTATTATTCTGTTTCTGTCACAGATACAGGAAACTTGTGAGGGACCAGATCATCAGGAAGAAAGATTTCCACCCACACGGGTCAGCTCAGTGAGTGCACAGTGTGGCCTGTGTGGTGAAAAATAACACAGTCTCACATCACCAGGGATAGTGCTGGGAGAGGGAGGGACTGAAGAGAAGCTGCACAGTATGTGGGGAAGGCGGATGACACTGGGGCTGTGGACACAGGTTCTGTCACAGCCACCCACGCACCCCCAGCAGGACTCACAGCTGGCACCGCCACAGTGATGCCTGGGGGGAATTTGAGTCTCACCACTGCTGAACTTTGCCACGAGGCTGGGAGCCACTTTGGCCAATGCCTCCTCCAGCAGCATTTCCTAAAGCCCTTGGGAAGGCTTTTTGTAGGCTCTGGGGTTCTTATAACTCCATGGTGCAATCTGGCTCATGGGTGCTTTTCCTGGATGGCTAAATTAATTATATCATCACATTTACCATTCTGAGGAAGTGCTTCGTGTTTTCCTGAGGCTCTGAGATTAAGTATCATGAGAGCTAAACAGTATCTGCAGGCTGACTGTTATTTCTGAAGGAGTGCCAGACAGTAAGGGATCATACAGTTCACTTTCTGAGGCTTATTTAAAAAAAAAAAAAAAAAACAAAAAAAAACCCAAAAAACCAAACGGAAACAAACAACAACAAAAAAACACCAACCACAAGTGGAAGTAGTAGTACGAACTATGTTACTACATGGCCTTTGGAAACAGACCTTCAAATAAACAGTCTGACTAATACATGAGTCATTTTTTATATTAAAAATTTATATTAGAAGCAATTGCTAAAGAAACCCCAAAAATAAGTTATGTGGAATACATGTATACAAGTTTTCTGTACAAACTAAATTACTTACATTCATAACCCTTATAAACTATTGACTTCTGACCAAAAAGCAGGTAATACATTACCTATCCACATACTTCAGCCATCATCTTATAGCTTGTGCCCAAATTTAGATCTTATGTATAGATTTAGTCTTCTGCCAGCGCACCTGAATATCGCAACCAATCCCTCAGAAAAGACAGCTTGTAGACTTCTGCAAACAGCTGGCTGAGTTAAAGGCTAGCAGTTCTCACCTCAAAGCTTAATTGATTACAGTGAAGATTAAAGCAGACATACTCCCACTCCAGGATTTATTACTTACTGTACCAACGATAGGTTTCCATCACACTCAGGTCAATATAGACTTTCTATACTCGCAAAGAGGAAATACAATATAATTGCACTTCAGAGTCCGATGGATATCAGCAGAGAAAGGACTATGAATGTGTGTGCCTAGCAGAAACACTGTAAGTTCAAAAACAGAACAACGAATTGAAAACACTACAGAAAAATTATTTGAGACCCATAAATTTTTCTGGATTTAGAGCAAGCACACAGATGGGTGAGAAATAATGTAACAGAATTTAAATTACTTTGTTGTTCAGTTACTGCTTAAAATAGCATCCATTTAAATAGTAAAAAATATAATGATTTGGCAACATTGTGAACAATTATGAGAGCTCTCAGAAACCAAAGAAATGTTTAGAAGCTTTATGCTACCTGAACCTGGCTACGATTTGACAACCAAAAAGTAACCTCAATCAGTTGAGAAAATTCTTTCAGGAAAAACCTACCTGAAAGCAGTTTTGCAGAAACAGATTATTGAAATATTTTTTGCCAGTCTGTCAGAGGTTCACAGTGTCTTCATCTGCTTCCTGGGTCTTTGCAGTGACTGCAGAAAATGTCTGTGCAAAATTCAAGAATTATTGGCTGTGTTTTGAGTACATCAATGTGCACATGCAACGAACACTGCCAACAGGGTCAGGTTGGTTATTTACCAGCACAGGAAAAGCAGAGGATTAAAAAAACCCCAAACCCTTACGTGCACATCTGAATGCAAACACATTAGTATGACAAGACGGATGATATTTTAAGATGTCAATGGCTGAAATCACACCAAAAAAAAAAAAAAGGAAGGAGAGTTAAAAACAAAAATCTGCAGAAGCTAGTCTTTTAAAGCAGACGCAGGGTGAAAGATTCATACAATCTCAGGGAAATGACCCTAGAAGGCAACAATGGTTTCAGAAAGAGCAGACATGGGTACATGCAGCAGTGGATGTCCCTAATCCAGAATTGCCACACTCAGAACAGGAATATTCTGTCTAAAGTATATTTTAATGATGAGGAAACCTGTTCTGAAAACTGTAGGCAAGTCTGTTTATAGTGTTTAATCCATCTTCCTATTTCTCTTGAGCTAATTAATGCAAAGAACAGTACATTTTTTTATCTTTTTCTATTTTTTTTCTTTTTCCTGACATCTGTGTTATTTCAATTACTGGGTGGCCCATAAGGGACAAATTGTTAGCACCCAAGGAAGTGTGCAGTGTGTGGGACTGAAAGACATCCAAGGAGCCTGTACCAGGTCTATGCCAAAAGTACGAAGGAGGGGCCATGAGAAATGGAAGAGTCTCTCACAGGAAAAAATCTGAAATCAAAGAGGTCGAGTAGTCTGAGGCCTTAAACCTGCACATTACTAAGTGTCCAGCTCACATTCAAAGTTTCATTGCAATACTAGGGACAATGACACAATTAAGTCCAAGAGTGACGGCACTAAGACCAGGTGTTTCTGGTGTGAAGTGAGCAGTGACCTCTATTTAAATCAAGTCCCTGCCTGGCTCTAGGTAGCTGTGAAAACACAGGTGTCATTGTAGAAAGAAGCCTGGAAACATTCTTCACATGGAATTCTGGAGGTTACACTATGATTAAATGTTTTTGGTCCTCCTCAGTGCAGTTATGCAGGAAGAACAGCTACCTGCTAATGTTGAGATATTACTGCTTCCACAAGCCAAACACAGTGTGACAAACCCTTCAGGTATCACAGAAAATGGTGAAATTAGGGGCAACTAATTACACACAGACTTCTTTTTAACTTTGTGAGACATTTAAATTCTAATGTGGCATTTAGTGATAAATTCTAAAAATTCATACATCTTTTTCCCTGTACTTTCTGTTTGACTTTTTGATATTTTTTTTGTTTTGTTTGTTTTGGGGTTTTGTTTTAGTTTTTAGAAACTTATTTTAAGGATGTGAAACCTTCTTTTACTGTTTTCCCACCTGACATTTTCCTTTCATATCTGTTGCGTACATGTGGTGCAAAAACAAAGGCCAGCAACTCTGATTACAGTATTTAAAGACCCAGAATCCTCATAAACCAAATCCACTCCTGAGCCAAAGACATTATAAGTTGAGTGAATGATAACAACAATCTAAATATAAACAAGCTTCCATAATAATTGCTAATGTTTTCTAAATTAGATTTACTCAAGCATATACTTCCTTGCAGGTAGTTTTGAACTGAAATCTCTCACAGGAGTGTGTCCACCAGGAAACTGAACAGCTCAGATGATGTGAATGATTCAGATGCCTCATCAGGAACAACAAGATCCCAATGCATTTAGTCATATTTCACTGCCTCCTACATAATTAATTTAATTTATTTGCTATGCTCTCAATCCACTTCTCCATTATTACGAAAAGAACTGAGGCTTGAAAATCATTTAAGTACCGATGGACATAGAAGTACATTATGACAGGTGACTGTGAGAAGAGCCATGGCGGAGTGAGATTTATTTCAGCTTGCTGTGACCACACACTTTTTTATAACAGCTACCCTGTCTCTTTCGTCAGTGAGTCTCTCCTCAGAGAGGAAGAAATGCCCTCTGGCATTGATTGTATATTGGGTTTGGATCCATTAAGTCCCTCTAATTCCCGTTGGCTAAGCATGCTGAATATAAGTCACACTAGGCACAGGGCCTTTGGTAAAATTCAGTACACTGGAGTCCAGGTCCAAAGGCTTTAAATTATTAGATTCATTCTTAGGGACCAGAAATTGTCTGAGTCAGGTAAACAAACCTCTCTGTATTCCTGGAATTGAAGGCAATCAAATTTCATTTTCTTTTAGAGAGTTTATTTGCTATTAGTGTCACAAATTGAGTTCATTATTGAATATTCTTGTGGGAAAACCAAGACTGGGCCTTTGTATATGCAGCACATGCTGCTCAATGCAGCAAATTAACCTGGGAGCTCTCTATTCTCCATTGCTCCAGGCTACATTGTAACTGGAAGTCTTAGGGGGATTTGGGGTCCTGAAAGAAAGATGATTTCTCAGTTTAAAATAGGTGTTGCTAACTATCTGGATGTGTTGTTGCCAAAAAAAATAATGTTTCCCCTGTCTATTTTTTGCATTTTTTTAATGACTATGACATACACCTTAATTATAAAAAGCATTACTAAACTGTATGATGACATAGAAAATACAATTATTAAAATCACAAGTGACTCTGAGCACAGAAGGTTCTCATGCATGTTGGAGGACAGGTCTACGACTCAAAATGGTTTTGACAAACTGAGAAAATAGTCCAGACAAAAAATAAGATGCCATTCAAAAAAGACAGCTGTAAAGTTTAACACTTGGGCAGGAAGAATAAACTGCAAAAATACTGGATAGGGAGCAATTCACTAGGCAACGGTGATGCTGAAAGGAACTGGAATAGCTCACCAACTCCAAGCTACTGAAAAAAAAGAGGAAAAGGCCAAAGGAGGATGCATAAGTGGGCATATTCTCTACTGCATAGAGGACAATGGCCTCATCCCTTCACAAGTGGGGACCAGAGCATCAGCTGTGGTTCATACTGAGAACTGCACTTAGAGAAGAATAATGATCCCCAGTGTAATTTTCTGATTCCTCAATATAGATTCCTTTTTTTTTCCCCAATGTGCAGAAAATGTTAAATTTTCTACAAAATACCTCCTGTATTTGAGAATATTAGAAATAATCTACCTTCTGAGTTATTGTTTCACATTTGATACAGAGGAGAACAAAAAATCATCTGTCACATCGGCCTGGAATGTGACATGTTTTTTAATAAAACACAAAATAATAGTTATTGCTGTATCCGTTCTATGCATTAAAAAAAAAAAAAGGCATGTGAAAATTCTGAAATGTTTTATTCTATTTTGCTGACCTGAAATGAAATGTTTTATTTCAGCTGGTCTTTAGCTCAGTTGGCTGATCTCAGTGCCTTTGCTGCCGAGTGGGAACCACAAAACTGTGTCCCTCTTTGGCCAGGTTTCAGTTCCGCTTTCTTATTGTTGGCTCAAACACACAAAAACTAAGGTTTATCAGAAACAAATTATTTCCTGACAGAATTTTTACTGACATAGACTTTTCTTTTGCAGAAACCTATTTAGTAGCGAGAATGCATTTGAAATGTAACCAAAGATTCTCAGATTTTTACCTTTGAGGGAAAAAATATTAATCTTCCATTATGACAATTACTTATCTCCCAGAGCTAGAGGTCTGTCTTTAAATCCTCATGCAAGCAGAGTATCCCCCATGAAGCTCAGATAACCCAACGCTGCTAGACATCCTTTTTTTTTTTTTTTTTTTTTTTTTTTTTTTTTTTTTTTGAAAAAGATCCTATTGTACATCCTCTCTCCATCAGCCTGCTGACTCACCTGAACAGGCAGGATCACACTTTGAGTTTGACTCTGAGTAAAACACCACAGGTTTCAGGGTTTTCCAACCTTTCTCCGCTAAGATTTAGATTTTTGCAGCTTGAAAGTGAAAGAGAGTTCTAACGTTGACTTTCAGAAGTACATTTGCAGATCAGCTTATTATAATTTGCACTGAATTATTAATGCTGAGCTGACTGATTAATTCAGAATGGTTCCATCAGAGCACACTGTGCTCCACAGAGCAAATGAAAGCGGAGCAGATTGAGAGGGCAGATCTTGTGCAGCTTCTTTGCTGACCCCTGCAGGCACAAGCTGATTCTGTCAATTTTTACCTTTGACTACATCTATTTTGTACACTTCTTGCACAACACGGAGCTCAGGAGGAAATTAAATATGGCCTAAATCTACATTCTAATGCAATTCTAATGTACCACATTATTTCTAGTAATAATCTCCCCCCACAGAAAGAATTGATGCATATTATCAAGCATGAATATATTTAATGATTTAAAAGAGAAATGAGTTCATTAAAATACTCATTCACCTCAAAACAGTACTAAGTTGGAGGAACAGGTAAGGAAATGATTTTGCCACTTTTTTTTTAAACAATACAAAAAGAAACTAAAACATTTGATAGGAATTTTTGTATTCACATTTCAGCTTTCAAAGATTAAAAAATATTAGACTTTGACAAATCTTTCTGAGGTGCACCCATATCATATATACACACATACAGCATCAAGATTTGTGTTTTCCACACTTTCTATTGCCTGGGTGTCTTTCCTGGTATCCTCCTCCTTCCTGGTGTGCTGCCTTCTCCAGCCTCTGGGTTGCCTCCTGGGCTCTCCAGGCCTGGGACACTCCCTCTCCTGGGCCATCTCACTCTTTCTCTTCCTCAGATTTGTGCCTCCATTTCTCAATTCCAGACCTCTCCTTTTGCCTCCGTGCTCAGATATCTTTTCGACCACTCCTCCTGTTCCATATTTCCCGAGGTCCCTGCTGCTATTCCTTCCTCTTCCCTCCTCGGTGATTTTGTCTCTGCCTCAGCCCCTCACACCCCCCTCCCACGCCATGCCTTGGGCTGGTGTGCCCAGCTGGGCTCACATTGGCCTTCCAGTTCAGTCCCAGTGAGTTCCACACCATTACCAGTACCCAGCACCCTTCCCTGCCCACCAGCACCCATCTGCTGGGGGTCCCCACAGCTCAGCTCAGGTGATTTTGCCACGAGGGCACCCTCATCTGCTGTATCTGTTCTGTGCAAGCTCCTCTCTCTCTGAGCAAAAGGATGAAAGTGAAAAATGGAACTTCTGACAATTTTCTGAGTTGTAAAAGATCCAGGGTTTCTATTCATGAGAACACCACACCGTATTTAGAGTGACAGGTAAAAACAAACAACCAACCAGCAAACAAAAAACCCTAATGTACTCCATGTGTTTTGGAAATCAGACATAAGACCTGCCAGAGAAAAGAACTAGTGTGAACTCCTAATGATATATAAATATTCCCTGTGGGAAAATAAATAAAACAATGCTCTTTTTGCAACTGTAGGCACGAAATCTTAGTAGTATAAAAAACCCACCTTGATCTTTTTTAAGCTTTTCTGTGTTTCTTGAAACTGTTTACATCATGAAGCCTTGCTGAAGCAAGTGAGCAGAAAAAGATGATGAACCATGGCTCTTTGAGTGATCAGAGAACACCTCAGATAAGCCGGATTTGAAGAGCATTAGTCTTATATAGATAAAACCACATTGTTAAGACAGCTGTGAGTTACTTAAATGGACAGTGTCTCACAAGGTAATTGAAACTTGGATTATTATTCTAACAAGACATGAGAGTTTAGTATGACTATTGATACCTTCTGTATTTCAGCAAAATTTTAGTTGCTCCATGAAAATGAACTAAGTATAGTGGAGGGCAGAAGAATCCATGTAACTGTCTAAACACACTTATTTCATTGAAGATCAAAATAAATCAATTTGTTTTACTAAAAGAGGGGATGAATACAAATACTAGATAAAATTGTCCTAACATTAATCAGACATGGATTTAGAATCAGATTTTACTGCAGTTACAAAAGAACATAAAGCCTTTAAGAAAAAATTAAGTCTCCATGTTTCCTCAAAAGTACCTCCAGATGAGATTCTCAGGCAGAGGAGGACCAGTCAGCTCTCAGATTTCTGCTGGCATTTTCTGTCTAGTTATTTTGTTTATTTCCTTAAACATAATAATTAAATAAACATAACATTCCAGGCATGTAAATGAAAATTTCAGTGACAATATTTGGATCCATCTTCACACTAGGAAAAGCTGAGAATTCTCAGTTTCTACAAATCAATCTGTGCCTGTGTGTAAGATTTCTTGATCTATGCAGACTGAAACAAAGGAGAATAAATTTACAGCTAAGTCAAAGTCCAAAAGGTTATAGTTAGTTCTGAATTAAAGCCATAAAAAGGTAAATTAATTCCGAGCATTGAAAAATATTTTTTAATTACATGTTCTGTTAAACAACAAGGGCATGTGCATCCATGAAAGCAGCACTATGAGGTGACATTTAATAACTGGTTGGGAAAACTAATTTTAAGCCTCCTTCAGGGCATAATTTTGCATTGATTCAAATACAGGAATGGTATTTTGCTTTCAATTGTTTCTGTAATTCTAAGATGAACTGAAAAATTA
Source organism: Acropternis orthonyx (assembly GCA_035583155.1). Classification (NCBI taxonomy): domain Eukaryota; kingdom Metazoa; phylum Chordata; class Aves; order Passeriformes; family Rhinocryptidae; genus Acropternis; species Acropternis orthonyx. The sequence continues at coordinate 14,875,245 of JAWWEU010000138.1, forward strand.
CTGGTCTTTATCCACTGCCTTCTCTATTAATATTTTTCTATCAAGTTATTGTTCTTTGTCAAATATCCCTTTTGATTGAGTATTTCTGATAAGAGAGGGCCTGCTCTGGGTTTTCAAATGTGCAGCAACTTTTAGGTGTGCAGCAGACAGCAGGAAGACATGCAGACAGCTTAAAGTGCTTTTTAGAACCATCAGATGATCCATCTCAGAACCATTACCTAACAGCAAACTTATATGCCTAAAATCAGAACAGTATAGGTCAAATTTTCATCTCCAAACTTTCTAGTGGCATCTACAAAACTGTAAAATTCCCTTCTACAGAAATGTCTTTTTCCTAAACAGTACTGTCCTTTCCAGATTTATTTTTTGCAGGGCATGAAAACACAAATAAAATAAAGACAGAATATGGTACTAAACACCCCAAGCTTTACGTAGTTCCCATTTGCCCATGCTCCTCCAAGGGTTTGCCCAAGGGTCCCAATCCTAGTCTGTGACAGTGAACTGAAAAAGTCCTGTTAAAGGACCATGACTTGGCCTGCAAAGATGAATCAAAATTAAAATAGTTTCAGAACTTCAGTTTAATATGTTCTCTGGGAGCACTTTTGTATTTTCTCTTTACACATGTATTTCTCTTTCACTCTAATTGCACAGCTTTAATTTGTCCTCTCTAAGCATATCATTCATTGCTACATTGCTCTTTTTTTAGGGTGAAGAGGAAGTTGTTAGTCAAGTAGACTTTTATGAAAACAGACAAAAGAAAAAATTAAAATTACAAGGCAATAAGAAAACATTAAGACACCCCTCCTCCCCCCAATTCTGTGAGAAAAATCTATATATTCTTTATCCCTGTAAACAGCTGCAATATCCATAGGATATTTCACTTTTTACCTATTCACTCACACAGATGCAACATATTCAGTTTCTCTATGTAAACAGAGATTTTTATCTAACTATCCAATTAGAGTAGTCTGAAAAGAAGGGGAGATAATACCTTATATAGTTCACTGTTTTACCCAGAGGGCAGGTAAAGAACCATATTTATTTTTTTTCTATACATAGATAAGTAATATAAATGAGAAACAGTAAATAGATTGAGGTTCTCTGTCTATATTTGTATCAAAATTGCTACAGTTTCTCATTTCAGATTCATTATTTTTCATTATTTTGGCTATTTTCATTTAAATATGTTTTTGTTCTGTCATTGTTAATTCAAATACCATGAAACTTTGACTGGAGTTTGTTTTTTTAAATACCTATAAATTCTTCATTGACTTCAGTGGAAGCAGGGATAAATCAATAGTGAAAGTTTCAGAAAAAAGAACCATTCATTACTGGACAGAAATAGTACAATTCAGTGTTTCACTGTTTCAATCCAGAAAAAATATGCAAAATAAATGAGAAAGTTTAAAATATTTTGTTGCAACTTTGCAAAGTTACAAAATATTAAAGAACTAAAAACACTTAAATAATAATGGCTCAAGGCTGTAAACCTTCATTCCACAGAAATTAAGAAAATCACTTTAATGAGAAAAATATGCAACTACTCAGGTAAGCGTACTCAAAACAGGAGTATACATGTATACCTGACTGAATAAATGCACTAACTAAAAAATTTCTCCTCTAGAACATGTTATTATGAACAATTTAAATCATAATTTTGGCTCAGAAGCCAAGTGGTTCAGTCCTACTGTGCCAGTGAAAATGGTGATCTGTAAAAATACATAAGGTTCAAAATCGGCAAATTTAGTGCACTATTGAGTTTGATTATGTTGTCATAATATAGGTATAGTTTAATAATTGTATGAAAAATGTGTCAACTGTACCACTAAATTTTTCTAGTTGAATTAAAACTATAGACTAGATTAAGATATTTCAAGGCTTGTGGCCAACAAGTCAAAGGCAGTGAAGCAGTGACACATCAAGTGAAATGCATCTTTCTCTAGGCTTCCCCAATAACTCAGGACACTGAATGAGTTAAATCAGACAGGCTGGTGGGGATGATGGAAGAGGTGCTATAAGCACTCATTCACTGAGTAAAGCAGCTTTTCTGGCTTTGAAATGAACTGATCCAATATACAGAAGATTTTCCTATTCCAATTCAACCAGAATTTTAAAGCCACCCTCAAGCATTCTGTATCAAAGGTAACATAAAAACTGCTTTTAGCAGAACTGAGGAATAGAGAATCAAAACTTCAAACCTCTGCCAAACAAAGCAAATGAACAAACAGAAATCCCAGAGCAAAATTATACTCAATGAAATCCTACATTAGCGTTTAATCTGTTGAGCCATAGGGTACCTTGTGGGCAAGTTGGTTAATTCCTTTCTGTACTTCAATTTCCCCACATATAAAATAGGACAGCAACATTTGCTTAGTTGCAATGGTTGTGAGAATTTAAACCCTGCACACATTCCTGTTTTGCAGGCAGTAACAAACACCCATCTGCATAGCACTGAGCTGAGGAAAGCATCATTAATCATCAAGAACATTAATCATAAAGAAGAGATCAAGCTTTTTGTTCTGAATTGTTCTGACAAAGGTATGAATGCTAAAACCCAATACAGGACTTCAGTCTACTTGCACTTCCTCCAGCTCCGGGCATGCTGCTGACCTGTCTAAATTAGAGGCCTCATCACTCTCTGCTCCTTCTACAGCTTTCTGGGAGGCAGTGGTGCTCCAGATGGCATTCCAGATCCTGTCTGGTACAAATCAGCCCCTGCAGCTGCCTGCTCTCCACACACAGCCTAAGGTGAGAACTTCAGGTGCCTCATTAGTTGGATATGAGAGTTAAGAATTCTTTAAAGGAAGAATTCAGGATAAATCTCAAAATCATGATAGGTGTCTCAATGTAATTTGGAATCAATCAATTTTTAACCTCCCATGCTTCATTTGTAACAGTAGAGATGTAAGTTCTTTCACTAGCAGTTTCTTACCAGCACACCCAGAATTCAGTGTAACATGAAAACTCCAAAGTAAGGGTGTTTTTCACTCCAGCTTTACCCATACTGCAGGTGCATCTCTTAAAGCACAAATACTTACAGAGATCCATTGTGAATTCATAAACAATGATGCTTTTACTCTATTTCTTAATTTTATGAAAAATTTATCTTGAGGACTTAGAGCTGTTTCAGGAGAATACATGTAACAGAGGTTAGAATTTTCTCTGTTAACAAGAATGCAACTTAATGACCCTGAGCATGGGCTGTAAGAGACACTGTTATGCCACATTAATGGTGTTTTCCTGCAAAAGCCAATTACTTGAAGCTACAAGGATAATCTATTTCATAGCAATAAATCAGGATTACAAAAAGATTTCCATCTTTTATAATTGTCTTTAGGAAACAAGTGAGGGGAAATACAAAAATCATCACAGATAATACAATGCTCCAAGGGGAAAAAAAAAAAAGAATAAAAACAAAGATGCAGCTCCTGGAATAGGTATTTGTTCCTAGGGGTAAGATGATTTTACTATTGAAAAACTCTATTCTGAAGCCAGAAAAGGAGGACATAAAAATATTTCAATGGGTACTTTAGCAAAACAACTAAAAATATCCTTCAAATGTTCTCCCCAGTGTCAAGCATTGGTAGGATAGTTGAAGTTTTTTCCCTGTCTCACCTCTCCACTTTCTTGTTTTTTATTACTTGGCTATTTCCCTCTCAAAACTTGTTCTAAGAAAATAATTTTTTTAGAAAGTGATGTGTTCTCTTCTTTGCTAAAAGTACAGTGCTACAGAACAATCACGTATGTTTTCTATCCAGTAGAGGCCAGTCACATCCAATGACCCATTGATTTTTTCAGCTACCAGGTAACTATAAAGCCTCTGAGTTCTTACCAACACATAGAAGAAGAAAAGAGTTTTAATCATATTCTTCTCCTGTAAGATGCTCTACCTGGAAAGAGATTTTATTTAAAGAAATATTATGAAGAAAAAAAGAAAATCCCACTTCAGTCTATCCTCTTCCTGTGTTGAAGCAGCTTCAATGGTTCCCTGTGACAGTTGATTAACTCTCCCAGCTTCTGCGGTTCTCTGTAACAGCTCTAAAAAACAGAAGCAACTTTTTGGAGAAACAGATTTATGAAGATGCAAAGTGGCAGGAGAAACCAAAGCAGATGTAGTAATTGAAACTACTTTTAACCTTTTTAAGTGACCAGACCTGAAGCTGACCTTGAGCTTTTAATTTGGATTTAACTTCTTTAAGCTAATTACTGTTTGCATTCCATTAACAAGCTGAAAGTACAAAATGCCACATATTTGAGTTCCTTTATGTAGCACTGTACCTATAGAACAGTACTCTAATATAAACTGTTTGAACAATAAAGTCTTGGCCTGACTGATATTTGGAGATTTGTCATCAACTTAAGAAATCCCAAAGTGCTGCAATAATACAGAATATGAGTCATGGTGTTTCAAAGATCCCTGTAGTCCAGTCATTTCAGTTGTGACACTACAAGAAGAGGTGACAACATGGCATACACCTAAATAGTACTCACGCAGTTCCTGACTACATAAGCTCTGCAGATAGGAATACCAGGCAAAATTTATTAGGCAATTATATATGATTAATTGTATTGTTACAAATATATGAAGATTATTCATCATTATGTCCCTCATCATTCCTTTCACAACTTGCTGGTATAGATCTGTATTATATTTTTATTTGTCATTTCTTTTGTTTGCATTTTGGTGTGTCATCAGAGAAATGAGATCTTTGTCTGGTCAGCAGTCCATGTTACTTGGCTTTTAGTAGTCATAGCAATGGAGTTGAGCTCAACCTTGGGAATCATCTATCCATCATGTCCTGTATGTGTCCATTTTCACCTTCTGGCTACAGAACTCTTAAAGGGTGAGCAGAAGTGACTTGTGCAGGACATGCTGTGACTGATTAGCTGACTGGGAAATACAGTTCAGATCCTCAGACTTCCATCCACCCAACTATGTGCTTAATAACTGTCTCTGGAGTAGATAAGGGATCCTGGACTCAAGGAAATCAAAGAGGAGCTTTCACCATGATGTTTAGGTCTTACACAAGAGTATATTCCACTGCAAGGTCTCACTGAGAACTTATCAAAAATAGATTGAATTGAGGATTCACCAATGTTGCCAAACAGAAGAAAATTTTCCTTATTTGTCATCTCCAATGGACTCCTGATAACATTCTTAGATTTTCTTTTTATTTTCTTTTGATTTTGACTGGTGAGGGGGAAAAAACGGAACAGGGAAATTTGGTGCCTAACAAATATCCGTTCCTGGTCTTTCATTCTGATTAAGAGCTTTCAAATAAAAAAATAACTCCAAAATGGGAGTGGCTTCTCCCTGTGTTTCAGAAATGTCACAAGTACCTGCTTATGTTTCAGGTGTGATGGTTTAATTATGAATAAGAGCAACAGGGTTGCCTGGGGTTTATTGTTTTTTTCCTAATTGGAAATAACTTGACATGGAAACATATCAGAAGAATGTGACTTGCTTCAATTTAAAAAAAAAAAAAAAGGCAAAATAAGATAAAAGCAAATTTGTCTACACTGAAAAATCTTTCCAGACCAACATGTAAACATTAAATGCACAGCTGTGTCATTAAACAAGAAGCAAAAACAAGACAGTGCTTAAATGGCATTGCTATCAATACCATGGCTGCAGATTTTAAAGTCAATTTCACAGATGACACTGAAATGACTCCAGTATGAAAATCAGACTGTATTTCAGAGCCAGCCAGAAGGTGATGGCATTTAGGAACAATAAGAGTCTGCATCACCCAGAACAGAAGGAACAGGGACTATTGAACACTGTTATGTTCCAGATATCACTTATTACTGCCACATGCCCTGCTAACATCAACTGTGGTGCACCTATATGTGAAGAAAGCACGTTGCTTACATTTTCTCATTTTAAAATCTTTTGCCACAAGCAGAAAAGAAAACAAACTCAAAAGACAGTGAAAGCTCAATCTTTTCTTTAGCCCAAGAGTTAACTATCAGTTATATTTTTTTTAGCCAGCAGACTGTGTTTTCTGTTAGGAAGACAGATCTCATAAATCTAGGGGGGTGTATATGCAGGGGAAGTTATATTTCAGTTTGGGAAAGTGGTAGTGAGGCCTCTTTCCTTTACGATTTTTTTCAAAAGTAATTTCCAGTAATACATTAAACTGAAATTCAATTACAAAGCAAATATATCTCAGCTAATGTGAATATTGGCTGGGCTAGCAAGGAGAAGGAAAGGGAAGATAGAGTTACTGAACACCAAAAAGATTGTCTGTTGTGAAAGAGATTATTTCTACGTTTATTCCCTTATACTTCAAAATCCAGGTGGCACTTCAGTGGAGTAAGAAACACTGAAAATTATTTTTGAATTCTTCAGAATAAACTCAGAACTAAGACAGCAACCGTGAGAGGCTTTTTCATGGTATTTAATGAGATATAAATAAAAATGAAGTGCTTCTTCATAACCTCAGTAATATGTGATAGAGCAATTTATTTTTTTTATTGCATAAACAGGAAGGATCTTACATATGTGATCTTCAGTTTTGAAAAATAGAGACACCTAAGTGTCCATGAAGCACAGCATGCTTGAAGGAACACACACACATTGTGTATGTAGAGTTAGAACGTAGGCACTTTATTTTTAACTAAATTGTTTTGAAAATAAAACAGATTTCTGAAAAAAATAAATCCCACTATATTACTTTGGGGAAATGTATAGGCTGAAAATACAAAAGTTTACCAGAATGGGGAAAACTAGAAAGGATATCCGTGTCCTCACAGAGGCTATAATTTGCTCTTTGCATAGTGTTGTCCCCGAGAGTGAGGAACTTCAGCAGAATGATTCTTCCCCAGAGTGCCAGAGGTCTGGGTGCACAGCTCCTGACTGCTCCCACAGACACCAACAGAGTATGAGCAGCCACAGAAGAAAAGAATAGAGATTTTTTTAAGAAGTCCTCAAATTCTAATCCCTATAAATTATCAGACCACATGTAATCATCCTGAAATTTTTAACTCTCCTTTTTTGTCCTAATCTCACACTCCAAACACATAAAAATAAACAATGACAAGAAAAGTAAATCATCACTCTGCAAACAGAACTTTGGGGTTCACAGCTCTGCATGGTCTTTCCTTCCTGTCACTACCTGCTTTGTATATTCAATGCAATAGGGGTACTCCAAGACAAGTGACTCATAAAATTTAGATATCTGGACTACAATTAGTGTCAAAAATTATGATAACACTTAATAGCATCCTTAAAAAAATGTTCTTTTGGGCTCTAAAGCATGTTATTCTCTTCTGACACAATTTATCTATCATTATTCTGAGACAATCACCATATCCACCTCCAGTTTCTGATGTTTCAATTTTCTGAAGGTCTGGTTTCTATAATGCCCACCAATTCATTCAACACTGTCTTGTTCAGTATGAAGGATGCCTGAATGTACAACAGACAGATTCCATGGAATCCACCATGCAATAAAGACAAATACATTACACTGTCATCTGGCAAATACAGCTGAGGTTCAGCCAAATTCACTTTGTGCAAATTTAACTTGTGTTAAGCCAACCAAAATGAATTATTGTCACAGAACAACTGACAGACAACTAAAAGGTGAAAATAAACATGAGGTTAATTAAATCTTTGACTGGTAATAGGATGGATAATATACTTATTTTTTGGCCATGCTGTTCTTATCAGAGTAGGAGAAGCATTCAAAATATTCTGTTGCCAAAGGAAGAATGGAGGTCATAAATTTTAAGATAGTTATGAAGCAGCTCTAGAAAGCGTCAGCAAATCCCCACCCCTAGAAGTGTTCAAGGTCAGGTTGGAGGAGTTTTTGAGCAACCTGGTTTAGTGGAAGATGTTCATTCCCATGGCAGGGGGTTTGGAACTAAATGATCTTTAAGGTCCTTTCCAACCAAAACCATTCTATGATTCTATGAAACTGAGTCTAAGCAGCTTCTGAAAAAGTACATAGGCACTTTTGAAAATATTGCCCTTTATATCTTTAGTAAAAATAGTTTTCTTCCTGTCAAATCTAAAATCCAGATGAAAACAGAAAGAGCTGTGTTAGCTAGCTAACATAGTCAGCACCACAGTGACTCGGACTGAAATCTCCATTTTAATCTTCCCAGAGTATCTTTCCTGAACTGTCTTTTTCTGTTGTTCTTCTTACTTTGAATTTAATAGCAGTTCCTCCTGAATGACAACCAGATGCTGTGCCCTATAGAGCTGTCTGTACCCACTCATGCAATTGCTCTGTCACCTACCACTCAGGGACCCAGTTATCCCGCCTCCTCTTCCACGTTCCTTAGGCACTTCAATTTGCAGCTGCACTTCTGCTAAGGTTTTCTCTTGTTTCTTCCCCACTTTCCTTCTGCTTTTTCTGATGGCTATATTTATCTCTGACCTTCACGCTATTTGCGAGATTTATTTTTTTATTGTTGAATTGCACTCCTCAGTTTCTTTTTTTCTAAGATGGTGTTTGCTGAGCAATGCTGTGGAACAGCAGCTTTATTTTGTGCCTCTCAGTGCAGGACTGCTCTTGCTGCTTTACTGGGAGGGCAGCCTGACTCACCTTTCTGAGTAAACATCCTATTTTGTACCTGGGTAATCAGGGGGAAATATATTGATTTTATCCTTAATATATTGTGTTTTCATGTGAAAGAAGAGCCCAGTAAGACAAAGAACCGTTTCAGAACCTGAAACTTGTCTTAAATTCACATTGTGCCTGAGATGCTGAGTGTTAAGGATCTTATGCCTTTCCACCCTTGGCACAGAAGAAACTAAATCAATCAGACTGTAAAAAGTTCTGGGGTTTAACCATGAGGCAAACTTACTTATCACTTAGCTTGCTAAAACCCCAGGGGAAGCTGCATAATACAACCTGTCAAAATATCAACTTTAGCAAAAGAATTACACCAAAGGTTAATTGATGGGAAAAGACAAATTATCATGTGTTCAGATTCGTTTTTAATTGTTCTGGTTTATAATCATAGAGTGATTTTGTCTGGTTTTTTTTAAACAGTTAAGATTGCTAGCATGAAATGCAACTAGCTACAGATCCTTTGGAGAAGCAAAACCAAGCATTAACTGCTTCCAGACAATTTTTTCCCAACAATTATATGCTCAAAACAATATAATTCCAGTCAAGACAGAATCTACTGCTTGTGCTTCTAGTGCTTTGTTAAAGAATAACAGTAGCCTTTCTCTACTCCATCCCTCCTCCCTGCTTTCCTTGCATGAATCAGACTTTTGGCAAAGGGGCTGCACCCTCTTTCTATCTAAGACTTCTTCCCATATTCTGTACAAGATTTAACCTTTTGTACCCATTTATTACATCACCAGACCCACATCCACTGCTGCACATTGGGAAAACAAGCAGTAAAGCACTGAACAGAACGGTAATTATAGCCCTGGCACCCACCCCAAACCTTCGTACAAATGCGTGTGCACATACGCAGGGTCAGAAGGGAGAAACACTCATGTTGAGAAGCTGGTCTAGCAGAGCTGATCCATGGAGCTCACTTTCCTGGGAACTGTTCCCTTCAGAGGGAGTTAACTTGCTTTGCCTCAGATACAGTTAGAGATTTACAAACTGAGTCTCACACACCAGCACAACACCTTCTTCTCGTAAGTATGGCATGTCCCCACGTACACATGATCCACTAAAGCTGTTAAAATCAAAACACACAAATTCTTTTGCATTAGACCAAATCAAAGACCACCTGTTGCTCACAGGAGGCTGCAGCCCTGAGTGAACTGCCACCCTGTGAATCAGAGCATAAATCAGCCAGAAATTCAAAGTCATCAGGCTGGCAACTGCTCTTGACTCCTGAAATCCCAGCAGACAACTTTGAGAAATTCAGCAGTAAAAAGTCATATCACGTTTCAGATCTTTTGCAAGACAGCCAAGAATGTGGATATCACATGAATTCACTATTATTTGAACTGTAGTGAGTCTCCAGATTTGTGAATTTGTATCTTTAATAACTTGGAAATATGTAATGCGCTCTGTCTCACCACTCAAGTCCTCCTTACAAAAAATTATAGAGATTTAATGCCTTCAGATAGAAAGGTTACCTAAAGGTTTGTTGATACAAAAACTAGTCTCCCTGTGCATGACTCTTATCTGACAAAAAGGGTCATATCTGAATTCCATGAGACTACTATCACAAGTAATTGCTTAGAAAATTAGGGTTAACTTTTTCCTATAAAATGCTTTGCATACTTTTTAATACAAATCATTAATGTGATTAAGGGGGCTAGCCATCTAGCTAACAATGTAGAATTCAAATATTCAATTGGCAAATCTCTTTTGATCATTGAAAAAAAATCAAATACAAAATAAATCAGATTACTTTTGTAATTTGCAGATTGTAGATGTGAATACATTTATTTCAGGAAACAGGGGCTGTCAGAGTTAAAACTACATTATGGAAAGCTTTAATTTTTCTAACACATATATGTCTACCTTGGATACCAGTATCTGTGAAGAATCCTTAATAATCCTAAGGATTTTAACCCTGACTTTTCATTTTAACCTTAAATGTTAGATGGACTAGGAAGCTCTCCAAAGATTTAATTGACTACCCTTTCCCTATTACTGCTCACTGACAGCTACATTTCCCTATAGTCTGATGTGAGGCAAATTAATAAGCCATGAGTGGAAAGGACAGCTGTGAATAACCTAAGACACCACTGTCTGTCATTGTTCTTCCAGTAAGAGAGGGGAAAAAAAGACATGAGGGAAAATTTCAATAATAAACCTTGAAAAAACATGAAATCACATCTAACAATTCACAAGAATAGAACAGAACCATAAAGCAAAACAAACTAAAATCAGGTTGCCCTGGCTTAGCAAAACAGTGAAAGATTCATGTGTGTATGTGTATACACAAACACACATACAAAGAAATTCTCAAGCTAATTTGAGCCTTTCAGTTCCTGGATAACTGCTGCTTCTACACACAGAAAACAATTGGGAATACTTTAATATAATTAGGAACAGAATTTAAAGATTCACTTCCTTCATGAATGTATTAATTATACATTTTAAACAAGAAACAGAACTATTGCTTTTATTTAAGAATTATGCCCTACTGGTCACACTGCTGTTGATGCAGCCCAGGACATGATTGGCTTTCTGGGCTGCCAGTGCACAATCGCCAGGTCAAGTTGAACTGCTCATGCACTAACACCTCTAGGTCCTTCTCCTTGGAGCAGCTTTCAATTTACTCTCCATCCAGCCTGTGTCTGTGCTTGGGATTGCCCTGGCTTGCCTGTACTTGGCCTTGCTGACCTTTACGAGGTTTGCACAGACCCACCTCTCATCCCTGTCCAGGTCCCTTTGGATGCCATCCCTTCCCTCCAGTGTGTCAACCACACCACACAGCTCAGTGTCGTCAGCAAACTTGCCAAGGGTACCCTTGATACCACTGTTCATGTCACTGACAAAGGTGTTAAACCACACTGGTCCCAATTACAGCCCCTGAGGAACATCACTCAGCACCAGTCTCCACATGGACATCAAGCCATTGACAGCAGTAATGTGACCATCCAGCCAATTCCTTATCACCAAGTTGGCCATCTGTCAGATCCATGTGTCTCCAATTTCCACAGCTGTATCTTTATAAAAGGATCTTTATAAAAGAATTTTCTAATATCAAATATTTGAATTTATCAAATTATATGTCAGATGAGAGATATCTTACACAAATGAGTCAGATCTCGACAAATGAGGCAAGGTACTAATTACTGCAGCATCTTCCCTTTTGTGGGATATTAAATCACAGCATCAAACATTCAGCATTATATGAATAAACTTAGGTAAGAGTACGTGGAGGTTAATTATAACGATTAATTTCTTACTTAAACTTTGATACCATGTAGTACGTTATGAAAACACTTCCTAGTTTAATTTTGACTATCATAATAAGCCAGACCTGTGTGCTACTAACAAAAACTTTATTTACTATCAATCTCTCCTGAAAGCTTGGATTTTTTTACTTCTCAGACTGTACATTACATGAAAATTTGGTATGACATTCTTGTCCAGAGAAATCAACAGGAAGAATGGTGTTGGTCACAAGGCCGGGATTTTACTTCCTTTGCTTAAAGGAGGAGACAATTTAAGATGTGTTTTGCAGGGATTAATGACTCTTTCATCAAAATCAGTATTTGAAGCTCATTCCAACAGTCTGAAGTTGCCACAAGTTATTTATCTGCTTATCTTTGTTCAATATGTTAATAACTTCCTGGATTTCTGATAATACATCTTGGAAACGGTTATCTCCTTCCTTCTCTTATCAGTGGCATACTAGGCCACTTTATCAGTGTCCACTATATTTCTTTTGAAACTGTGTGAGTGGAGCAAAGGAATAAAATGCTTAAAAAATGATGAAATGTTTTGCAAATGAAGAGCTTTAGTGCCTAGCTCTTGTCAAAAGGAGGATTCCCATGTCTTAACTGGGATCACTTCTACATGTTTGTCAGAAATTGAAGAGAAATGTTGGTTTAATTAGTTCAATACAATTAAAACTTAGGACAAAACCCCAGTGGTTCTCAGCACTCTGCCCAGCAGAGGAATTTACAACAAGCACTGACATCTATGCAGGCTTCAGTTTCAGCAAGTAATTTCCCATACCCACAGGTACTGCAGGCTCTGCAGCTCCCAACAGTGTTCAGACCCTGGGCTCAATTCAATCAGGTATGACATTTCATATAAAAGTTATGGGACAACTTCATGGACTACAGAAAAGTTAATTTCATCCTCCAATTTAAAAAGCAAAAAGCCCTCTCTGTCCTTATAGCAGTCGACACCAGCAGGGCCTAATGAACCTGTTAATTTTCTAATATCCACTAATGTAAGCTGTGATTAGTTGCAGGCCAGCTGGGTCAGTAAGTAGTTGATTTATATCATATTCAAAATGAGAGCTCAGAAAACAAAGGACTTATACTTATCTCTAGTCTCCAGAATTAAAGGTTAAATCTGACCTTGGCATTTGGGGTTTTTTTTTGTTTTGTTTTCTTCTTTAGCCAGAATACTTCAGGCTCTTCACGTTCATTGACAATACAGTAGAGAAGTCCACTTCTATTGAAAAGAGGAATCCTGTAAATTAAACAAGGAAAACGAAGAAGCATTTTACTTCTTTACTAAATGTCCTGTCTCAGTCTCTTCCCTACTGAAATATAAGTATTTCACAGCTAATCACCATGCAGTGGATACATTCCTTCACTTGTCTTGCTCAGAATCTTGTAAACAGACTCTTACGTTAATTGATTTCATATTTTCATTACACCGAACTAAAATTAATAGAAAACACTACAACTTTACACAGCTAAAAAAATAAACTCTTCCAGTTAGGCAATCATAATTAGTACTTTGATTTTGCAATAGGGTGAAAATCTTTATTCTGTATCTTGCTCAGACTTTAAATTGTTTGCTTGGATAGTCCAATAGTCACAAATTGCTTATTTTACCTTATTATACTGGACGCTTATAGCATTAAATCAAACTTCTATATAAGTCAATGAATTATTAACATTTTAAGGGGAGATTAAATGGAAAAACAATGACATTCACTTTCATCTGCTGAATTATCCAAGGAAATGAGACTTTGTCTAGTTATTTTGGAGACAAAAACTAATTTTAATTAACAGCAGCCCCTCTCTTTTGAGAATAAGGGAAAAAATAGGGAAAATTTTCTGGAAAGCTGCAAATAGTAAGGCCAAATGATGCAACTGTGAAGGTGTTTGGTTTACATATTTTGGAACTCCATTGGAGTTAAGGTAAATTCCATTTCTCAGTATTGTTTACACACAAGTCTAGAAAAATCAAACCCCAAACTATATGATGTGTTTCACATTTCCCCTGAAGTGAATTAACAAGCACATTTTCCCCAGTGTTCCACAGGCTAATAAAATGCAGGAAGTCAGCACCTCTCTCAATGAAATTAAACCCATCTATAACTATCATTCTTCATATGTATAGTCAGAACAGGAGCCCTGCTAATTCAAAATACAAAACAAACTCCATGAAGAATGATGAGACATTAAGTTGAAGTAGTTTTATTTCATTTTTCAAGATGTAAACTCTTGTTTTTATTTCTTACCAATATGATTGCTGGTACTTTATGTTTGGTCATTATTGCAGTTATCAAGCATCATGCAGAGAAAACACAGTGATGGCTTTTGCACAAGGCAAGGATGTAATCTAGTGATTTAGTAGGTATAATAGAAGGAAGGCAGGTTTTAACTCTGCTAGAACTGCAGCAGTAAAAAAACCTACCTGACTAAATTATCTGCCTAATTTTACATGTCCAACAACAATTCTGCTGAGGTATTTTCAGACCAATTCTGTAAAGCACTTGATCATTTGCCAGCCTACAAGGATGCAAAACGCCAGAAAGTCCTAGTTAGATGTTTCAGGGCAGACAAGCTGAGTAAGGACATTACCTCCTTGTCTATGCTTAGTCCTCAATCTTTACTGTTACTTAATTGCTCTGAAACTAGGCCACCTATTTATCTGCCTAAGAATTTGGTTAGGAACACAAATACTGCCATACTACACTGAGGCACAGCCGACCTGCTTCATCATGTCCATCTGCAACCAACACTAAAGAAAAGAAAGGAAGAAAACCAGGCATAACACAATTCTCTTCCTGCATTTATCCATTTTCAAAAGTTTCTAAATGCTGAAGCTGGAGGTTTAACAATATTTCTATATTTTCCTTTATCATAGTTTTACTCTAAATATTATTTACATACTTGTGTCTATTTTTTTATCCTTGACAGTTTCCAATTCCAGAGGTCAACACTAATTGCACATTGTGTGATTAAAGAGAAATGTGCTTTCTTTCTACAATTTTAAGGTCATCTCCTTTTTCCCCCCCATGTGAACTTTCATTTTTTCTTGTCATCTTGACTACACAAGGTAAAATATTTTGAAAATAGAAGCACAGATCTCTAATAAATAGCATTTACAGTACTGAATCAGAATGACTTGTCTAATTCAAAAGATATTTTCATAATTAATTATCAATATATGTATTCACAGACACGATATACTGAAAATCGCAGTTTCTCTTCACTGAACTTACTGCACTTAAATTTATGTTTCTGTGAAATACTTTGAAGTTTAACATCTAATATTAAAGTCAAATGTAAATTAGCAACACCTGAACTTTTTCTTTTCTTTAAAGGAGAAAAGAATTCTGTACATTAAATTGATTCCTGTTACTAAAAACAGTAACAGTGGTAACAAGTTAATGCCTAACTTCTAGTTGAGGTTGCCTTCCTACTACTAGAAGAGATGAAGTCTGGAACCTAAACAAAACATTCCCTTTCCTTCAAAGAAAATATTAGAAGCATAGATGGAGACACACTCCTACTGACATTGCTAAGACTAAAAATTGTTAATGGGATTTCAGCCCTCCCCCAAAAATTGAGACTCAAATGTGCTAGAATCACATAAAAAGAAAACAGCCTTCCATCTGTCTCTGTGGTTGAGTAGAAAGATGAAAAAATAGATCAATTAAGAGGAATAAAGAAAAACATCTACCAACATAATTGAGGCACTGGCACTATTATCAAGAAGATAATCTAATATTATCTTCTGACTGTCTTCAAAGAGGATGCTCTTGTCCACAGATATTTTAAAATAACTAAGTGCACTGTCAAACCACAAAGCCACTTAAAGAAGAATGCTGAATAAGCCATTTGGGATTCTATGGCAGTCACAGAGCATTTTAAATTATGCTCTTAATATTTTTTCCTCAGGAAAGTTACACAATGTACCTTAATGGAGTGGCAATTTTCATACCTAGTATAGAACTCTGATTAACTGAACACCACTAAACCAATTTTTTTTTGCATGCTACCAGCACAACTCTGTGTTTTAGAGCTACTACACACTACATGCAGCTTCAGCTACTGATGAACATGTATTCTTAGGGAAATTCATCTAAAACCAGTATCATAATAGATGGTGTAGCAGGATATGACATGTCACAAGTTTTGTAAGTTATTTCCAAGGATATTAAACTTTCCCCCAGTATCAGAATGGATTATGCTATTGCAATATCAAGAATAAACTCTGATGAGATCCCTTGCATATTAGTTTTACTGTAAATAAGACACAATTTTATTGAGAGCACATCTCCAAAATTGCCACAGTGTGATAGAAAATGTTACTCTGTAAATTCTGAGAAAACAAAACAGAACAGAAAATTTGAAAGAAAAGAAAGTAAAAAACCTCTAGGACAGGAAAAAAACCTCCACCCCTACCCTGCCTTAACAGAGTTTCTCATGCTCTTGGGTGTTCACTAGTGTAACATAAAGAGATCTCCTTCAGATCAAGTCAAGATGTTCATATTGACCTTGGATCTTCAAAAGTTGTAAGTTAATAAAATGTGTGTATCTATCTGTCTCTATCTCTTTACTTACTACTCCCCAAGAACCTGCAGAGAAAGAATTATTTACCCCTGATATATTTGTGGAAAACGGTAACATGATGCCTGTATTTATATTTCATATCTAAATTTTTGTAACATCATTGAAGTTAACTACTTATTATCAGTTAGTATTCATAAAATCTTCTGAACTAGTGAAGACATATACAAATGTTGAGTATCACTTTTTGGCCATAGCCTTTAGTGTCAGTTCCTCAGCATTGCTCTCCCAAAGCAAATCACAGAGCAGAAATCTCAAAAAATTGTGTCCTCACATTTCTGACTAAGCTGCAGCACAAAAATATCTCCCTTTGACTCTTGTGCAAAACGTACTTGGAGGCTACACTACCAGTAACTTTTGCACTTAATTGTAACCATTATGGCATTAATGTTAGTGCTTTGCTTTGGAGTGATGCTCACAGACAAACAAACAGAACAGGTGGGTCGTAAAAAGATAGAGAGATAAGTGAAGAGGAAATAAGGAAAAAGTAGTTCCTCAAGCATTTTTGTAGGAAATCAAATCATCACAAGCAGGCTGATTTTCATCTTCCCTTTGACCCGAGTATCTCTTCACTACTCTCACCCTGCTCTGCTCCAAACGGCTCAATGTCTGATGAAAGAGCTAATGCACTTACTTTCAAAAGCTCTTCATCATATCTATATATATTTATTTGTGTCTGCCACCATCTTAATGAAGTGTCACAGAAAACTCCAGCAGTAAATAATAATCTCAGACAAGAAAGCAGAGTGCTTGTGTTATGGTTTTCAGGTGACACTTTCCACACTGCTTATTAATCTGTCAAAAGCGTGAAGTTGTTTAATGAAATAAAGTAATTTCTCATTTGTGACAGTAATTATGTCAAAAGAAATATTTGTATTTGAATTCTTGATTGATTTTGTGCTAAGATCACCACCTATTAATATATTTATTCTGAAAAGTTACACTGCTACCACCAGCAATGAAAATGACCTTGTGGGGAAAAAAAGTGAAGCTGAAGTACCTTCTCTCTTCTATATATAACATACATTATCACAAAAGAAGTTAAATATAATTTCCTTAATGGAAAAAGGATGTCCTTAATTGCTTTATATAAAAATCAATTTAAATAGCAGAAGATGGAAAATGTCAAACCCTTAAAAACTTACTAATTATATTACCAAATATGATTTACCATTTACAGTTCTGTTATTGACAGATTTAGAAGGCAGAGATAATTCTGTGAGTCCAGGAGGAACACTAGTAATATGTGTTAGAAAACATGTAAATGGTATATAATAGCATCATATTTTAAGAGATACCACAGTACGGTACCTGAACTAAGGCATTTGTCAACATTCCATAAAACTTTTTACACTAAAAGATACCGTGGAACTAGATGAAGTACCAGGTCTACATATTGAGCTACTTACATATTTTGAAGACCAGATCAGAGTATAAAATGATCTGATTCTATGATGCAGTTTTGTGGATTATAATGTATATGTGCTTATTTGGAAAACATCACTATTAGTGCTGACAGATTGACAGAGGATGACATGCCACTTTGAATTCCTATCCCAGAAATACTAAGCAGCTCTGGTAGCAGAGCTTTATTTCACTATCATTTTAGTAGTCTCCAGATTTAAATAAATGAATGCTTTATATTTAATTGTAAATACATTATTATTATATTTATATTATATTAAATACCACTGGTGAGGTAATGACCTCAATGGCTTCTGTGAAAGTTCTCTTTCAAAAGGAAAATATATCATTTTGCCTCTTTATATTAAAGTGGCTTATTGTTTTCCTATAACTCTTCTAACAGCTTCTATAATAAAGGCATCCTCCTTGAAACATAGGAACATAAACCCACTTTACAACACAGCAATCAGCAACATTAAACTCACAGACCAAATTTACTGTTTTGATCAGCAAAGGTAAAGAATTGAAGCATGTGATAAAGTTGAATTCAGAAAAAATTAGATCAAACTATCTGTGAGATTAAGTCCAGTCAAACCATCTTGAGCTCCTGGCAAGAACTGAAATAGTTCTTCAAAGTAGGTCTTTTGATAGGTAAAAATATATATGTGGCATTACAAACTCAGACAATGTGTATTTTAGGTCAGGCATGGCCAAAAGAGAACACTGAAGAAGGAGTCTTCTCCATTGTATAGTTCTTTCCTGGTTCCTGCAAGTTCCTTCCGTAATTAAACACCCCACACATCCTCCTCGTTCATCCTCTATGCCTGAAAAACTCAGGCTGTGGGCTGAGGAAAAGTTCAGTGTCTGTGCTCCTTGCATTGCATGTCTTTTCCAACTGAGAGCAATTCTATAAGGAAATTCAAATAAATTCAGGATACAGTGCACCTGAGAGTAAAATAAAGGTGTGTTTTACACAGGACAGTAGGAGTCCCACTCTGCCCTTGGTCAGAGCTATGAACTGTTGTAACAGACATTCAGCCTGAAAGGTTTGGCTATTTTCCATATTCTCTTGGGTGGCCTTCTTCCTTCCACTCCAACTGGATTTTGCCTCTTCTGAAGAATGATAAAGATGTGTACTTACCAGTGTATGTGACTTTGCAGCACTCTTGCTCCTTAAACTTGACTGATACCTGCCCACCTTTGTTTCACAGTGTGACAAGTCTGAAGATAAAGTGAGACCAGTGTTACCACTGCCCTCCTTTTAAATCATCTTCAGAACCAGTGAGCAAATATTATTGCTCAGTCAAAGATAGAAGAAGAGCAACATCAAGTTTCAATTAGAAAATCCCATTGACAGTCAACTTTTCTCTCACCCGAGCCTACCACATGAGCAGCCCTGCTGACTTAGAGTTTCCCCTGACTTATACTGGGGGAGACAGGGTTTACAATATATTTCATGAGAATGACTAAGCACGGAGGCTGAAATCAGCTGTAAATCTTGTGTGGAACAAGAGTGAGAGTAGGCCTGGGGTACTAAGGCTGAAATATTATTCTTTTAACTTGATTGGTTTTGTGCTTTAAAAGCTTTTGGGTGAGGGTTGTTATACTCTTGCTTTACTAGATGCTCGTCTATAACACAGACATCCCATTACACATTTTGTTCCCTACAGCCATTTTATACAGTGATTCAGTTCCAACACAAAAATACTTCCCTTCCTCCCAATTGATTATGTTCTTTACAGCTGTTGATGGAAAAGACTGTCCACCCAGTGATACCCTGAGGGCTGCAAGGCACTTCGAAACACCGCCAGTCATCCTGTCACACCCTGCTATTAGAAAACCTGCTTTCACTTCTGCCATAACTGGTTCCCACTTAACTTCACATCACAATGATTTTTCCTCAAGTCATGCTTGTTAAATTCAGATCCACATCAGATGAATTTAATCTAAGCACTCCTTACTTTAATAAAAGAACTCTCTCATATTTTCACCTTCACATAACACCTCTAATCAGATATTGTCTTTCATATGGACTGGAACTAAAGGTGTCAGAAAAAGGTACCTGAACAGGAAAACACGTGAAATTAGACCAGTCTTAGAAACCTATCTGCTCCCTGCCATATATGAACCGATTTAAACACAGAAGCATGAGGTTTTAATGTGAACTCTGGTTATTATTTTTATCTATTTTACTTTAAACTTAGGGGAATTTCAGGTGAGATTCAGTTTGTTTCTGAATCAGCTTCTGTCCTTGAATTTCTAGAGGAACATGAAGATATTCACACAACATGGAGCTGACAAGAAATGTACCTTCTTAAAATAATATATTTGCCTGTATCTCCATTTTATCATCTTTTTTGGGCTTCCCTGTTAGCCATTTTTTTGGTTGAAACATAGTCAAGAAATGCCCCCTTTGAAGTTAATAAGGTTGAATGAAAAAGCAGCAGAAGGGCAGCAAACCATGGCCCTTTACACATATACTTGCATGAAAAATGTCATACTGTGCCTCAAAATGTCAGACTTATTGCTTACGATAGAACATTTCTCTTGCAGAGAGTTATAAGAACTACATCTGTTTTCCAGGCTATTCTTTCTCCGGCTTGTTAGAAATTAAAATGAAATTTCATGTGAGTATATCAAATAAACTTATAAACCCTTCTATACAAAACCAAAAAAAAAAAAAAGTTTTTCTTGAAATTGCAAAATGGCAGATTTAAGTTATCAAAAAATTAGACTGTGTGAAGCATACAGAGACTTATGGTCTATGATCATTACTGCCAGACAACAGTACTTGAATATAAATAAAAGGCCAGGTTGGACAGGGCTTTGAGCAATCTGGTCTAGTGGAAGGGCCCTGCCCATGACACGGGAATTGGAACTAGATGATCTTTAAGTCCTTTCCAACCCAAACCATTCTTTCATTCAACGAATTCCTTTGGCAATACATGAATATTCTCCTCATTTAGTGCATAGTCCATCCAGGGATGAAGAAATTATTAACAGGTAACAAAACAATGTGTTATGAGGCACAGATGTGAAATGAGCTTTGCTAATGACATCTCTTCATTGTCAAGTATTTCCTTTCACTACAGTTCTTCTTTGCTGCTTCACTGTAGTAAGTTCAGCTAAAGCAGGATGTACATTATATCCATCTCCTTAGCAAGCTCTTGTGCAGCAGGAGTTTTTGCAGGCTCTGCTTATAAGAACAGCAGCATTTTTAGTTAATCTTGCACTAGGTTTACCAATTTTCTGTGGAGAAATCTAAAGTACAGAAAATTGAAAGCATATTGTTTGTGAAAACCTCCATATGCTGAGAGCAAATTATTTCTCAGAGCAAGTGGCAAAACAGTTGGACCATTTTTCTTAAAGATCTGACAGCCAAATGCTGAGACTGAACAAAGACAGCTATTAAAAAAATGACATCGTGAGTGGGGATGAATATGGTCTATCTTTATAAACTAGATTCACACTGACTGGCAGGTGACAGACCAGATTTTTCATGGTTTAAATTATTTTGGAAAAGTACATGCCAGTTAATGGTCCTTTCATATTACTGATGCTAAAGTCTCAGTATTGCATCTAAGTGTTAAAATTAATACCTGCCTATATCTCTTTATTGCAACTAGACCATGCTTTCACTGTTTGGACGTATGTAGAATCAGGTAAAAACCCTTCCTTTTCTTATTCCTCCTTCTCCTCCTGCACCTTTCCACCCCATGGTTTCAAACTCTGGATTTGTGCTTTATAAAGGTAAATCACAGCCTCCATTGACCAGGGGAGGCAGAATCTCAGTTAGCTCCTCCTAGGATGATTAGAATGTGTACTTGCAGTCAGTCTAGTCTGTGACTTCTTTTTATCACTAGACAAAGGTTCAGAGGGTTCGTGCCCCTAAAGAAAAATGTTAACCTCTGCTCTGACCCAGTTAATACTTCCTTTCCAAGTTACTTGTAATTTTCTCGTTGGTCAAAGTTAAAATTTATATTAAGTTATTATCCATTAAAATTATGAAGACATTTAAGAGCTTTTGTATTAAAATAGAAAAATGCAGGAAGTCAGCTTAGGTTCCCAAAATTTAAAAGTCATAGCTCATCAATTACTGATCAATGGTATGTTTTGATGCCTTATCTCCAGTTCAAAAATTGCGAAATAACTGCAACACAAACATTAACTGACCATATTTACTACCATGGAAACAGCACTTATTGTCTTTTAATTGCTTTGCAAGCACTAACTAGTCTTAAAAACAGGTGGGGAGACAGGAAGTCCCTGCATCTCTGAGGATCTGAGTCAAAGCAATGAAAAAGGTGATTGAATTCCTAATAGCAACTGTAGCCAATATGGAATTACTTATCTCTGAAACAGAGTAAAGTGAATTCCATTGCAATGCTAAGGCACATAAGTCATGTCAGTCTTGTAAACTTACATCTTAAATACATATGCCAACGTTTGGAAAAAGCTGTAAGCAATGGAATAACACAAAAATAAATTGATTTATATTTTGATTTCTGGTGTAATAAACTTCTAAAGTGCTGCTTCACTTTGCCATCCAATACAAGTGTTCAAATATTTTCCTTAGTCTAACTATATTTTTTGAATGATTTTTATTGTAGCATCACAATATGGTTTGGTTTCCTCAGCATTACAAATGTGGTGCTTGGGGCCATGGTTTGGAGGTGGACTTGGCAGTGCTGTGTTAACAACTGGACTTTAGGAAACCAAAGGGCTTTTGTAGCCTAAACAAGTCTATGATTCTATTACTAGTAAAGGAACAGCATGGAAATATGCACACTTAAGAGCACTAGAATTGCACTATAAGAGAAAAGTTTAGTTTAGCGTCTAACAAAATGGCTGTTAGAGGAGAAAAAAAATCAAAGATGCATGAGTAAAGTGGTCCTTAATTTCAGATGACATCTCAGCTGACAAACTTAAATTTTAGGGACACCTGCAACTGGAAGTTGTACCTTGGCTACCTTATTTTGTAGTTTCTGAACGGTCTATCCTCCCCTCATCTGTCTAATTCCTTCCTTTGAAATTATAATTTTGGCTTCTAAGACTTCCCATGGCAATGCTTTCCATATGAAAGTTAAGTGTTCTGTGAAGAAGTATCTCCCATCTGATAACTTCAGAGGCAACCAATTAAATTACTGTATGTGACATCTCTGCTCCCTGTTCACTTTCCCCACAGAATTCACTGAAGTCTGATGCATCTCTGTGTTGCATCTTTAATGCAGCTCTGGCTTGAAGCATACTCAGAGATAACACTTCACAGGAGCACAGAAGACACGATTTTAAGTCCTGGATCATTCATAATATAATTCCAGTAATGTTTATCATTGCCTTGGGAGTCTTTTCAGCCTTTCCCGGCAGAGCAGACTACATTAGTTGGTCAAAGAGGAAGCTGATTTTCATAATGTCATGTGTTAATATGAAAGGTTTTGCAGTTCATTGAAAATTAACTGTTATCATAAAATCTAGTTTGTTTGTTTTTAATTTTTTTGGCTTTGTTTTGTTTATTTGAGTTTTGGGGTTTTTTTGTGTTTCTACTGGACTGTTATCCAGATATCAATGTTTCTCTCCTGTGCATACAAGTAGGATGCACTTCTTCTCTCACCTACCTATCCCATCCTGTTTATCCCAACCAAAACCCTAGAACAATTTTGTAGACAACAATAATGTTGTGAAACTCTCATTTTCTAACACACAAAAAGTATATGCAACACTCCTGAAACTTTTTGATTCATGATTCATGTTTGTGCGGCACTGAGGAGACTGAACAAACCAACAAAGAAATCATTTCAGTGGAAGACAAGAGCTTTTAGTTCCTTTCTCCTTTAATCTCACTCTTAGTTTTATAGAGCCACGTGAAACTCTAATTTAAGAATACTAATTCTGAGGTCAGACCTGACAGGAGACTCAGTGTTTCAGTTTTGGAAGAAGGGTCACAAAAGCATAACATGATCTTCTTAAGTAATTTCCAGTTCCTAGAAAGCCACCACTCCATGTACAGGAAGTTGGTGTTATGGTAACAAAAAATTCCATTTCCAAATGAAAATTAAAATTTGTTGGCAGGGAGGAAAGCTTAACCTTAGAAATTTCTAGAAAAGTAAGTAAATGACAGGAAAATTCACTCATGCAGGATCACAGAGGAAAAAGAGTTAATCAGCATAATTATACCAGAAAAAAAAACATAAGTTTTGTGAACAATTTTGCCTATAAAGATCATAGTGCTGTGGATTTCTGGGAGAAAAGGTATCATTGGCTTACGGTCCTGTTAGCACTTTTTTTCTCTTTTCTGATTTCACAAAAGTTGTGAAACAAATTTACTTTAAATATTTTTATCTGATAGCATTATATATAGAGGTATATTGATAACTATGAAGGAAACCTCATGCGAAAAAATTACTTTTTCCTTTCTCAGCATCCCAGGAACTAAGAATATGACTATAAAGTGAAATTACTTACTGTTCACTGACTAACTGATGTTAATACTTTTCAGCATTCTTCTCAGGCCAGGTATTATGATAATTATAAATACTTGCTTGATAGATTAATTCCCATATCTACTAGCAAAATATTGAAAAACTGATCATACAAAGGCAAATGGAGATATTTTACCTGCATACCAGACCCATGAAAATGTGCTTGTGAGTGACCCAACAGCACGTAAGACATTGCTTTGAAGAGGCATTTTTCCTGACAGTGTGACTAACTGGTGGAAGTGGCTTCACTATTAGTTATCAGTGGTCTGGTAATTAACTTCTGATCTTTTTAATTAAATGTTTTGAGGCCAGTTACGTTTACAACTGGCTTAATTAAATTTCATGTTTGCATGATCAGATAGTTAGGTTTTGAAATGATACCCCATTCCTAGACATAGGTATAGTGCGCACCACAAGCACTGTTTATAATGTTCTGATGCAGAGAGTAAAACTCAAAAGCAGCACCAGGAAAGTTAAAGAAAATGAAGTATTTGTCAGCTATAACAGCTGCAACTGAATCTGATCTCACAGTAGTGTGAGGTGAATGTACTACAGCTAAGCACAGAGCCAAGGCTTTGAGGCACAAAAAGCTCTGAGTCCCTGTTTCCTCCTCCTTCTACTGAAGTAGACAGTTGTGTCTCCTGTTTGCTTTTTAGAATACCAGTATACAAAGCAGCAAAATTAAACACTGCACTTACCCATCAGTCAAGTGTTTTCACTAACACCACATCTAATAAGGTCTGCAAGTTAAATTTCCATTCCTCACCCCATATATTTAACAGTACTCTCAAAGAATGGAACAATACAAAAAGGCATTTTGGAAAAAATACGAGAGTTTAAATAACTGAACTGCTAAAGTCAGCTAAACCCGCACTGAAAAAGCCAAATCCCTCTAAATACCATTCACCCTGCAGCAGGGATGGACTGGATGACCTGCTAAGGTCTTTCTGTGTTTTTCTCATCCCCTAATGTACCAAGGGAGCCACTTGCTGTTCACAAGTGTTGATAGACTTGTAACCTGTGGCACAATATCAAGCACCATCTCCTGGCAGTTTGCAAGCTAGGTATTCAGAGAGAGGGACACACATTGGTGTTCTGCACTGGGGTGGACAGGAGCAGACTGTTCGATCAGTAACTCCTGGAACAGTGGCAATACATCCCATCCCATGCAGCTTGCCCCATCCAACAGTCAATAGCTTGTCCTTAGTCATTCAAAATTGTACATAAAGTCTAGAGATAATATTTTACATCTAAAAAAAAGTAAGTGGATCAGGTCCAGCACTGTTTTGAGTTAACAGTGGATCTCAATCTCTCAAATGCAATCACAATAATTGAATCCATTTGATAGCTTTTTCACTTAGTGCATTAAAATAAATCCAGATTTGCCTGTCTGTCCTTCCACCTCTACTCATCTGTGCAGAGCAACCATTTTTGCAGAGGAGACAGTTTTGTAACAGATCTGACACCTTCCTGTGCCTACATCCTGAAAACTTTCCAGACCATATTTGAAACAGTTACATAAGAACTACACTTTCCAATCACCAAAGAGGAGGTAGAAACATTCCTGTTCCTCAGTGTGTGTTCTCCCAGTATGAACATACCGTTGTTTTCATACTTTAAATCATTGTGTTACTAAAAAAGTTCAAATTAGCTCTAGGAAAAAAAAATACAAAAAAACCCCCCAAAACCAGTTCCTGTCTTGTTATGGATACATTTGTTGTCATGGCACAGAGTAGCAGAATAAAGATGATTCCTTAAAGTTGGAATTCTTTGCAAGTTCTGAAGCTCACAGCTCTATTTCAACCACCAGCACAGTCCTGTGGTATGAAAAATTTTGATAATATGCCAGCACCTTTGGTATATAACATCAACAAGACATTGTTATGTGAAATACCACACTGGTATAAGTTCTCCCACAATCTTAATTTTTTTAATATAAAAATAACAATTATGTATTTATAAATAGATATTTCTTTTATATGGAAATAAATAAAGTTTGTTTCTTAGATGAAAAGATGTCCTGACAATACAAATAATTCCTCCCTTTATTTGATTTCCCACGTGGGACTTAGTTTACTGATTCAGTGCTTCTTCCAGTGGTCAGCCGGCTCAATGCATACCAAGAACTCATAACAAAATCTCTCATCTTTGTGCCCAGTTAATATCATTATACAATTGCTGCATGTCCGTCTGTACAAGACAGGCAAAATAGATCCCTTAATTTACTTTCTTTTAAGTATTAGAACATTATTAACTCATTGAACTGGGCTTTGTTGAGGAATCTGTAAGGGTGGTTATGCAGTGTTTTCCTTGGCCAGGCTACAAAAACTCATTCAATTACCATTCTGGTCCCTAATGGTTTGCTTCTTATCAGAGTCATGCCAGGAATTTGAGTTTGTTCAAAAGTCTCTTTGTATCTCTATTTACACTGTTCCTCAAGGCTCTAATTTGTACATTTTGTTTTGCCTTTTTTAATAAATGTTGTATTCAGAAATGCTGCAGTTGATGAATAACCAGATTTCACCCACTCATTCTCTCATGTAATTCAAAGTGCAGCACATGAAAGACACATGCACAAGGAAGCAATACTGACTGCAAATGTTTTCCTAAAGCAGGCCTTCAAAATCCACTCCAGAAATCTGCAGAGTCCTCCCAGAGTAGTGTCTCCCTACCAAGACCAACATTATTTCAATTTTCATTTTCAGCCCCTCCCGTTGTCTTTTGTGTGTGGTTTTTTTTTTTTTTTTTTTTTTTTGTTTTGTTTTGTTTTGTTTCAGCTTTATATCTTACTGCTGACCCTCATGGATCAATGCTAAAAGGGAAAAAAAGGTTACATATGGTGAAATTCAGGTATGGATCTTTGTCTCATATCACTGTAACCAATTACACTCAACATATGATCATAGAAACATTGAGTTGTTTAGGTTGGAAAAGACCTCTAAGATCATCTAGTCCAACTGCCAAACCTACCACTAAACCATGTCCCCCAAGTGCCACATGTACCCAGCTTTTAAATATCTCCAGGGCTGGTGTCTCCACCAGTTCCAATGCTTGACAACCCTTTCAGTGAAGAAAATTTTCCTACTATCCAACCTAAACCTCTCCTGCCGCAACTGGAGGGCATTTCCTCTGGTCCTATTGCTCATTATCTCTGAGAAGAGACTGACCCTCACCTGGCTACAACCTCCTTTCAGGGACTTGTTAGAGAGATAAGGTCACCCCTGAATCTCCTTTTCTTCAGGATAAACACCTCAAGCTCCCTCAGCCTCTCCTCATCAGACTCGTGCTCCAGACCCTCCACCAGCTCTGTCCCCTTTCTCTGCACCTCTTTGTCACAAGTGATTTCAAGTATTCTCCTCAAACTAGGAAGAATTCGTGGATCAAAAGGACCAGATGTTTTACCAGAGAGTATTTAGCCCAGCAGCTCAGTAACAACAAAATGAAACCACCCCTGACCTAGATATATTCCTCTCTGGCTCAAGTTCAACAACCTATGAATGACTCTTATCTCCCTAGGACATACTATACAATAGCTAGCTGATCTTTGCAATAATTTTGAAAGTTGCAAAATAATAAATCCCGAGAAAAGCTGTATTTTACTGCTTATTTGATAATTAAGAGCATTTCCCTAAAGTACAAAGAGATATTAATTTAACAAGCAAATCTTTATAAAGTGCTTGCATTCCTTCATGTCTTACATCACAACTGTCCAGTTCTGTCTCCCAGCAAGACATTTCACCAAAGACAGGTTAGGGAGGAAAAGCAGAGTTTATAGTCTGCTGTTGTGCATATGAAGTCTGAAGTGAGAAAGAGAAATCAGGGACAGAGTACTAATGAAATGTGGACACTTTTAGCTAAGTTATAGAACATATGTAACTATTTTTATCCAGAAAAATACACCGCCAGAGTTGTATACAAATATTTATAAGGACATGTTGGAATTAGCTAAAACATAGCAACTTGGTCTGCAATTCTAGATTTGTAAGTACAGTTTTGCAGAGGTAGCTGCTTTACTGGTTAGTCAGACAGCCTGAAACCCTTGTGACCCAACTCATAGCGCTCATGTAGAAGCACAAACACAGATACTGACAAAGTGGCAAGCAAAGAAGGAAGTGATTGCATATATATGTATATACATGTATTTTTCTAAGTATAAATTAAAGCAAACCAATTTTTCTCTTCAGGATTGAATTTACCCTATTCTTAATACACAGAAATTTATAAAGTGTTATACAGTAATGAAGAAACATTTTAACTTTGATATGCTAGTTATGCAGCAATTTTCAGCGTTATCTGAAGGATTACTTTGCATGCAACCTTAAAACGTTAATTCTGGATCTCAAAACTGTTCTCAGATTTATAATCCATCTGCAAATATGCTCTGCTTTTCAATTTAAAAAAGTTTCTAATTGCATGAGCTGAAGCGTATTTCCTCAGTAAGGTTACTAATTAATGCAAAATTAATGCTAAGGGTAAGATTACAAACTTCGTAAAAGCAAAACTAACCTTAAAAAGATTGCTCAGTATTCTACAGCACTGTGCTTTTTCCCTGGAAGATGCATCACTGAAAGATGGGAAGAGTTTATTAAATAACATGAGGACAGTAATTCTTCTTATAGATGTTTGTTTTTTATCTCATACCCACAAGGAGATCCTCCAACAAGGCTGCACATTAGCCATTTGCCAGTGTAAATAGATCTAATTGCAGAAGTAGGATGGTAATCAACAGTTTACAGTGTCCTGAAATTAGGAAGTTGAAAACACAGTCATAAATCTCTATATACATTACTTCAAAGAACTAGTAGAATTCCTGATAATTTTTGTCATTTTACCAACTAGTATACAGATAGTTTAATCCTCCCTCAATCTGAATTTTTAAACATTAGCAAACAGCTATTTTGGGTGATGAAATTATTCTTCTAGCCAAATTCTCATAATATTGCTCTTTTCTACAACATGGCATAAGTGGTTTATAGGGTTCTCATCTCTTCAAAGCCAGGATGTTGTCATCATAGAAAGCTGCTGCTTAAGACAATACATTAAGCTCCAATACAGTGACTCAAAAGAACAAATGCAAGCAGGTTCACAGGTTCACAAGATTAACTCCTACTCATTTTTGTTCTAGGGGCCAAAAATCCACTAGAAACTTAGTACCAATACAAGTTCCTGTATATGTGTATATTGAATTTTTTTCTCCATGTGAATCATTTTACTACATATTTATTTCCCTGGAAATGGTGCTTATTTCTGTAAATATCTTGATCCACAGCTGCACATTGTCATTAAGGAAAAGTCCTGAGAAGAATTGTGTATGTTAATCTTTGTTAAACTCTTTCGACCAAAAAGCATTTGGTACTGGGCCTACACAACTTTTTTAAAATTCGACATTCTGTTATGCTGCTTCCTGTAGAATCATCTTCATTTCTCCTCAGATTTTATAGAGATCTCCCAGAACCATTATCTTTTAAATTGTCCCTAATTGATTCTGTGTACCAGTGGGATCCACCCATAGAGAAGCAGCTGCAAAAGCAAATAGTTCCAAATTTTGTAACAAAAGGAAGTAGTTTTGCCTTGCCTGAAGCACAGCAGGTTCTAATAAGGTATTTGTCTTTCATTATTCCTTTCTACCATTTATTAACATTACTTCTGGCATAGATGTATGAAATTTTCAATTTAATTTTCTTTTTCCATCAGAGTATTTACAGGAAGTGAAGGAGTAATCAAGGAGGAAGTCCCAGTTGCAGTCTAAATGTTAAGAGTATATAGAAGGGTCTTGCTGAATATTCCCCCTGAGAAAGCAACTCTGCTCCTGGAATAAACCCTGAGGCTGGCAGTGAAAGCCAGCTGGAAGACTGAGTTGTTTGTATCAGAGACTTCTGCTCTCCAGAATACCCATGCTGGTGAGTTTATTCAGACTAAGAGTCCCAGCGGTCTCAGTGGCCCTCATGGAACCTACTCTTCCCCTGTGACTCAATCTGAATAACAGGAACATAAGGAAAGAATGAAAGTAGCAAAAATAAAATCCTGTCCCCTCAGTGACTTCCATCAGGCTAGGGGGACCATTTTCCTTCTATTTTCATGATTAACAAAACATAATCAACACTGTAAACCTGCAATAAAAGACATAACTCTGTATCACACTATTTTGCCCATTTTAAGGAGAGGATCTATCTCACTGTCTCTAGCAGCTATGCAAAAGAGTGCTTGAACAGGCTCCAAACTGAAGATACCTTTATAAAGAATATTTAGGCAGGGTTCTACAATCCTTATTTGCTGGCCATTCATTTGACTTGTTTCATCTACCACTTGATGACCAGGACCTTAGGAATTGTGTTTTACAAGTCTTTTCCGCTATGCAAGTCCCTTTGCTTTTCTTCAAAGAGCAGGTGAGATTCTCATCCAATAGCTTGCTCTTTAGAACTAGTACTTAAAAATACCAGCAGCTTTTAAGGGGCTTGAAATAACTACCAGTACAGTCACTACTTTGTGTATTGTCAATATGTAATTTGGTGGAGATATGAAAGATGCTTATTTTTGCAATAATGGGGCTCTTGAAAGCATGGGCTTCTTCATGTAATGAAAAGAACCAAGTCAAGAAATCAAACCATGATTCATAGTAATAGCAATCTATTTAATATAATGATACTGAATTGCTATCAGAACATAACATGGTTATATGATGTGAAATACTAAAAGTGATAAATAAAATCTACATTCTATTGTATAAAAGAAACTCCTTTGCTTGTTTATAATTACTATTGCTTGAATAAAGAACAGTCAGAAATCAGTGTGCAGCTGTTGTGTTTTCAAATCACACAAACCTGCCAGTGAAACTTCAAAAAATTGAGTTAATGTATTTCAAATTTTACTTAGCATGTGCATATTTTTGCTTCCCTGCAAAACAATTTTGTTTAAATTCAGGCACCTTCCAGTAAGACTGGAAATTTTGCAGTCAGTTATGATTACATACTGAGCCTGCATATTTTTGTAGCAATCCAGAGATGCAAACATAAACATTTTTGTCTCTTGCACAGAAATAGAATGTTTCATGGTAATGAAAAATGAACAATAAAAGATTGTACTGGCAGTTCTTCCAATGGAAATAATTGACATGATGGCATGGCCCACCTGGTATCTAGTCTGAACAGATTGTGGAAGGACACTGAAAGAAAAGACAGGGGCAAAGAGGACAGAGGAAGCCAGACAGAGACATTCATTACAAAGCCATAACCATGTTCTGTCAGGAGTAAAGATAAAGAAACTAATACCTTTAAAAATGTCAGAAAGGCCCATGCTCCAGTAACATCTCTGCAGAACTAGCACAGTATGACATTAACCTCACATAAGCATATATATGCCTTTCTAAATATGCAACTTGTGCTCTAACTCAATTTTAAAAATCTTGCAAGCACCAAGATCATCTAAAACATTGTGCTGGGTTAAGGAAGAGCAGCTGACCACTACTTTTGCCTCATTAGTTTCATAGGTCTCAGCATAGACCCGGCAGAACGTGAGTAACTGCAAGCTACTTAAATATTCCCCACAGATCTATTTTAAGCACTCATATTTCAATCAATGGTTCAGAAGGAAGCTGCAGTATAAACACATTCCATTCAACTAGATTTGCATATTGATGTCAGTAGTTTGAATCAAACCAATTAGACCATGCAGTTATCTATGGAAAACATATGGCAGACCGATAAAAACCCAGTTCTATGTTTAAAATCTACAGTATTTCATTTGCATAGCAAGAAGCAGCTGAAGGAGGATGCTATTCTTCAAGGACTAGACAAAATGATACAAGGAGAACTCCTTGGGCTGGATCCTCAGCTGGTATAAAATCACACCGAATACACTGGTGAATTGATATGGAACTAATCGCTCTGAAAGCAAACACATGCTCATATAGACACTGAATCAAGCACTGATTTCTCTTTGTTCTCAGTTCCTTATCCACGAAATGGAGCAATCCCATTTTTTCACCTATTCTTATTTCAATTAGAGCAAAAGTTCTTCAGAGAGGGCATTGCCTATTACTTTGCTTTAAAAAAAACCCCAAAAATTGCTAGTTTGAGCAACTACTCTAATGTGAATAATGGTAATGGTCCCTCAACCTTTTTATCTCTAAGTTTTCCCTTTCACATTGGCCTAAAAGCTTTTCTTAGCTCCTGTTTATCTTCAGCAATAAATCATGTTTGCATTGCATCTCAACCTCACTGGGGTGCAAATAACAAAACAAGACAAATTAAACTGTAAAACAGTTGCTGAGTAACGAAATAAAGAAGGACAGATAGATGAATTCAGGTGGGAAAGACAACACTAATCCTAAACATCATCGTTTACTGCTGCCGCTTCTTCTCATACTCAAAAAAAAAAAAAAAAAAAAAAAATCAGCTCCTTTGAGCAGGCAGTGATTTAGCTATAAAAATATCTGGTCTGCACAACATGACTAATCATCTCATCAGTGCCATGCTCAGAAGACCAGATCAATATGTTCCCCTGACAATAACTGTATTTTAAGCATTTAACCTCTTCCTAATAATATGTTCTTGGCTCCTGCCTGCACTTTTCCTGAATGGAGCACCCGCATGATTTGCTGGGTGACATCATTTACAAACAATGACATTGCTTGTCTGGAATGAATAACAATTAACAAAAAATAATAAGAAACCTAATGAATCCACTATCATCTATTTGAAATTCAGGTTTAGCACTGGATAAAGTGACAATATATGCTAATTTCTTCCCCCTCCTACACATTCTTCAGCAAGTAAGTCAGTTCACTGCAGATATTTTACTCCATAACTACTGAATCAGGAAGTGCCAGGAGACATGACCATGGATCAGGACAACACAGTAAATGTCTGGTTTTTTTTATTTTTTTATTTTCATACACTCCCACATACATACATGTGTATTAAAGAAGGAAGATCCTGGTATCAAAATCACCCACATCTAGACAGTAGTCAGAGTTCAAGAAGAAAACAAAATGTTGTCTTTTTCTTGTTGGTATTCATATAGCAAATACTGAACCAAGGAACTCTGCAAAATATTGTCCTGTCTGTGAGCCCTGAAATAGCTTCGGTCCCTCGTGAAGATTTTATTAAGTTTATAGGAATTACATTCAAAAGCAAGGTTAGCAACAAAAAATAAGTTTTGGAAGTGCTAAAATATTTCAGATAAATAAGAAATAACCCCCCACCTGAATGCTGGAGTTAAGAATCGCAGAAATCTCTGTTGATATCCCAAAAAGAATGTCTCCTTCTGCATATTTGAATCAAATACTTTCCCAGACCAGGCAGTTTCCTTTACGTGGAATCATTTCTTTTGGAAAAGGTGGTTTATGAGTACAAATAATCCACCACTGCCAAGTCACTGCCAAAGCACATCTGCAGCTGCCACATCTATGTGTCTTTTGAATACCTGCAGAGATGGTGATTCAACTGCTTCCCTGGGCAGTTGGCTTCAAAGCCTGATAACTCTTTCAGTGAAGACATTTTTTGTAACATCCAACCTAAATCTCCCCTGGCAGGACTTGAGGCTATTTCCTCTCCGTGATGGATACACTCTACTCCTTAACCAAAGCAGAAGTAGAGGCTCCAAGGGAGGGAAACACCTGAGCTGTGCCTGGGCCAGGAACTTCTCGAGTTCTTATCTGTTCTCTGAAAACCCACAAAGCAGCAGAGTGACCCTGTGAGCACTGACACATACGAGATTGGAACACTGAAAATACTGCATGCAGAAGAATCAAAATACTATATAGAACCATCCACGTGGTTCAAGTGAAGGTGTCTGCTTAACAACTTCCCAGAAAGCAAGCCTGGATACTTATTCACGGTTGTTTTAACCTCTTGAATTGATGCATAGCAAGAAAAGTGTTAAATTCTCTGCCTTTAAGTAAAAATAGCAAATTTTATACCAGGTGCGTATTGTTTCAACAGAATGAATACTCACACAATTGATTTGGTTTTGTGTTGGTGTGTAGTGTCTATTGCATAGAAAATTGACTTAACACAGAGCCAACTGAAAAGCAGGATAACAGTTGCCTGACAAGCAATCAAGAGTGATTGAGGATGTGTATATTAGGGTTCTGGGGGTGACTCGCTTCTCTTTTATGCTATTTAATACCTTTGAGGATAGCAAAGTGTTGAAGAACAAAAACAAAACTGTTGAACAGATTGGCTTGGATCAGTAGTTAGGCTGTGACCATTTTAATTTGGCTAGAGGAAATGGTATACAGTTGGAAAAAGGGAAAGTAATCCATGTACAGTAAACTGAATTTGGAAAACAGGAAGTCCAGAAGTAAGACTTGGAAGTTGAATGTAAAGAAATTTAAGTTGTATTAATATAAAAGTTTAAATGGATTTTGTCTTCAAAGTTGAAACTGTCTTAATTTGAAAGTGTCTTTCAGTGAACGCCAAAAATTCTTTCTGGGGCAGTTTAAAATCAACATGGGCTCTACTTGGCATTTGTGTTTTAGTCCAATACCAACTGCTAAGGCTAGTAAAGGAACAATCAGGTGACCTGACCCTGTCTCATGCTCCTTCCAGCTTGGTTTTTTTCCTTTAAAAAAAGAAGGAAAAAAACCAAACACAAAATAAAAAAGCTGGTACAAGCAGAATGAATGTATTAATTTATTGTTGTGAAAATCCAGCTAACTCCTGGACATTTGAGCTATATTTGTTGTGCTACAATGACTAAACAACTGCCTCCCTCCTATCTCTGACTTCTATCACTGTGCAACTTCAAAAATATGTGGCTTAAGAACTTCTCAGTAATAACACAGCTTCCCACCTCAAAAGCTCACCAATGTCTAAAGGCAACAACTTTACATTCTTACATTAAAAAGCAAAGCAGAACTTTTATTAATTCAACTCAGGATGCAAAGAGAAAACTAAATTATATTTAAACATATCAGCAGGCAACAATTCACATGAAATTATTTTAGATGTGTATATAAAACAAGGAGGGGCACCAGTCTGGTGAATTTTTCTGGAATAGAACAAATACGTCAAGGTCAAATACAATTATTAATCCGAAGTCCTTCTTTCATAGTTTGTCACCAAGAAAACAAGAGAAAAAGGAAAAAGAAATCCAAGAAAGTTATCATTTCTTCACTACACGCTTTACCAAATACATCCTTCTAAAACCTTGTAATCCTCAAAGCACTTGTTTACTCTGGGTGTCAGTATATAAATACTTGCAGCAAAGGTGAATTTATTTGAGTCTAACATTTACAAGGCCATGTACTGTCCTTGCTCTCTAGAAGAATTCTTTGATGTCAATAGAAATTAAATTGAGGTCACTTATGGCTCAAATTGCTGCTGATGCTATATTAGAAGGATTTTCTTCTACATTGTTGACCTTTGCTTTCAAAGTTTTATTTCTTGATCATAAAAAATAATTATTCAAGGCCGTTACTTCAAAATGTCATGTGCAAGGTGTTAAGCTACAAAAAGGCAATGGCTTTGATTTTTGCTCTCTTTCATGGAAATACCTTTGGATATCAGTAGTAGTTGCTGCCTTGGAGTGCTTCTTGCACTCACCCTCTCTTGGAAGTTCCCTCCCAGCCCTCCCTATTGGAGCTCACGTCTCTCTAGAGCAGCTGCTGAACTGCAGAATTTTATAGCTAAGGATATCAAGTTAAATCAGAACTTATTTCAGATAGCCTCCTGTTCCCTGCTGCAAGTGGTGGCATGTTTGGAAAGGACTATAGCCGAGCTCACAGAGGGCTACCCTCAATAGCACAGTCAGAAGCTCCCACAGCTGGTTTCACATCCACATAGGAGAGTAACACTGGAAAGGTTAGTACATTGCACCTTCAAGTGCATCAGGAACATTTCAGTCTCAGCTGTGACAGATTGAACTCATTGTTATTCTTCATTAAAATATCTAGGAATAGTTAAATATGGTTTAGAACTGAGTTTATAGAATTTGTAACCCTTTCCTTTCTATTTTGTACATAAATGCCTTCAGTCCAAGACATTTTCTTCGATTTACCCATGAATACTTCTTTGTTTAGTTTTTGAAAGGCAAGTATATGAGAAAAAAATTGCAAAGTTCAGTCTATCTTCATGGAGCCAATAGTTCAATGCAAATGGAAGTGTGAGCTGTCTCAAGGGCAATGGTCTCTGATAGGTGCCTTGAGATAAGCCATGGAAGCTGAATCAGCAAGTCCTCCTTGTTCTGCCTTAATTGGATGCAAAGTGCATCAACAGAGAGCATCAGCATCTGCTGGCTTTGGAAATAGTTCTCTCAGAAAGGAGAAAGCAGTAAACTGCCACTTATGTTTGCAGACAAAACCATTAGCTCAAAATCAAAGACACCATCACTTTAGCTGTTGCTCTACCTATAGATTCAGAGAAGTTAGGAAAACTGCCTATAACATTACTATTTACAGCACGCAGAGAAAAGGGTGCTCTGCTGCCTTTTTAACCTGATGAAATTATATCAATTAATGCACTAAAATGAAAACAGACAAGCAAGTATGTTCTTGCTTCATAACGTGTTCCACAATTTTAACCATTCACTGCACCTTAAACATGTGTGGCAGAATTTGAAAATTAAACCACCAGGTTTTAGGACATATTATGCAAAGTGTCTGATGTTCACCATGCAACAAGATTAGGCAGACCTAAGTAGAAGGTAGAAGCTCCTGTGCCCCTGTCATGGGAACAAAGTAGTACAGCAGACACTAGAAAATTTCCTAGAAACATCTTATTTTTAACAAAATAAATAAATGTGCATGAATTTCCCTTAGCTCTGGGTTAATGTAAGAAAAACAGCAGATACATGTTGAGTGTGGTACAGAGATGACTGAAAGCCATTGAGTGCTCATGTTTTAATTCACTTTTTAAGCATCTGAGCCTTTAAAATGGACAGAAACATATTCTCCCTCTTGATGTTTTATTTTGGAATTGGCAAGAGATTACAACAATGAAACAGCTGTGGCTCAAGCTAATGAATATTAATTTTCCAATACAATCACTTGTTCATATACATCCATGCTTTTTGTTGGATCGCTTTAGGCACTCTTCTAAAATGTGCTTGAATAAAGTAATGTCTAAAACAGTATGTGCAGAGAGAATGGGAATTATCTTTTAAATCCCAAACTGTGAGATACAGGATAGAAACACAGCCAGAAATTCAAAGAAAAAAAATCTCTATGAGAGCCACTGTCATACAGGTACTAAACTGCTAATTACCCACCATGCATGGAGATGCTGATGGCATTTCAAGGATAGCAGGGCTGTTTGTTATTCATCAACTCTACTGCTCCACAGCCTGCTTTCCTGACACAGAGTAACATGGCACAAGCAAATATGACAATCCACAACACTGTATTTTAGCAAAGAACAGCAGGAAAAGGCATCTCCCTCTGAAAAGCACTTATCTGAAGGGCTCTGAGATCACAAACAGTGAAATCTTTTGGAAGAATGCTCATGTACACAGACACATGTGAGAAGAACCAGTTCCAGACTCTGTGCTGGGCTTCAAAAATTTGCAGTTAAATTTATCTTTTGTACCTACCTACCTACCACAACTACTACTAAAAGACTATTTACAGACAGAAACTTTAGATAACTGACGACAATCTGAATGTGAACATTGACTTTGACTTAAAGGAAACAAGACAAATATATGAAAATTGTTGCCAACTGATATGTATACATATCACTTCTACTGAAAATAAAATACATTTAAAGTGATTCTTACTGTTCTACACATCTTAATGTTCTATACATCTGACAAACTTGTAGAAATATTTTTCATTGCTTAGCTTAGTCAAGCATTTTCCCACAACCATTTTAAAGTTGGCCAAATCCCTAAACAGTCTAGTAATTCAGAAGCAATTCCTATTTATTTTTAACTCAAATCACTGTAACTACCCTGTCCATCAATATTTTAATTAAAGAATCCCAACTGATGGGCAACTTTTACATCCATAAGAAATTAGATCAATTTAGCTATAAGTCAACATCGAATTTGTATGAGTTTTTCTTTGTTTGCTTTTATGTAGTCCTCTGTGATAATCTGCAGTTTCTGACTGAAGAGGTTACTGGGAAAGTTTTGTGTTTAATGCACTAACATGAATAAAATTAGAAACATCTGGTGAAAAGACACCTGACTGCACACACACAGCAAGCAGGGAAGTCTTGCCTGAGGAAAACTCACTGTGGAGAAGAGTGCTCTCCACACTGTGTTCCCTACCACATAGCACTGATGGAGCCCAACTGCTTTGAAATATTCATGGTAACCTTTTAATTGCAGGGCTTTGCTGAGTCAAAATTATTCTAATATGGTGGCCAGCTGTCAAAACACAAAATAGAGTGGACATTATGTTGTTGGGTAAACTGTTTCCATTTCTCTTCTTAGGTCTCACAATGCTTCTTCTTGGATTTAACCCCTGATGACAGGGGATGAGATCAAAAAAATAATGCTATATTCTATTTCAGTTGAGATGATGTATTTATGAGAAAGGGGAAAAACTTAGTCTCTCCACCAGCAAATTCTTGACATACTTCTATTTCTCATCCTCCCACTCTCACCCAGATTTCTTTGTGTTACACATTCCTCTACTAAGTTGCATTGTTTCCCAGAAATATTTATGACTCCCCTCAAAAAGTTATTGAGCTTCATTAGCCTCCTGTTTCTCCTCTTTTCCAGTTTATTGATGGAGATACTAATTAACACTGAAGGCATTTTCAGATAATTTGATACCTATTTTCCCGAATCTGCATCTAAGATTTTTTTCACAGCATGTCAGGAATACCTCCCGGAAAAAAAACCATTTCTGCCTTGGTAACAACCATGTCAATAGTTGGAGGTCTTCATCCAGTAAGAGTGAACAGCCACAACATATGTTCAGTCTGATCATCACTGCTTTGACCTTATTACGCTGGATCTCATTATTTACTTGAAATGCAGTATCCTTTAGCATATGGCACATTAGGACTTGCAGCAGAGAGGGAGTATTCAGGACTATTTCACCTTCATACAGCAGTACATTTGTAATATCTGAAAGCACATTGATGAATCACATTCTATTTCAACAGCAATGTAACGTGGACTTGTCGTCAATGCGCAACAATGGACTTGAATACAGACATTTCTGTCTTAAACCAGCTTCAACAGTCATGGAAGGGCTGAAATTTTGCGTGCTGTGCTGCAGCCTTTTGGAATATAGGATGGACATTGGGCAGCATTACAGAGATAATACATCTCTTGTTTTTATCTAATTTTCTGTCTACTAATGATAATAGGAATGAAGGGAAAAAAAAAATCGCCTGAAACAAACAAATTACCCCCAACCACCCGCTTTACTCAGCTCTAAAAATAACACATGCAATGAATAGAAGCATTTGTTCATTAACTTTCTTTTCATCTGATGCAATCTTCTCCCTTTGATATTGAAATGTGGCTGAATTTATCATCACTAACATGGTTTAAAGAACAGAAGAAATAGAAAAAAATATTCTGCTGGTTATCTGGTTTTAAATACCGTGATGATCACTAAAGTGTAGCTGATGCCTTTCACCATTTTGTGTTTTGACAGAAGACCCTCTAGCTGCAGAAAGGTAATTTATTTCCAAACCCTATCAGCCCTCAGTTTCTTGCTGAAAGTTCCACAGAGGCAATGCACTGTTGTGATAGGTTTTATGACATGAAACTCTCCCACTAGTAACTCTACTGAGGGAACAAACTTATTTCACACCGCCATCAATCAGTCCTTAAAGAACAAAACCTTGTGGTTACTGATTTACCAGTCTGGTCTGTAAATAATGATTTAAGGAAAAAAATTTGGACTGTTGTTATCATCTCTCTGGGCCCATCAGCCTTCCATTCAAAACAAGAAGAAAATATTTCCTAGGGAAAAGCACTGATCAAGGATTCAGCAGAGCTAGTTTTCTCATGTCTGTCAGTCAGCTGCACAGTAATTCTTATTTATCTTATTAATTTACAAGAGCAGTTGTTAACACATTTCTATTAGCAACAACAAAAAAAGGTTTAAATAAACCAACCCTGACCTTTTCCAGAGGATACTGGGAGCCAAAGATTGTTTAGTAGACTTTGGTATCAATAAAGACATATTCCCAATATTCTATCTTATGGGATATTCAACAATCTGTCAAAGCATCATCTGTATAAACTGATGCAGCACAACTGATTTAAGAAAAAATACATTAAAAATTCCAATTAGGAGCTCTAACTCTCTCCAAGCAGAAGCTCTAACAGTTTTGGATCACTGCATTTCCATCTCACTGTAAACCTGGTGTTTCTGTAATGGTGAGCGACACTGGCAGGACTGAACAATATATAAATCCATGCAAACAGATGCGATGAAGATGAAGGTCCTGAGGACTGAAGGCCCAGGGACTTCCTTGTGACCGGAGAAAGGCATATAACCCATCCTTAAGAAAAAGGAGGAATTTATGGGAAAACTGGAGCAAGTCTTTGTCAAAGCAATTTCCAATTGCAAAAAAAGAAACAAGAAGTGACAGAGAAAAGTCAAAGTCCAGTTGGTGGCTAGTTGCTAGTGGGACCTCTCAGGGATTAACACTGCAACACCAGGTCCAATAATTCTCAAGTTTTTTATTAACAACCTGGATAGTGAGCAAGAGAACATCCAGTTTGCAGATGGTACTGAAATGGGGGTAGTGGCTGATATATTGAGGTTATTATCTTCTGTCTGGCACTTGTGAGACCACATCTGGAATATTTTGTCCAGAGCTCAGCTTCTCAGTACAAGACAGACACAATGGAGTGAGTGCAGCACACACAAGATGATCAGGGGGCTGAAGCACAGAATATGGGTTTGTTTAACTTCAAGAATACATGAGCATGGAAGCACTCACACCTGTCCCTATATTGCTGACAGCACTTGTCCTTGCGCTTTGGCTTTCAAAGTATGTTTTCATCATTGAACCTGTAGGATCTTGCCTGGCTAGGAGCTATTTTGGTATTCACAGCAGCATTCTATCCATCAAGAAAAATGACACACCAAGGACGGATAGCAGCAATTACATATCATGGGTGAGTACAAACAACAGTAAGAAACGGTAACCTTTATACTAACTGAATCAAGAATATACTTCTTATTACAACTAATAATAAAAAAAAAAATCATCTGAAATACAATATACCTTAAACTGTAATAAACAAGTAAAATGCTATTCAGCAAAATGATTGTTACATGTCAGTCTTCACAGTTTCCCTTAAAAGTGGACATTATCGGGAACAGACCTGACTGATTTTTAAATAGAATTGTGCATAACATTGTTTAACAGACATAGGATGATGATAATTATAGTTTGGGCAGGGTCAGCTAAATCTTAGTTCTCACTGCTTCCAAGCCCATTTACTTTAAAATTGTCATTGTAAGAGCCCTAACAGGAACAACCCCACACAATCAACAAGTCTCATCACTGATTTTATATCCAAACAGACCCAGATGCTGGTACTCAAGACTGAAGCTGTTGCAAGTAGACATGTTTTAGCCCTTCCACAAAGACACAAATGAGATGAAATCAGTCAGAAGCCTATTGAGTGTCTCCTGAGAGAGCAGCGGGACCCTCTCAGGGAGCAGGCACCCATCTGACTCCATGAGCTGCTGGACAAGTTGTTTCTTTCACATTATGAAAATTCTTTCTTTCTTTTCTTCAGACAGAACTACAAAAGGCAGGACTATCAATGCACAAACCTTACAGGAAACAACTCATAATTAATAACCTCACAGGTGAGGCTGCAACTACTCTTAACTCCAAAGGCCCAATCTTGTAATATGTAAGATATCTGCCTACTTCCTGTTATTGGGGACAGAAGACTTGCTAGATAGCGAAGACTATTCCTGTATAAAAAACAGCCCTTAAGATATTTAATATTGGAGGCTTCTTCTTAAAAAGTCCAGATCCTTAGAAACTGTCTAAACCCTAATTTTAAATTTTCTACGATCTCAAATATAGACCACCTCAAAAATTATTACTTAAATTGGGCCACTGCCATAGTAAGCTTTCCTATAGATGAAAAGAAGAAGGGAAAAGATATTTCCTTTGTTTAGCAAAAATTTTTACTCACTCAAGAATAGGTCTTTGCTTCTGAATAACCTCAGAAAATAAATATTCACAAAATAAAGCATGTTAATTCTGTAAAAAACCTGAAATCATCCATATCTAATACGTGCAGCTGATTCTGGATATCAATTTTCATTAAAAAAGGGGGAAAAAAAAGACATTTATGGTCTCACACATGATTTTCATCTACATTCATCAGTTTCAACTTGGAGAAGTTGGACAAAAAACTGGATACCACAGGAGCAGTTTCTTATCCTTTATTGGTGTTAATTTGACCCATTATCTGTGACTCAAATTGTTCTACTATGGTCTGATCACTGCACCTCACACAGCCACATTCATTGTAATATATGATATTTTGGCTGCCTTGCCATTTTCAATTTTTTTTTTTTTTTTATGTTCAAATGACCATCCTATACAAATCAGCAGCCTTTTCTCTTCTGTCGGAAGAGTAATTCAGTGTAGTCACATGTACAAACTTAAGAGTAATGACAAGACTGTTCCAATATTTTTGTCCCACCTCTTTCAGAAAAGAATATTTTTCAGCTGCTATTCATCCTACCAGACAATCAAACTGAAAATGATATTCACTGGCACGGCTTTCTCTGGGTTTGAAAAATCCTATTTTTAGGAGTGTATTTTTGATTTATACCTTAATTTTTGCAAATACAGAAAATATGAGGCTGATCTTTATTTTAACATACTTTAACTGCATTAATTGTTCAGTCTGCTATGTTAAGTATCAT
The DNA here is from genome assembly GCA_035583155.1 of Acropternis orthonyx. Taxonomy (NCBI): domain Eukaryota; kingdom Metazoa; phylum Chordata; class Aves; order Passeriformes; family Rhinocryptidae; genus Acropternis; species Acropternis orthonyx. The sequence goes on from JAWWEU010000138.1 coordinate 14,918,374, forward strand.
TGCATAATCCTTAGCTGACTATTGTGTGGGAACTGTAACACTAACATAGTAGCACGAGTAACTTTACACAAACCTCATTTTCTAATAATTCTTCACTTAGGACTGTGAAGTCCTAAGATCAAACCCAGGCCATTAAATATGCAAAATTAGAATAAGAGTATGAGTTAAGTCAGGGCAGAGAGACAAAGAACAGAGACCAGAATACCCCCAGCTCTCTGCCAGGTGCTCCACAAATGCCATGCCTGGGCTACAGAGGGAAATATGGGCCAGAACCCTTTCTCTGTTTCAGTGAAAGCATCGATCCACACAGAGATCTTCCTTCTCTTCTGCATTGCAGTGATCCAGGAGCAGAAGAGCTGGATCATGACGTGTAACAGTTGAGATGACATCCATAACAACAGAACATTTTGCTTTCTACCCTGAGGGTCATAATTCACAGTTATTGCCACTCTGAGGCTTCTGCTGCAAGTGTTTGGAAATACTGCTTGCATATAATGGATTTTGATACATTAGTGAGGCTCTTCTGGGACTCCCAATAGTATCACATGCCCTCTAGCAATTCCCAACAGCTTAGCAGAGCTATGGATGCTATAGTGTGCAGTGTTTTATTCTTACCTCACCACTGTGTGGCCTAAAATTAGTGCACGGGTGAAGGGGAACCTGGCAGCTCCAACTACAGGTAACTATAGAAATACAGAATCATTAAGGTTGCTAAAGAGCTCCAAGATCCTTGAGTCCAACCTTAAATCAAATACCACCATGCCCAGTAATAAGTTGCTAAGTGCCACTTCTACTTGGGTTTTTTTGTGTTTATTTTTTTTTTTTTTTTTAGCACTTCTAGGTATGGTGACTCCACTTCCCTGGGCAGTCCGTTCCAAAGCCTAACCACTCTCTCAGTGAAATGTCTCCTGATATCTAAACTGAAACTCTCCTGGTACAATTTGAGGCAATTTCTCCTTCTATTACTAGTTGCCTGAGAGAGGAGACTGACCCCCACCTGGCCACAGCCTCTGTTGTAAAGAGGAGTAAGGTCTCCCCTGAGCCTCCTTTTCTCCACACTAAACAAGGGCAGCACCCTCAGCCCTGTGCTGCAAGTGAGGACAGCTTTGCACTGGCACAGGACCAAACTCAAAGAGGACTGCCAAACAGAGCTGTGCTCCTGCCACAGCGCAGTTCCCTCCCCATCACTGCTGCCCTCAGCTACACAGTGCACAAGAGCGAGACTGACACCTCTCCTGACTGACAGGGTACCTTCGGACTCCTGGATATTGCCATTTAGCTGTTTTTTGAATATAGTGGTGGATCCCATTATTACGTCCTGAACTCAAGGGAACTGAAGGGGAAACCTTCTTCTCCATCTTCTAGGGATCACATCAGCACTACAGGAGACATGGGAGAGAAAGATGTGGAGAGAATACCCCCATGAATTCGATTTCTATTCTATTTCCATGATAACAGCCAGTGCTGTATTAGTTACAGGAAAGCACAGCAGGCAAGAAAGCAAGTATAATCTGAAATTCAATTGAAAGACACTGGCACAAAAAAGATTATATTTTATTTACACTGTAGTTCTGCTCTGTTTTCATTTTTTTTTTTTTGCTTTGGGAAGCTACTCTTGAATATTGGAAAGAACATAGTGTGAACATTTGCTTTCTTGCTCTTCCTATATATGAAGATCTCTCACACCTCTTCCTTTTTGGAAAATATTTTTAAACAAGGAGTGCTACAGCATGGCAAGCCTCTTCCCAAGAGGTGCAATTCTTTTTCAGATTATGTGCAGGATACATTTTCCAAGGTTAGTGAAAGGAACACAACCTACAACATCTGCTAATGGCTGGAAACCTACTGTGCCTCTGAATTAGGTTCTTATGACAGACGAGATGTGTCTGCCAGGGAAAGAGGCTTTTAAAATGGTCCATCTATTATTTTCTTAATTTACAGAGGTGGCATGCACAGCTCTTCAGATATATTTTAGGAATTTGTTTCAGGAAAGAAAATGCAAGAGGTGAGATAGGCGCAGAGAGGATGAAAAGCACAGGGAAAGGAGTCCCCACGACTGTTTTGCTGTCTGCCCCCACTGTCACGCCCTAGCAGGATCTAGCCCTTTCAACAAGACATCTGCTAAAAGGCTTTTAAATCCCTGGCTCTTGGACACCTCTAGCTCCTTTGGTGGGCTCAGAATACTAAATTTTTCTGCTCAGTCTTCAAGGTTACTTCCAATTTTCAAACCTATTCAATCAGTAAAGAGGCAATTAAGGCAATTTAATCCAACAGTTGCCAGGCTTTCTAGGACCCCCAAGCCTGCTGCAGTTCACAGTACTGACTGAGGGATAGGCACAGCCTTAACACAAAAATCGCACACATTCCATTAAGATTAGCATAAGAGATCACTAGATGCCCTAACATGTATATTATGGATACAAGAAAGAACATTCCTAGAAAACCGGTCTGTAATTTAAGTCAAACTCTCAGAGTCAATCACTACTTCAAGTCTTCCTGGTTTTTCAGCCTTAGCCCCCAGTGTCTGAGGCTCAACCCTCTCTGGTAGAGACTTGGTTGTGCCAAGGTGTAGCAATGTGATGTTCTGCAAATACAGAGATGAGTCCTGTGCTCATTTTCATTTCCAGCTCCCCAATTTGTACCAGCAGAATTGTATCTGCAATTTCTACTAGTTCCATTAATTTGTATTTCTATAACAAGCATAAGATAAGGCATATAAATTAAATATTTGAAACTATGGGTTCCAAAGTTTGATATTTCAGCTGACATAAGCATTTCCAGGCACAGCTGTTTGGCCTCCAAACATCTTAATTAAAAACCTTTTGGGAGGATAATAACATTTGCTATTCAATCAGACACTGGACAATTTTACAGCTGATACAAAATGTTATACGATAAACTTAGAGTTGAGTTTCAAGGCATCATTGGCAGCAATGACAATTAAAGACAGATTTGATCTAAAAATCTCAAGCAATAAGTTTCTCTTACACTCATTACTGAAGAGGAAATATTTTTGTAAACCAGTGTGGGACTTCTTTCTAATGTCAGTATAAAAGCTACTTAATGAGTAATCTAGATGAAATTTAGTGAGACCTGGGCATAAAATTCTACATGAACACTTCTATGCACCTGCTACAGAAAACCCTTTTTTTAATGGTGTTCTGAAATCAATCAAACTCCACTATCAAAAAAAAAAAAAAAAAAAAAAGGCCAGAAAAAAAGCCAAACCAAGCAAAAAAAATCCCCAAACCCTACACCCACAACACTCTCATCAAGAAAATACAAGCTGCCAGCAATACCTAGAATAATGTCAAAATGTAAGATGGAATTCTCCATTAATGTGCCTGCCCTTACAATGCATCCCATGTGTTGCCTTTCCCTATCAAAACAAAGCTGAAAGGAACCGTGCAGAGGTTTATGAATTCCTTCAAATACCTCTGCACCAGCCAGAGGTTGCAGAAGTCTCCTAACACCTTGAGCTAGTGTCTCAATTTCAATCCCAGGAGTTTGGGGTTTTACTTGTTTGTGACTGAGTTTTTAGTTTGAGGTTTTTTTTTTTTTTTTTTTTTTGTCCTTTTTGTATTTAACCACATACTCTGTATTATTATTCTTAGCTCTTTCATACTCCCTTTTATTTCTGGTGGTAGGTACTTAGTCATCTAACACAAAAGAGGAATTAGCTTTCAATGTTAAGAAGAAAGACTACTTTATTTTTGGTTGGTTGGCTTCTCTTTTGTTAATGACTGCAGATGATTTAAAATCTAGATTAAATTGCTATCTGGTGCAACAGCAAAACAATTGCTGTAAAATCACATCTGTTAATTATTTCTGTGAATAAATGAATGACTCAATACTTCAAAGTTCTACAAGTAACTTTCTGGTAGCTCAGTACTTATGGGAAAGAAATAAGGAGAGAGAAACTGTTGCTGCTTTAGAAAATGAGGGCACAAAGAAATTCACTAGATGGACAGAAATCCTCAAGGCCTCCATTCTGCAATTAGGTGCAGGATATTGGAGGGCTGTGTCTCTGGAGAATGCTGCTACTGTGAAATAGAGTTTCAACTGACTGTCACAGGATACCACACTAGGGTAGAGGGTCTGCCTCCATCAGAACTGCGGAACAGGACATACTTGAATCCCTGTAATGTGCAAAGTTTTGTATCCAGTTTAGGTCAAATAAGCAGGCTTTCTTTGAATTTCTGTCATAAATACAAAGTTGGGGAACTGTTAATTAATCAAAAAGTTAATTCCCTGCCTTGCAGTAGAAGGGGTTTCTTCCCATTGCACATACTATTTTTTTACCTTTCTAAATTAAATTGTCATTTGCTGGAAGAAAAAGAAGACAAAACCACAATCAGCCCTTTATATATTCTTCTGCCCTCTATATAACACATACTTTGAATATTATCTCACTTGAAAGTCCAGGGAAGGGTCTGCTCCTTACCACAGTGAAGCTACTCATTCTTATGCCTTGCCAAGGGCCAAGAGACCAAGGGTCACAAGAGAATTTCTGGATACTGTAGATATTGAAATCTGTTATCTGAATTGCTGCATTGAATCACAGAATATATCAAGTTAGAAGGGACCCATAGGGATCATCAAATCCAACTCTCCAGTCCTTACAGGACTAGCTAAAGATAAACCATATGATATTGTCCAGACTTTGCTTGAGTTCTGACAGGTTTGGTTCCATGACCACTTCCCTGGGGATCCTGTTCCATTGACCAACCATTCCATGGGTGAAGAACTTTTTCCTAATACCCAATCTAAACTTCTCCTGACGCAACTTCATTTTGTGTCGCAACACGTTTTGTGTCCTAACACCTGACACCAGAGGAATAGGACAAGGTCTAGATAGTGGAAATACTTAACAATAACTTTTTGGGTGTTTTTTTTTTAAGAGCTCCTCTTTGCCCATGGCATAGCCACAGAACTTATCTCTCTGTATGCTAAGAGCAGCTTTGAATTTCTCAAATGTGAAAATTTCCAGTCGCATTTTTGATTTCACACTTTGGAAAGCTAAAGGGTGATGTTACTTGTACATTTTAAGGAGGCAAGACTGAGCCAAGGAGTGTTAAGTGTTTATTTGCTTTAGAATAATCAATAGTTTGATCTGCTTAAGATAACATTGCCAGAAAGAAAAAAAAAAAGTGGCTTTTTTTACTTCTTTTTGGGCAAATACAGTTAGAGCCATGGTTATCTGGTCAGCAAAAGCTTTGGTGTGTGCCAGCAGCCCTGGTGCAGCAGCAGTGCCTGTGCTAATAAGGAAGTGAGATGTTGTAGCAGCCACAGCATAGCATTAATGAGACCTTTTGTGTCTGGACCAGAGATGGGGTGGGTCAGGTTGGCTGGTCTAAGCTCACCTCTGCCTGCAGGTGATACTCCACAGAGCCTGTATGTCCTGAAAATGAGAGTTATAGAGTGTCTGTCTAGAGAACTGCTTGTAACAAGACCATCTTAGTGTAGAAAAGAAACCTGCAAAGGAAGGAAAAAAAAATTCACCCTAATTGCATTATCTCTTAGTCATATGACTGTCCTTTTTTATTACCATCCCTGCTCCACTTTCTGCAAATGAGATGGCAGGAGTTAATATGAAAAGAAATACACCCTAAAAATCAAACAGTCCCCAACAGTACATAAACTAAGAGAGGAAAAATCTTGCAGCCTTTTTTTTAACAAAGATTAGCTATCTAAAAAATGCAATTAATCTTTCCCTAATTGTTTTGTTTTGACATTCATAGCAGCCCTTTTTTAACTGAAACCCAGCATGTATATGTCCTCTGTGGAACAACAGGTTGTTTGCAGACTTTTTCTTCTTTAAAATATTATACCATCTAGGAAGCTAACATAAAAAGGCAGGAACTCTGCAGTTTTACATTTCTCAGGAAATTGGAAGGAGACCACAAACAAATTAATTTCTGGTTAAGAGAATAAAGTATTATTTTTAATTTAAAAGGGGATTATTCTGGACTTTGACAAATCAGCTTCATAAGGAGGTTTAAATTAAAATAAAGTGAAAGGGAGTCCTCAAATGACATTTTGTTAAGAAAGAGATTGACATTGAATTTGAAGAGATTAAATTCAGATTACTACAGGTCCATATGCTAATTATGGGGGTCAGCTTAATTAAAAAAATTCCAAAACATAATCAGGCTTCTCTATTTCAAAGTCATGTCCTCTAAGTTGCCTGATTCAGGTTTTATAATTAAGCTCACCTTGTTAATTCTAGTAAACGAAAAGAGCTTTGTCCACTGCACTGGAAGTAACTAAGGGATCAGTCAGTACTTGTGACTGGGAACATTAGAAATTAGCCTTGATGGGAGCAAAGAAAAGAGAGCAAAAAGGAGACCTTGGTCCTTCAGTGCCTCATGCATCAAGCAAGAAGGATGCCCTATGACAGGAGTCTCTCAGGCAAAACACAAAACTCCATAAAGAAAAATCTGGTCTAAGAAACGTGAGTACTACTAAAGAATTAAAGAGTACAGGTGACTAAAAGTTTATTTCTCCAGAAAGGCTAATTTTCCCACTAAAGTAATGTTTGAGATATATCTTATGTAAAATAAATGCTATTAAATACATACATAAAATCAAAACATGCTGAATTAAAGTAAAAAATTCCATACTCTTGTTCACAGGCTTAGACGGGGTTGTTTTTAATGCCAGTTAATACAGAGACTTACTGGCAATCTTATCCAATTCAGCCAAATAAGAAACTCCTCCAACTGAAAAGAAAGGGGTAAATAAGTTTTTCTCCTTCAAAATATAACTAGGAGAAGCTGGGCAACACATTGGGTCACTACAGTACAGTAGGTGAATATATAGTGCTTTGAGTGCTCAAGGGAATAACTAAGGCAGGAGACCTTGAGAGCAGAATATTTCTACCTAATTTAGATTCCAGAGCAGAGAGTTTAAGCCACTTATCAGCCATCAGGTGAGCTCCTGTCTCCTCAGAAGAATGACCCTCTGCCCAGCTATTCTCCAAACAATTACAAGTCATACACAAGTTCAGTTTTTCCCAAGTTTATGATTTACTTAATTACAAGCTGTTATACATTTCCCCCTTTCTTCCATCCATCATAGACATTAAAGATTTTAATTACCTCTTTGAGAATTAAGTTTTTGAGCCCCTGCTTGTTTATGTTCAACACTAAAAGAATACATACAACAGCAATTTCTCTCTCTGACAGTACATTTCAGAAGCTGTTAATGAAAGTTGGATAGACCTCGTGCTGTTCTGTCTCTTCTTGAACTAGAAAAAGTTGTCTTTATTTTTCCTTGATCTGTGTCACTGGACATACTCACAAAGTTGTATGGTTTTGTTGTGGTTTGGTTTGTTTGGGGTTTTTAATTTAAAATATTGATAAAATTCAGAGTTTTCAAAAGATTTCTGTCCATGAAAGGTATCTCAAAAGTCTGGGGGTGCTTTGGAACTTCTGCCACTGGGCATTATTATGGTTCCAGTTTTCTTGTATCTTCCAGAAATTGTTGTGTTCCTCCTTCCAGTCAAGGATAACATTTGTACATCAGCTTTGCCCTTCAAGACCAAACTTCTAATGGAAGAGTCACTCTGATCACATAATCCAAGTTGTAAAATAGGAAAGAATTATGATTTCATAAATTTTTTGCACAATTCCTAAATACTATAATGGTGCACTTCACAAATGAGATTTGGAGTGTCAACCACTCTATTTTTAGTTTTACATCGGAAACAAGATTATGAGGAAAATATCATCTTCCTTGTTTATTGAATCATGTAATGCTGAGGTAGTCTCATTGCAAAGTTCCTTCTTTGAGTATCAGCATGATTTGAGGTTGCCAAAGGGGGCCACAATCCAGTAAAATTTCTGGTCCTATTGCCAAACTGGCCACAACAGACTAAAGATCTGAACACAGTGATCTGGGCTCTGTGAAAGAGTGGGAGGAACAAAACTAAACATTCATATGGTAATTTCAGGAGGAACTAGAATAACAAAAAAAAAGAAATAAATTGGAATAAATGTTAAATATGCATAATATTCCACTGTACAAGCGAGTATACTAAAGATTGTGTTTTTCCTTCACTGAAGCAGGTTACAATATCTGATGGTGGTAACTTAGTACTACCTTGTGAGGAAACTGTTGGTGATTTTGCTATCAGAATTGTCCTAATTTTATTTAGCAACTGAAATGCCATGATTCAGTTTATAATATTTTAAAAATTAAAATACCTACAGAAGCAAGATGATGCTAAATATATTAGTAGCAGAGCTTCACTGCAAAATACAGCACTACATTTGGTATTTGGACTCTCTTATGACCCCCTGTTGCAAAACATGCATAACATTCTCTGCCTCTAATCACACACCAGGGTGGCATAAATCCAAAACATCAGGAACATGCTGCAAGCTCATTATTTCTCCAAACAAAAATAGTGTGACTAGATATAGCCATCTTCACTTAGTCTGCACTTAAATCCTTTTGTGGACTTACACTAGTGTGTACTTTGAACTGGGACAGCAAGTGCTTTTAACAAATAACAGATTCCTGTAAATTCTAAGAATTCACTACTAGTCATGAAAATGTTGATTAAATTTGTCTTCACATTCATTAACCTGGCATAATAAATAGAGTAAAATGCAGGGAAAACATTTCATTAGCTGCAGTTCTGCTTCAGATGGTGTCATGCCCAGTCGAGCAGCCTGCCCACCTCCTCCTCTCCAAGACCACAGCTCTCCTTTGGAGCACTTCTGAGGCAAAATCATTTCCCGGACTAAGCTTACAAACTGTTTTCAAGCTGTCTGTCCTCCCTCTGGAGTCATTAACAGCTAATTAGTATTTGGTCTATTTGTCATCTTGTCTGCTCTTCCCTCAAATAATGAATTTCTTTAAAAAGGCTGTGTCCTAGCACAGGCTGGCAAACCCTGCCCCTCAGCCATGCTACTCTTCAGAAGATGCAGCCCAACCAGATATGGTCTCATTGCCAGTAGTTGTTCTTTAAGAACAAATAGTGCAGAAATTGCAGGAATTTTGGATCTGCACAAAGAAGATATGCAGCTTATTGTAAAGGAAGAGCCAGCCTCTTTCCGGCAATGCTGCTATAAATTTCAGATTCATCAGTTTGCAGATGACAGCACAGAGCCCACAGAGACATCTTTTAAATAGTTTAATATAGAAGAGAGTTGAATTATTATCAGTATGCCTTTACAAGTGTAAAAAATAAATTTTTAAATTCAACTGTTGACAGGACATTTTTCTCTGATGTCACAGCAGGATTATCAAAGAGTACTTGAAATGCTGATATTGAAAAAAAACCTCTGAAATACATATATAGGGGAAATCCTCACTGCCTGAGGTAATGTCAATGCCCAGTAGGCAGCTCAGCCTCATGCAGCTGCTCACTCACTCCCTGCAGCAGGAGGGGGAAGAGAACCAGAAAGGGAAAGTGAGAAAACTCATAGGTTGAGATAAAGGCAGTTTAACAAGTAAAGCAAAAACCTTGTGCACAAGCAAAGCAAAACAAAGAATTCATCCACCACTTCCCATGGGCAGGCAGGTGTTCAGGCATCTGCAGGAAAGTGGAGCTCCATCCTGTGTAATGGTGACTTGGGAAACCAAAACACCATCACTCTGAACAACCCCCTTCCTCATTTCCCAGTGTTTTTGTTGCTGAGCATGACACTGTGTGGTCTGGGATATCCCTTGGGTCAGTTGGGCTCAGTTGTCCCACCTGTATCCCCCCTCCCAGCTCCTTGTGCACCCCCCAACCTCTTGCTGCTGTATGGGGTGAGGAGCAGGAAAAGCCTTGGCTCTGGGAAAGTGTTACTCAAGTATAACAGGAAACATCCCTGCATTATCAAAGCAATTTTCTGCACAAATCCAAAACACAGTCACATACCAGCCCCTATGAAAAAATTACTTGTATCCTGGTCAAAATCAACACAGGTAATATTGTGATAGGAAAGTGGAGTGACTATGGGGGTTGCACATTACTTGAAAAGGGATAAGACATTACTCATCCAGGCTAGAAAGACAAAATTCATGCAGTCTTCAAGAAAATGCTATTAATCCTAGTGCAAGGTAAAGGTTGACAAAGTCCTCATCAAGACAGCAGTCAGTCTAGCAGAGCACATGAAGGCAATACCTGTACTTGGAGAGCTAATGCTTACATACCATTACAACCTTCGCCAACTGCTACTGCAGTATATCTAGAGATAGAGAAAAAACTTCAGCAAGTGCAGGTCTTTGCAAAGCTGTTCAGTGCTAACCACAACAACCAGAACATCCCTCTGGTGCACGAGTAGAGAAAAAGGATGGGGCTGTCTGAACCCTCAGCAATTGTAAGCCTAACATTAACCCAGTATTGGCTGTGGATCAGTATGATAGACGATAGATTTGTCTCAGTAGACTGTAGCAAGCATTTCTAGTCTAAACTTCTACCCAACAGATGTTAAAGGAAGTGAGCAGTCCTGTTGTCCATTACCAACAGACACCCTCTATGTCATCTTTACTTTCTCACTTCTCCTTTCTGTATCCTGCCTCCTCCTCAACTGTGCAGGCCCAAGAGTAAAATGGTGTTCCTCAAAAGCAGAACAGAAAGCTTTTGTCTGGTTTATTGTGCTGTACTGCACTTTAATTCACACTTTTGAGGCAATGCACGACTGAGAAAGCAGTGTGGGAAAGGGATCGGAGCCAATGGGCACTGGAGCTACACTGACATAGTTGCCAGCAAGGATATCTGAAATGATGGCTTCTCTCTGGCTGCCCTTAGCAGTTAACTAATATTTATTTGAGTGGAGCAAATGAGACACAGCTGTATGCAATGCTGACATGCTAGGAAAGCAAACTAGTTGGACAATCTAGTCATTAAACACGTTCAGCTGAAATATTCCCACAATGAGTTAAAAAAAATACTCCACTGAAACCTCTGCCTCAGCACGAGCTTCTAGAAATGCAGCTCTATAGTCTAACATAGTGCTAGACTGGTCCAAGCTATTCCCAATTATTTCCAGACTGATTTCTCATTTTAAATATTTTCTCAAAGGTTTCTAGATCATATAGCTAAAATCCCTTCATAGCTTGAACTCTGCAACTCAGCACAGTCTTTGCTGTTCAAATAGCTATTGGAGACCTCGACAAGGCATGCTAACAGAAGCAGATGTCAGCTTGCAGCTATTAGCAACAAGGGCAGTATTAAGAAGAACATATGTTTGCATATTAAAGATACTACAGCACCCTTTTTCTTGGCAGTAAGATTCTGCTTTTGCAAATAGAATGAATGGAAGAAACATCTACTGACCCAGTAAGAAGCCTATGAACAATGTTCCATATGCCAGTAGAATGACATCTAAATTAAGGAAAAGCTTACATATTGTCATTAAGGCAAAATTAGCTACAACCAAAGGTTAATGAAATAATACAATCACTTCATTTTACAGCTTCTCTGGAGAGTTAACAAGGTTTTATTTCAGAAGAAATAGAGAAAGAAATATAATGATCCTCCCTTTGTCTTTACTATACATTTTGGTTTGGGAAGACTGAACACTATTTACACTGATGAGATTTTATTCAGCACTGTTAGAGAGCTTGAAACATTAGTAATAAAGCTTATGCCCTTTCTAACTTCTCTTTTGAAAGTAGAATGGTGGGAAGAAAATGTCAGTTGAAGACCTATTTCATTTGAGTTAGCATACGCTAAACATTTAGGAGTGGTTTGAGTAACTCCAGTATAGACCTTCATGAATTATGTGACAGCCCCAGTCAGAACCTGAACCAAGATCATGTCATGCTATGCCCTGTGCCATCATAAAGCGAGATAAAGATGTCTCTGGTTAGAGAGTTTACAGGCTAAATTTGGGCTATAATCTGGCACATGTCCTTAGATATTTTAAAAAATAGTCTAATTTCAATGGAACTTCTTGGGTTGTATCAGGAGGCTGGTATTATCCCAAGTAAGTTTGTGCTCTGTAAAAAGTGGGTGACCTTTCCTTACACAGTACTCAACTCAAGCTGGTGAGCAAGTTTTGCTGTCCTAATTCCAAGACCCAGGTACAGGGACACCAGACTGGACACATGTCATCTTACTGGCCCTGTTTTTAAACAGAGACTTTGTGTACATGCTGTTCAAGTGTCCTCATACTTGTGTAATTCAAGATACTCACAGTTCATTTGAGTGCTTCAACAATAGGCTAAATACCAAATATATCACACTCCACCTCCCCACCCAACTGGAGTGTAAAACATGACTGTGGCAGTCAGTCAGAAGTGATTGAGCACATGTGGATAATTGTACAAATTGCATCCCTAACAGCCTGTGCCTGCTTTGGGGATAACAAATGACTGATGAGGACAGCAGAATAGACAGCCTCGGTGCCACACGTAGACAAGAACAATTTGAATTCAACAGAAACATCATGGAGTTCAAGATATAGAAAATACATCTAATTAAATAAAGGTTGAAGTCTGAAAATTGCATCTTTTCCTTGGAAGGGAAAAAGCAGAAAAGGCAAACACCATTTCTCAATAAAGGTCAAAGTTCCCAGAATCTTTTTTTCTGATGATCTGATTACATACCAGAGGAAATCTGTAGTCTTGGAAAAAAATCATCAATGATATCCTATGCTTATAACAAAACTAATTATATGAAATTACGTTTCTACTCCATTATTCTAATTTTGGAATCTTTATCCCACAGGACCCAAGATATCAGAGGAAATGTATACAATATACAGTAGGAGTTTCAGCAGATTCCAGTAGTTTTCACTACCACTGTTTGTGTCCAATTATTACACAGATAAAGCAAAAGGCTCTTTGACTCTTGGGTTCTTTTAATCTAGAATGATTGAAAAGAGTTGAAAAATAAATAGCAATACCTATGCTACAAAAACCCAAAGAGTATTATTTTCCCTCAGGACTACTTAATTTCTGAATTCTTTTATCTTCTTCTGATAAAAGAAGGTACTAAGGCTCACTACATCCCTTGCTAAACTCAGTGATTTGAAGAGCTATTAAACTTAGCATTATTTTTATGTGCAGAGTTTTATGTTTTAAAAGAAAAAAAAATGTTTTTCACTTCAATGTTACTGGACCTTTAAAAGGGTATATGCTGCACCTTTTGCAAGAAATTGTTTTCCTTCAGTGCTTACAGAAGTCAGATTTGGTCAAGGAAATACTCAGAGTGATTAAAAGCAAGTTGCTGAAAATTAACTACTCACAGACATCTCCTGCAAATCTGATTTGACTTAGATTTTTACACCAAAACATAAAAATTCTGCCAGGACATCTATGAATCATTCTATTGTCATCCATTTTAACCTTAAGGTAGAGTTATTGTATTTAATAAGGAAAAAAAAAAAAAACCAGAGACTGAACAAAGTTATTTTCCAATGAATGAACATACTGCAAACATTTAGCTTCCCCCCCCCGCCACTTTGCACAGTCCTCAAATTGATATATATAAAAAAAAAATTAAAAATGAGCATGTGCACAGCAGAAAATCCTAAAAAGTTAGTCTGAGAAAGGTCAAATATTTTTTTTCTGATCCTAGTGACGACTGAAAAGTACTTCCAACTTTGGTATGTTATTAAAGACAGCGTTCTACTGCAGGAAAATTGAGATTCCAAAAAGGAATGTTGCACACTGGGGATCTGACACTGTTTAATGATTGTGGGACTGCTCAGTGAAATTGTATTTAACCCATCTCACTGTACTAACCTGTATGTGCTATTGTAGAGGTACATCTTCACCTACATTTTTTTTCCCCAGACTGGCATTCCTGTACCTCAAACTTCACTATCCATTTTTAGTAGCTCTCTCATCAGAAAACTTTTGGGATTGTAAATTTCAAACAACTAGAGCATAGAACTACTTTATTATCTCCCAAAATACAGCTGAATAGTTGCTGTGATTCGTGACAGGTGCCTTTATATTTTAACTGGGTCCTAGTGCTTTGAAGAATCATCAGAATTGCAACAAGCTGTAATCATGTTGACAGATGAATATACATTACCAGCCCAGCTAATTTAACTGTTTTTTTACTAGTGGAGCTACAGCCAATAAGGCAAGGGTCTGACCCACGTTTCTCGTGTCAGGAGGGCACCAATAGACTGACCAACCTAAAGAACATTTAAGCCTCCCTTCTGCAAAACCCACCCTGGCCCCAGGAGCTCAGTGGCTTGTGCTTAAAGTCCACTCCAGTTTGGCAGCTGTGTAACCTCAGATTAGCTGAGGGAAATTGTGAGAGAGCAATAAGAAGCCTCATCTGAGGTCCCCATGCCACAACCCTCCATCCAGTGTCTCTGGAGCTGCCCTTGTCTCATCTATGCTGTAGGTGTGATGTAGATGTAGGCAGCTACCTACCTCTTTCTTTGGCTTCCTAACCTGAATTCAGAGGTACCTTACGAGCATTTTTGGGTCTGTCAGCTGCATTCCTGTTCACTGAGGGCCCTGCTCTGCCTGCCTTGCTGCTGCTCTTGGCTCTTTGCTCACCTCCCTTTGCAGAGCCTCCCTTTTGCTGTTCCCTGACACCCTGTCCATGAAGGAAATGCAAACAATTCCTCACTTCCCTTGCCAGCAAGACTTCTCATTTCATTAGAAAGAGTTCATTAAAATCTGAAGGAAAATCTATTCTTTGTTTCTTCCTCAAAACATCCTTCAACATTCTACTGGCATCTCCAGAAAGGAAGATATTTATTGGATTAATATTTTTTAACTGAACTTGGAAGCGCAGAAAACTTCATTTCGCAACACAGCAATCCACTATGACAGAATAAATAGATTTGCTGTGGTGGCAAATTATCCTGGACTTCAGCTCAGAGGCTCAAGACTGCCAGTTTGCACAGCCTCCAGAAGGAGGGACCTCTAACCACTGCCATGCTGTGTGGGGGCTGACAGTGGCAGCAGCTTTACCCATTTCACAGTGAATGCTCCACCTGCTCTCAGACTCTTCTTGGCAGATATGTACCAGTAAGACCAAGATAGTAGATTACCAGAGTTAGCAAATTAAAGAAAATATCTTTTAATTGCAAGGAAAAGTATTTTCATAAAATTACCTCTAAATCACTTAAGGTAATTTTTTGACTCCCATTAAAAGCCGCCATAGAATTCCATCAGCTTGGATAGAAAGAGAACTTCAGTGACAGTAAAACCTACTACAGTTCTTCAGAGTGGGTGCTTCAGTAGAAGTAACCTTTAAAACTGTATCATAAAGTCTACCTTCAGTTACATATATCATCTTCCTGACATTATTGCTCTGAGCAGAGCTCCTCAAATGCAAATTGAGAGCATTTTAAAAATGTGATTCTTTGTTAAGCAGTAAAACTAAGGCAAATTTGAGTGTTGTAAAAGTTATTTAAACCCCAGTATATTTTGCAGAACATTTTCACTCATAACTCAGCATTCAAATTTCTTTTTTCTAATAAAAATGAGTGAAACTGGTCAAAAATTGTCTAAATTTATCATAACTGCTGGTGTCTGAGGCAGTTCAGTGTTGTGACAGTTACATTTGCTGAGCACAGCATGGAACAACTAATGAAGGCACAGACACAATTTGCCTTGTGTGCTGAACAGCTCCACTACATACGTATGCTGCTTTTAAAATAGGATATGATCCCCATAGAGTTTGCAGGGAACTCTGAGTATTCCTGAATTTTACTGGCACAGTGCATACATCCATCTGTTCTCATGTTCTCACTGTCCTTGAGCTCTGGTTCTTTCACAAGAGTTCTCAGAAAGTCCATAGGTCACTTTATAACATGCAATTGTCTTACAAACCAGAACTAAGAGTTTACCAGATTATGTGAAAATCATTTTGGTTCACACAGATGACAGGAGTGGATTAATGAAAGATCTGAGTTGGATGCTCCTCAGATTTCAAAAGACAGGTGATAAGGAGTTATCAAAGAGTAAGTATTATCCCAAGGAGAGTCACTGTAATTAGGAACATATCCGAGTCTCAAAGCAGTGAATAGGATTGTCTTTTCATTCAAATGTTGACTTGGGATTACATGAGCAGACCATATTTCTTCTAGGAGAGTGAAAATTACAGGATTGCATACAATTGTGATGAAAGCTGAATTTCATTAAGCTGCTGCAATATGAAGTTGATTTGACCTCTCTGTAGATAAAAACCTAAGAGCAATGAATATAATCACAACATTGTTGAGAAGAGTACATTAGAGTAGTTTTGGGGGGTTTTATGTATTCTGCTGTCCAAAACTGTTTGACAATGTTGTTCCAATCAATCAAATAAAACTGCAGAAGGCTTATCAAATGCACAGCCTATTTTGGTAAGAATGTTTCAAAAGCAAATTATTCAACATCAGTCACTCCAAAACCATCGTGCATTAAGAACTTTTAAAAAGTTGTAACTATGACTAATTTAATAACTGTATGACATTTTTCAGCAGATAAGTTACCTAGATGAAAATATCCAAACATGTAATCAAAAATAAGTTATAAAACATGTTCCCATATGCCTTTTGAGCATAAAACAATTAGAATAAATGACAGTAAAATGTTTGCCTCATTTATCACAGAAAACATTCTGTCACTACAATAAAAATGAAACCACTTAGAAGATTATGTGAAACAAAATCCCATAAAACTTGGTGCAATTTTTAAAAAAATTAATTGAAAAGTCATACATGAGAATGCTTTTTCAAGGTAAAGCAGTCTCTTGTGACCTTATTAGGGCTGAAAAATCCAGATATTTGCATGAAGTCAGTAAGCACATCCTGTTATATTTTATCACAATCACACCAGTAAGAGTTACTGCTGAAATTTTATACAAAAACAAAATCAAGAGATATAGATCTTTAAGGGTCCAAAGGGTAAGTGGAAATATAATTAATTCGGAAGACTGTCACAGCTTTTTGTTCGTTTGCTTGATGAAAAGAGTCCTACAGCAAAAATGTTTCTAGTATTTCTCTCAGCTATGTTTCTCAATAATAAAATAAATTAGGTTTTTAACTATATTTCTAAAAACAAAAATATTTCAGTTCACTTGGAAATTTATTATCTTTCCAACTGGAATTTTTGTTTTGTCATTTGCAACTCATCATAAATGAAATGATCCTAAAACTTGAATATGTAACAAAGCTTGTATTAGAACTGGTAACAATACACACCTTCAACAGTGGAAGTGTGTCTGGCAGCATGCCTTTGATGGACACATTGCATTTGTGCAGCAATTTAAGATTCATCAGTGATTGGGCAATTGAAAGTTTAAGGCTGTTCAGGTTCTCAAAGAAAGCTGTGGAAGCACATTATGTTTTCTTTCCAGAATAGGAGTGGATGGGGTTCAGTGAATACAAAAGAGTGTTCATGACACAATTCACATTCTCCTGAACCAGGTCTGCTTCATTCTTCTAAAGCATTCAGAGCTCTTTCTGCATTGATAAATGGCAGCCAACATGCTTGAACTTCAAAGAATTTTCATTTTTACTTTATATCATGCCCTGGGACCTTTTGGCTACATTGGATCTAACACAAGACTTGTCATATCTAAGGTCGAGGACTGTCTCTTTAAACAGAATTAGGTTCTGAAATCCCTCAATATTTCTTTTTCCCCACAGAAAAGTAGTTATGCACTGAATCGGACAAAAAAGAACCCCTCCTGAAAGCAATCATACCACTTCTATCAGCTATCTATGTGTGTCCCAGCACAAGCAGCTGTTATGGTTTCTTTTGTAAGTGTAACTGCATCTCTAGTTGCTTAAATTTTTTTGGAAATCTGCCCTTCATTACTAAGCCAATCTACTCTGTTTTTGTTCTCTGAGCTCTCTTCTCAGCTTTTCTATCTCTTGCATCAAATTAAAGTTTCTCAGAACAAAAAAACCCCCCAAAAAAATAAATTACCATAGTGTCTCCCAAAGGAGTCTTTTTGGGTACCGATAACAAAAGAATTACAGAGCAACAAGTCAATTTCTTCCAGCTCACAGGTGAGTTTATAGAATTAACAGCTGGACCCTAGCACTATGCATCTCTTTCTCTTGTAATGTATCTCCCTCTGTATATTTGAAGCATCATCTTTCCTGATTTGCTGCTCAGCATGAAAAAAGAGCATATGCATAATTCACAAGGTAAAATAAGAGTTTTGCCTTTCCGCACCCTCCTCCCTCCCCATGAAGTCTCAGGCTAAGATTGGTGGTATTTAGGGCTTCATGTTGCCT
This sequence comes from Acropternis orthonyx, assembly GCA_035583155.1. NCBI lineage: Eukaryota > Metazoa > Chordata > Aves > Passeriformes > Rhinocryptidae > Acropternis > Acropternis orthonyx. Next base: position 14,936,520 of record JAWWEU010000138.1, read on the forward strand.
TCCTGTGTGAGCATCTCTGTGGGCATGTACAAAAGAGAAAGAGCAAAGATATCCATTTTTCACACAAGCCTGATCACATAGAATATGCGTAAGGAGCACTTTTCAATATACTTGTAGTCCACAAGCATTTCTGAACCACAAAAATGACTTCACAGTTGGATCCAACAGGCAAGAGAGATCAATTGTATTGCTGTGATGGAAAGACTATCAAAAAAAGCATAATGCTGCATGTCTCACACATTATACTTCTACCATCAAAATATGCCTATTTTCTCAGATACACACTGCTTCTAGCAATTGACTACATACTTTTTTGAGGTTCTCCATATCTTTTCATCAACCAGGTCCAATAATCTAACTTACAGGTATATTTGAAAGGAAGAGACAGTAGTACAGAATGGAAACATTTGGAAGAAATGAGGAAAAATGAGGAAAAATTCTTCACAGTGGCAGTGGTAAAAGGCAAGAAGGGCTCAGGAATGTCCTCCCTGGGAGGTATTCAAAACTGCAAGCTACTCTGCCTTTGAAATTTGATGTGTTTTGAACATAGAAGGGATGACAGATCTTCAGAGATCCCTCCTGAATTACATTATTCTGTGATTTTCAGATACAATGTCACCATGTATACAAATCATGAATGTATTTTGCAGGGACCACTGACACATGTTCAGCTAACAACCATGTTTTGAAGGCTATGTAGGTATCTGCTGTTGATTAATCACTCACAATGTGGCATTTCAGTGCATCCTTTCTTCATAAACTGATCAGCTGGAATTGAGACAGTATTGGAAAAGGAGCACTTGCTCATCCTGCGATACCAGGCAGTGTAAACTATAATTCTTCAGAAGTCACTTTAAGAACTATTTCTCATTTTCTTGCCCTGAGTACCACAGTAAACCCTCTGGGTTTATATTACTATTGGCAGATTCCTACCATTCAGAGTAGATTGCTGCCCCAGCCCTTGTAACAAAGGATGCTGTCTTAGAAGGATTATGCCCCCCTTGCCCCCGCAGTCTGTGTGGTTTCTGGTGGTTGCTGTAACACTTAACTTTCTCTGCTGCAGCAATAACTTCAGGCAATGCAAACACTTTTGGGTTGTTTTAATTTCTTGAATTATGATTAGAAAAATCCCAAATGGATAGTGCAAGAGCATTATGTTTACACCATAGTGGTTTGTATAGCAGATGGAATGGCTTCAACACATTCCAGACTTTTCAGTATTTTCAGGTGCTTTGTTCCAGACCAAAATCATATGCCCTCCAAGGATTTTCTGTCTTGAAATTTGTTAAGTGGCTGATGAATCACCAACCTGTACTTTGTTCTTATATTCCAATTGTTCCTTGTATATTATATAGAACATAAAGTTCACAAATGTCCCTAATTTTCCCTTTCTGTATGAAGATTTTTAACTCAATTTCTCAGAGTTAGTGGTTTTAGTTGTCTTGGCTTCATTGTCCAGGAGATATAAAACATTAAGAAATAAAACTTTTTCTAACTATCAGCATTATGTGTTGTTCAAAAATTACTCACAAAGAGCTCACAGGCTTCCTCTATCAGTATCTCTCATGTAATACTACAGACAATTCCAAAAGGCTTGTGCAAAAATCTTAAAAACAATCTTTTTTGTGCCCTCAGAACTGTGACATATTTCAGAAGGAGGCATTGATGTTCATTTTTGCTTGTGGTTACTGTTGGGTCAATTGTCCTATCTGTAAGTCAGCAGAACAAGATATTTAGTGGGAGGAGAGACATATCACATTTTAGGGCTGCTAAAATCATTGGTCACCTCTACCATGTGTTACACATTTACTTAAGCAGCTGTAGGGGGGGGGGGGGGGGGAAGACGGAACTGCCAGAACTATTTTTCTCACAAGTGCTCAACCACACTCAGTGTTTTTGTAAACAGAACCAGAACCTACTGGGAACTTCTGCCACAATGCAGTGCAGAGTCTCTATTGAAATGAGACATCAGGGGTTTTTCATTAGAAAAAGTAGTCTTATCTCAAAGATTCACCTTCAGAATAGAGAGGACTATATTTAGTTCTAATTCTCAGTCAGTGGCTGTCACACTTTTATTGTATTGAGAAGTCTATTCTTCCATTCCTTTGTCTCGCTCCTTGCAAAACGCTGACAAGCTGTGTGGGAAGCAGCAGCTAGGAAAGGAGGAGGGGGAAAAAAATCCCAAACAACAAAACACAACAAAAACCCACACTCACAAAACCCCCACAAGGTAGACAGCATTTTGGCCTAGACAGACTGAAAATCTTGGGAGCAATGGAACAGGTCTGCCTTGGTGAAATTCCCTCAGTGAGATCTTAGAAAAACAAGCAGCTAAGTACAGTGTGATACCAAGATTTAGTTCAAGCAGAGTCCCTTCAGTTGCTTCACTGAAAGGCAAATAGTTCTGCTTACAAAGAGCAGCCCAATAAGACCTCTAGTTCTCGTGGTAAGGTAGTGTCTCAGGTACTGTGGCTCTGCAGTAGTCAGGACTCATCTTTGCCCAAAACATATATGTAATAGGTAGAACAGAACTTCTTTACTATCAAACCATAGTCATATGAAATGAAAAAGATTCTTTCCAAGTGTATTACTACCAGCTTCAGAGGAACAATAAAAGAAAGGATAAACCTAACTTATCATCAGTTATGATGGGGAGAGTGGCATTCTCATCTGCAGCACCTGAATCACAGCCCAGCACATGTTTCCCGTTTCCTGAAGAAGCAGGAGATGGCTCTCATGACAAAGCACTGTTTCATTTTTTCCATGTTCCAAGACAAAAGAGATCAGCCAGGGTAACAGACCATAACCAGAAAGCAAGGAGTTCTAAACACAGAAAAGAGATTGACAGGCTAATAAATAAGATAACTCTATATCCTAAGCCTCTCTCAACCAGAGGGATATAAAAACCCTTCTTATTTTGGTTGTCCTTGCCCTAAAGTTTTTAAAATCCATCTCTGCAACAGCAAAAAATATTGACATTAACATAACCACAGCAGTAAATCTTTGCTGGGGAAGCAAAGACAAGATCTTATCCGTCCTGCAAGTTCCTTGCTAGTCACTAGCATTGTAATTGTTGCAATTTTGATTTCCCAGTACAGTGATGAATACAGGGACATTGCATTTACATCTGTATGCTACTCCCTGTAAAGCAGGGGAACAGTGTCTGATCCCTCACTGCTTATGTACCTGGTACTGTCTCTTCCATCTGTGCCTCAACTGTTCTGTCAATGCTGTAAGATTCAGTGTGACTGTGTTTGCATAAACATGATTCAGATTCCAAAAATCAAGGAATTGCAATCCAAAATCTGCTGCTGAATGGTTGCTGGTGTAGAAGACAGTCTGCTTTAGCTCAACTCTCCACTCCCATTTAGCAGCAATGTTTTATACTCAACTTGTGCGTCCATAAAAAAGGAAGACCGTTGAAAAGGCAACCCAAAATTATCATAAAACAAGAGCAAGTCCAATGAAATGAAGAGTCTTAAAATTCACACTCAGAAAAAAAAAAAAGGTCCATTTTGGGAAAAGGACAGCAATGTTTAGAAACTGAAGAAGATAACAAGCAAACACATGAAAACACATTTTTAAAAAGTCATTGTAAAAAGAACCAAAACACAGCATTTACCAACAGCTACCACAGCGTGGCATCCTATGATAACAGTATTTGATTGTGTCTTCAAAAGAAATGAACATTCAGAAGAACAGAAACACTTCCGATAATCTGCAAGTGGATAAATGCTGACCTTTTAATGGCAACAAACTTAAACTGGTAGATTTTAGTTCTCTCAGAAGGCTGGTTACATTATTGTCTTTTACATCAGGTAGGGCATTTCATCCATAACCTTTGCAGTTATTTCTGAAATACTTCAAACTTCTCAAAGGTGAAAAAAGTATTGGGCATTGACAATGAAAAAATTGCTAGTTAGAGTGATGTGGAAAATGACTGCCCATGAAAAGTTCATTTGTCTGTACTGAGTTAGTCCAATCTCTTAGTGGTATAACAGTATTAAAATTATTGTCTACTGTCTTACTCTAAAATAATGCTTTGTTTTATATTTGTAAAATGAGAACTTATTTTATAGTTAAAACAGAAATATTACTGTGTCTTCTGTACACAGAAGTCACTAACATTAAGATAGACACTTTATGGTGGACGTTGAATTGTGCTAGGATAAATTGAAAATCTGAAGTTATGCAGCACAGCTCCATTAATACATAAAAATTTCATCATGATTAATGGCAGTATAATGCATACTCAAAGAATGAAAAATAATTTGTCTCATGTAATGGGTTACCACCTTGTCAGTTCGGCAGACTCAATTTTGCTGTGACCTTCCAACAAATGCAAGGCAGTCACAAGGTTCATTAGCCATGTTCTTTGTATGACCTAGAAAAATACAATGGAAATCCAATTTTTGAGAGCCTCTTACAAAATCTATTTTGATTTTGGGGCTGAATACAGCAATGGGATGACTATATATTGGAACAGGACACTGACCAGTAAGAACCACCCCATTCAGTCATAGTTTTTCGTTCAGGTGTACCAGGCCATCAGTTGTTGCAGATCATTCACTTTGTAGGACAGACTTCCTCAGAAGAAATATATAAGCATGTACACTTTCACTGTTAGTGGAATGGTCTTTAGTGTAAGCCAACCAACAAAGTGCTGGTTTTTGTGATGCTTTGAGGAGTTGGACTGCATAGAATATCCCTACCCTTCAACACAGGAGGTCTAAAAAAGCCACAACCCAAGTCTTTTGTTACAGGTAAAAGTTTGAAGGCTGGATAATTTGTTCAAGTGAGGGGTATTGTTATCTCAAGTGCTGTAGATGGTTATCACAGACCTATGAATTTGTTATCTCAGCTGGAAGAAAATTACTTTCTTTAAAATGGTTCATCTCAACTGTCATACGTAATACAATGTCGATTAAGACAAGGAGTGCTGACTAGAGGAGGAGAAACACAGCTAGATCTGCCACCAAGAGCTTGGAAATATGACATGGCACATTGTACATATGCTGTGAAGTAGCAGTATGGCAAGTTGGTTAGCCTGAAAAATAGAAGCATCTTTCCCTGAGGTCTGCTTGACATCACATCATGAATATAGCTATTAAATGGTTTTTAGGTTCATTCAGTACACTCAGCAGGTATACAACAGACAGGATAAAAGATTATATGCCGAATTAGACACAATGGTCCTTCTCTCAGTGTGTGAATGACTCTCTGAAACTTGCTATCTGATGAAGTACAAGGTCACTGAAAACTACCCTAGCCAGCTTTGAACATAAACTTGGGTTCAGAGCAGTACAGCTGTAAAGATGAGGTGTTCTGTCCAGACTACTAAGACATACACACTCAGGATCACTTCACTGCCTTGCATACAGTTGTACTGATTTATACCTCAGGCTCCAGCAATGACAATTTCCTCAGGGACCCTGATTTCACCACATTGCTTTGATAAGCAAGAGGCAAAACAACATAGCCCAAGCACTCCCTGCCTCAGCCTCCAAAACAATGAAGTTTGAAAGAGAGCTTTTTCAATGGCACAGAAAAGTGGCACTGAGCACTGGGAAAAGCTAACTCAAGTACATGCCAAAACCATAAACTACTGTGTGCATTTGGGCTTTATTGTGCCAGCTGGGGTAATCACAGCCACAAAGGTGAGTGTGGGAGCTGATCTCATACTGATCATCAGGGCAACAGCTTCAGTGTTCTGATCTACTTTGGTTGTTAAAGCTGAAGCCATAACTCTGTCTGTTCTCCACACAGACAATAATGTTATCTTGAGGGAGGATGTATTACATGGGCACCTTTTGCCCATAGATGGCTCCTGGCAAGTTTTTCCCCCACTTGTTATACTCAATATACTGAAGGCTGGACTTTTCAAAGACATCTGAAGATCAGCAAAGCCTAGGGAAAATTTTAAGGTGTTCCCAAAGTCAGGTGTCTTCTGAAATTCAGATAGTTTATCTGAGAGGTCTGTCTTTGAGTTTCAACCACTTCCCTTCCCTTAATTCCTTTACTTTCTTTTCTTACATTTCAAAAGTTTGTTGCATTCACTTAAGAGTTGTAAATCCTTTAAATCCATCCCAGTTTTTAAATTTAAACGAGGAAAAAATTAGTCTCCCCAAATCTTTGCCTTAGAAAGAAACACCACTTTCTCAAAGATATAAAAAATAAAAATTTCACAGAACTGTCTTTCAGTCATCAGCTCAATAAAACCATATTCTCCTACTCATGGTCAGTGGAAACTGTCATCAAATGATCTCACTTATTTAAAAACACAAATCTGAAATACAATGAAGAATAAACAGATTCAGGCAACACAATCTCTGAATTCAGCCATCTTCCTGCAAACGCTCAGTGATTTCTTCTTTCTAACTTTGTTGGTGTTTATGGGGTTTGTTTGTTTTTTAAAGCAATCAACTTGATTTATAAGGCTGAGTTCCGGTGCATATATAAAAATATTATGTATAGTCAGAGAACTGCATCGCCCCATTATCCATTAAAAAAAACCACCACAACAGCCTAAGCATAGATAATACAGTTGCACTCACCCTTTCAATGTTTAGAAAATCAGAAAAAACAATCCCAAAACACAACACAAACGCCTTCCCCAGGTTCAAGATATGATTTCTCTATCAGAGAGATCTGAAAACAATCAAAAATACATTAGGATGGGTGACATGTTGAGTAAATTGAAGGCAAGACAATTCCTGTAAATCTTCATGATGTGGTAGATTAAATTTAAAGCTACCCAGGATATGGACAACAGTCTGTTCTAGCTGGTTATTTAGATTGACATCAATTAAGACCATGTATTTGGTTTTTTTCCTCTTCCTCCAAGAATATGTCATGTCTTTCTGATAAGCTGCTTTTTCCAGCTGGGAAGAGAGAAATAATCATAATGACTATATCAGGAAGAAACATTCTACCTTCCTCAAAACTACACTTCTAGAAGAATATTGCTTTAGGTAGCTCAAAAAAAAATTTATTTTATTGATTTCCTCTCAGAGTAAGCAAATAAAGCTTAGCAAACCAGTAAAAATTTAAAGCCAAGATGCTACTTTAAGAGATATTGTGGAGAAGGGAGCACATTCACCATAGAACAGAGTAATCTTCCAGGGTTTATTGTCAGGGAAATTTAAGCATCCATAAAAGACCTAAGACTACCTTGTGGGTGAGGTGAAACAAACAGGATCTAAATGAGTCAAAGTAATGGATCTCTCCTCCTTGGGTTAAAGGAAGGCTGTTCCACTGGCATTGTGTGGGGACCCCAGATATACCAGAGGACATTTGTTTCATTTAAGGGAGCTGAAGTTTAGTAGAGCACAGAGGCACAGCCTGAATGCTCATATTGTTTTGGTTTAATCTCGTTCACCAAATCAGCACCTATTTTTGTCAGGATCTCATCAGCATTAGACAAAATGAAATGCTGGTATTTGATACAATTTTCTTAGCACAGTCAATGTGATACAGCAGCAACAGTGTCTGTTCACAGATTTCTGCTCAGGCATAGCACTTTTATTAGGGGGAAGTGAAGAAAAGATGAGCCGATGAGCCAATAACCTTAGTACTGCCTTTCTAAATCATTCAAGAACAGGCACAATTTTACCTGAATGAGAAAGAATTTTGTAGCTTTCCCTCTGTAAATTCTAGGCAATACAAAATAGTCAAGAACAGAAGCAGAGCACAGAAAATGCCCTAAACAATCAGCAAAAATTATTTTCTGAGAAGAACTGTTCAGTCAGCACAATAGAAGTCTCACAGGTTATTTTCTTTAGTTAGTGCTATCTAATAAAAGCTTTTGGTAACTATAATTCCATCAGTGTTGCTGTAGTGATAAAATATACTGCCTATCAGTTTAAATTCATTGCCTAATTTTATAGAAAACTACTCATAAAACTAATGGGGAACAATCCATTTTTTTTTTAATTTAAAAACACATGAAAAATACTAAACTGTAACCTGTAAGGCACATGGATAGGATATGACTATCAAACGAGAACAAGATGGAAACAGGACAGCAAAGTAAAGGGAGGGTAACAAATTCTGAGCTGCTGTAAAGCATTGTTGAAAATTAAAGTGAGATTAGTAAAGACTGATTCACATCAGCTGAAGATCGGGTTCACAGGTAAATAGCAAAAAAGTTACCTCTGCATAATACTCCACTTTGTTCAGAGGAATGGAAGTGTCCTGGGTTGAGTTAAAACTGTCAAACCTTCCCTGCTAAACACAGCATCCTCTTACCTGCAGAGATGAGTGCCTAACTCAGTTACATGCTTTCATGAAAAGATATTTGGCCCAGGGAATTCTGTGCACCCAAACAGCCATAACTAACCTGGAAATACCTAGTTTGAGCCACACCCTGGAGATGGCCAGGAGCCTATACACAACCCCAGTTTTTGGACAAGGTTTCAATAAATTTCATTCACCTCACTAAAACAAAACCATGGGACTCTACAGTTTCTGTGGGAATTATAAACCCCAACTATAAAGCAGTAGAAGCAATTCCCATAGATGACCACTGCCTAGGTAGCTGTTACAGACCACATCACTGATTCTAGCAAACCAGACAAGTTTTTCTGTTTCAGCAACACAGCTCTTTTCTTTCTGTGGTGCATATGCTATAATAAATTTGCCTTCTGCGTGTATTCAAGATTTTCTTCATCATGGCCAGAGAAGTGGATTCTTCACTTTGTTTTCTGCAGGATGACATCCCTGTTTCAGCTGAACTCTTGCTTAACAGGCAAAAAGGTTGGTTAAGCTGTGTAATTGCTGTTATCACAGATAAAGTAGCCTGTTTGATATATCGTGAATTCAACGCAACTTTTATCTATCAAGAATGAGATAAAACTTCTTAAGTCTACTAATTACAAGCAGCTCTTGTAGATTGGTACTCTGAGAATATATGTCAATAACTTTCCTGTTAAACAAGCATTTCCTCCAGAAAAGATGCCACTATAACATGTTTTCCCACACATCATATCTTAAAAGTCTTTCCACTTCTACCTTCAACACAGGGATTTCTAGAGCCATGTCTCACAGTTGAAGACCAAGTTTCCACCAATTCCACTCAATCTAGGAAAGATTTTTTTAAAAAAGAGTATTCTTAGCCTTTACCTCTGACACTATGTCTATTTTCAATTATTCTTTGGTTGCTTCCTGCATTAACACCTTTATTGACATATAAAATTTAGAAAATTATAAAGGAGTATAACAATAGTCACATTTACATTTTCAATGATTTAAAAGTGAGTCAGAATAGTACCATGAGTAACAAATCTGGATTCCATCACATCATCTTGGGAGATTCATAGAAAATGTTATTTCAAAGTCATTGCCTGTAGAGGATACAAGGTTTTTACTTAGTCCACGTATCTTATGATTTAATAGAGCAAAACAATATCACCAAGATTTGAGCTAGTATTATTTCATTACTTTAAAATTAAAACATGAATGGAAAGCCAAAACAAAAATTAGGAGACATTTCTAAATGAATGTCATTTATTTTCCCACTGAAAACAGGAAATCTTTTTTCAATACTCCTAAAAAGAGAATAGTACTATTCACCTGAAACACTAATAGGCAGATGCAAACTTAACCAGCCAGCACAGGACTTTCTTACATCCTAACTGCTCATCTTAGATCTGCCCATACTAATCACTAAAACATGGGAGTGATGCAAGGGAGCTTCCAGAGTCAAAGACAAGTCCTCATAGAGGTATAGTCAGTGCTCACCTTCATTGATAAATCTTACAGGTTATATAGGGTTTTACAGGGTTCACGTGCAGCAAGCTACATAATCATTGGTTAGTGTCTGCATATCATATGATATTGTGTTAGTATCCCCTCCTATCTATTGTCAGCAATTTTACTTTCTCATGCTTCTTATCCTAACTACTTGTAACTAACTTTGCTAAATGTTACATTCACTCAGGGACAGAATTAGTTTCCCCAAATGTATCTTTTAACGACAGATAATCTCTGCTATCTGTCACATAGGCTGACTTGTGCAAGCAGGCCTGTACCAGAACATTATGCTCAGCATCTGCAAAGATACTCCCAACATGGGAGAAAGAAAAATGTGTCTTAAAATAGTTCAACAACAAATAACATTCCAAATGTTTTCAAATTCAGCTCTTCAAAGTAAAGGATAAAATTTTGGAAAATATATTTGCTATTTTACAAAACAACAACCCCTCCAATAAAACCTTAAGTTCACCTTGTGGCTAAGACTCAATTCTATGCAACACAAAACAAGATAAAGCTTTGTGGTCAAGGTATAGCCCTCTGAAGATATTGTTTAATAATCATATATCCTTAACTGCATTAGTGTTAGCTTATTTATCTCTGGATGCCTGTTGCTACTTAACTGTAAAACATTTTTAATCATGTAATGAAGCTGTATTTTTGACCAGCCACAAAGCAGAAACTGATTTGAGCATTATAATGTAATTAATCATGGATTTTAGTGGCTCATTTGAAATAATTTATTCAGATTTGAGACATACACTGCATGTCTATGATTGCATTACATAAAAAGCAAATAAACTACATAATTGAAAATTAACCACATGGATTATTTATCATAAAATGGAATTACTTGGAGTTCAGAGATTGATCCCAAGCATCTTGAAGTTCATCTCCTCTTTGGCCACTTGCAGCTAGAAAATGAGAGACAAACTCTGCTGCTTGATTTTTAGCCACTTTAACACTGCTTGGAAAGTGAGTGGAAAAGTTGGGTCTATCTCACTCAAGACTCACAATGAGCTTTACATTCGGTGGGTAAATAGTATTACAGTACAACTTTTAATTTTATGAGGAAAAAAAAAGGAGAATTCTATGACCTTTGGAAATATACAGTACAGAATACAATTGTTCTGATTTCCACCTGCAGGTTTTGCATCTTCGGATATCATCCCAACCTGAATAATACCTAGAGTAGTAATATTTTGGTATGTTGTTTCTGAAAGCACTGTCTGCTATGTCACCTAACCAGTCATCACCCATGACTGTCATAATACATGGCAATTGAGAAATGTAGTGGGCAATTTTCAAATCATGACCCATAATATTCACAGAAAAACTGGAAACTTGTGTTACTTGACTGGTTTGTTACCTACAGTGTCAAGTGGAACTCTGGTGTTCACCTGATGCTACATCTGAAGAAAGGTGAACAAGGACACACTGTGGGTGCTTAAAGCACACTATACAGCTGAATGGGAGTGGTGGAAAAACAAGACAGCAGGGTATGGATAGGGGAATAATACAACTCACAGTAAGGAGGAATCAGACCATGCCGAGACTAAGAACTCACACTGCATTACCTCTGCTGGTGCAATGTCTAAGTAAATAAAGAGGCAACTCTTCTGTTTCCTTTCCTTTGTCTACACTGAAACACAAATAGTTCACATCAACAGGTTCATGTTCTTCTTGTGCTGGGGGTCCCAGAGCTGGATGCAATACTGCAGGTAGAGCCTCACAAGAGAAGAGCAGAGGAGGATCACCTCCCATGACCTCTGCTCACTCTGCTTTTGATGCAGCCCAGGATATGTTTGGCTCTTTAGGCTACCAGAGCACACTGATGGCTCATGTCCAGCCTCTCATCCACCAGCACCCTCTGTCCTTCTCCTCAGGGCTGCCCCCAATGAGTTCTTCCCCCAGTCTGTACTCACGTCTACACTGGAGCCAACCCACTACAAAACCTTACCATATAAACACAACACAAGGACAAAATAAATACCTTTTGGCATATTTTCTCTCCCTTGTTTGGCGGAGGAAGGAGACTAACAAAGTTGTTTGGTGGGCACCTGGGGTCCAGTCAAGGTCAATCCACCACAGTCCTTCTTGCCCACTTCCTTCTCCCTTAATGGATACATCTCCTTTCTAACTTCCTGGCTTTCTGTGTCCTTCCAGTTTGTCTATCAGCATGACCTTTCCTGACACATATTTTGACCTTTAAAATTCACAGATAAAATAACACTTTCTGGTTCAAAATAATTTCACTGTAAAACCATGCTCTATTAAAGAGAAATGAGCTGGCCTCTCCACATCAATTTTGTATAATGTGTTCTGCCAAATTAGTCAGAGAATATCATGACATTATGCAGAAAAAACCTATTTGGTTTCTATGAAACCATTTATCAGGCATACTATGATGAACAATACATCAAAACGTGGCGCCATATGAGCAAGTGTGGCAGAAGTTCTATCCCTTCATTTTCGTGTAATTCCACAGTGCATAAAGATAATTTGACCCTTAAGAGAATAGTGCATTCATGCAAACATACACATTGAAATCATCTTGTCAGATTATCACCCAAAACTAGGACTAAGAAGACTGCGTTATTAGTTTGCCTTTCAATTCTTAAAGTACCATCAACTTTTTCACCAATGTGTCAGAACAAAATACCAGCACTAATTTGGTGTATTTGTTTCTTACAGGGAGCTCTCCCACACTACCTGTTCTTGGCCCACTGCATCTGCCCTCCCCTTTAATTCATCTTCTGCCTACGACCTTATAAATTTATATCTCCTCTAAGTATACAGAACACCTAATTGTCTTAGTTTACACCTGTTGTATCTGCAGCTTGCTAAATGACAAAAATGATTAAGGTGTGCATACTGCAGCTGTTTTGAATGTCTGTACAACAAAGATAATTCTGCGACTGACATTATATTTAAGCAACTCTCTCACTGGCTTGTGCATCTTTGTGTGTTCATTTTCAAGCACTATTAAAAATTTGATTGCATGCCATATGAAACCTTTGGGAGAACTATTGTCTGACATCTGACACTTCATCACTCATTTAAGGGAAAGCTTCCAAAGCCACTCAATTCAATTGCCACTGTGCCTTATGCAATTGTGCTGCTCAACTGATATGGACAATTATAAATTTCCTTGTAGATCAAATTCTCTCCCTGGAGCTCAATGAAATTTATATCTGGATGCAAGGCAGAACTAACAGAGAAGTGCAAGTCTGAATAATTTATACCTTTCAAAAAATATGTATTCAGTGAAAGGCCTGAGAGGAAGGTCTTATGAAAGGTAAAGAAAATCCATTACCTTCAACTACTTTGTTTTTATTCTGTGTGGAAAATCAGTGATTTTATCAGGATGAAAAAATAACATAGGAATCTATCTACTAAATTTGAAAGTCAAGCTGAATTCCAATAATTTTCATATGTTCATGAGTTCAGATAATTTTTTCCGTCTGTTTTGATGCTGACTGATCTAAGTGAACACAGTCTAACAGACTTCTCAGAAGTTGTTGAGCATCTATCTTGGAACTTTGTATAATTAGTTATTTCCTTTATGACCTTTGACTATGATGTTATAGATGCAAGTCCCGGTAGGAGTTTAGTAGAAATAAGCAAATGATTAAAAGAACGAATCCCACTTTGCATTTGAAAGGCCAAGTGATAAATATTGAGGCTTGTAGTCCCTTTGTGAAATTCAAGGTGTCAGAGACTGAAGCAGCAGAAAGATTTAGAATGTATTCAAAATGTAATGCCTTTCTCAGTGTTTCATTATATTTTTTCCAATACGTGTTACAAAAATTAGAGTGAATACCATTGAAAGAAAGCCAGAGGAGAAATGGTACTTCTATGGCTCAGATCACTCTTATTGGGATTCACAGAAATCTACAGAAAGTAAGAGTATTTACAGTCTGCCTAAGGGCAGATTTTATGACATCACTTAACATTGCCCTATCACAAATCATCACAGAAACTTTCACACTACAATTGTTTTCCAGTTCCTGCTGGAGCAAAGGGGCACAAAGGAGGCCTCCCTGCCATAAATAACTGCTAAGGAATAGAACTATTTCTTAGGAAGCTAACAATTTTTCACTTAAATCTCTATACCTCTTTTCAACACAGGGTCTTCACAAGATGACTCTTTTTACTGACACAGGGGTAACATTTGAGAGTGTGCCCACTAGTAGCATTCCCTAGAGAATGATCTATTAAGATTAATCAACTTGCCCTAACTTGGATATCAGAATTCCCTGGTCAAAGCAGACTGCATTAATTCTTCCTAACTGTATGAGGGCCAAATGAGCTGATTCTGTGAATTGGAATAGCTGGATCAAAGTGGTTCTAATGCTGTCTGTGTGGGAGAAATGTAAAATGTGTACAGCTGTCACTGCTTTAACTTCTACTTAGGGAGAGAACACTCATTTCATGGAGAGAGTGATGCACTTTGCCTGCGCAAGCAAAGCCTCAGAATGTCTCTTAATTGCCTGAAGTTATAACTAAACCCAATAACAAATGTATGTAGCATATGCACAATGATTCAGTGCACAATGAATCACAGAAGAGACTCGGAAGATGTAAATAAGAAGAGAAGAAGTTTCTGCTTTTCAGGGCCACCTGACATGAATCTATAAAACCTGTGGCTGGATATATAGAGAGAAGAGAGGCCTGGAAAAAACTCATACCATTTAAAGCACATGTTCCATAATGTTTTCTCAGAGAATATTTGCAGCCATTGTGTGTCTTATTTATGATCCAACCACACAGCATATATTAATGTAGCTGAAAACACTTCATGAAAATGCTTTTCAAGGACTGAAATATCTCAAGGCAGTTTTACTTTAGTTTTAAGTTAAATCTAATAAAAGCTAGTCTCATTCCAAAAAGGAGAATGATTAACTTCCTATGACCATAGATATTGGGGGGGGGGGGGAGGGGGGGAGGAAGAAAAAAAAAAAAATGGGCTTGCTTTGAAAACTTCATCTTTGACATACCTGCTTTCATAAACAAGATACCACATCCCATTTCCTTTAGAAATCTGTGCATTTATGTCACTGCCAACCACCTCAGGAAGAGGGAGCTCAGCTAGAGAACAAAAAGGAAAAATAATTTAAGCTCCAGAGATGTTAATATCCCTATAAGAGGTAGGAGTATTCAACTTGAACTGAAAGACAGTGCTACAACCTAAAAGGTGTCCTATTACCGCAGAAGTCCTTACCTAATATTTATGTTTTTTTCTTGTATAATTTTCTGCCAGGATATAAACTAGATAAATCCATTTGTCCTTCAACTTGATTGTAAAAGAAGGTCGGGGAGAGCTTATTCTAATGCATTTAGATAAAATACTGTCACATGCTAAGCTGTCATAAATCACCATTGTTCCATTCACCTTAAGCAAGTTACAAAGGCTACAGTATTTGAACAGCTGTTCTGTTTTCCTTTTAGGTGCAAACATTTTAAAATGTAATATATTGACACTAAATTTCAACATGTGAAATCATAAATTAGCTATAGTTTCTGCCCAACTACTTCATTATTTGGATAAGCAATATTTTCAAATTCTGTGAGAATCATTTCTTACAAGCTGAATCCCTTGGAAAGCCTTTAACATTTGTGAAATAAATGTTAATTTAACTAATTTTTGTTCATGTGGGTTATTAATATTTTAATACACAAAAATGTGGCCATTTTAAAATAAACACAGTAAATCACTTACAATTCAAATAGATTCAATTAATTTCATTTAATAATAGAAACAAGGCTTTTGATTCCCAGCAAGTGACAAGCACACTTCTACTTACAAAATGTTGGAAGAATTAGAACATTAAATGTTCCTGAGAACAATTCATTTGTAATTTTAGCCAGGAACATTTGTAGTGATTGTTTGAAAGACAATTAAAATGAACAGAAACAAAAAACCATTTCTATTCAATTCCAAATCATCAATTTCCTACAATTAAGGTTTTACATTGACATAAAATTTGCCTTCTGGCTCTTTTCTGAGTCAATTATATAATCTGCTTTTGACAGAAATAAGATTTGACTTAGATATTGAAATTTCATTAACAGAAAGTACTTAGTGAAAACAAAAGCAACTAAGGTTGTTAAGAGAACATAAGAAGTTTTGCAATGACTGGTGTGTCTCTTGTGCTTCGTTCCCTTACTCATAGAAATATTAGATTAGCTCATACAATGCTGTAGTTAGGGCCTTTTCTCTTAATTACACAGCCAAAGGAAAATATTCCTTACAAGTCTTTTATGAAGTTTCTCCCAACAGGCTCTTCCTTCCATGCCTTAGTCCCCTTATTCAGTTGCAAGTCAGTGAGATCAACTGTTTTCCACTTTGTGGAGGAGAACAATACTTTTGAGTACTCGTTCTAGAGTTTTAGCAAAGAAATCTAGACAAATCCCTACTGCTTTTTCCTTATTAACAGTGTTTCTTAACAGTAACTTCATAGATGAAAGACTGTCTAGTCACCAAAGAATAAACAACAGCAAAACTAGATCACAGTGTTCAACAATATGCCAACAACCAATCAAGAGAAAGGAACCTTTTAGAGAAAAATAAGAGCAATTATCTTTTCTTTGGTAGTTGCTTTGTCTTTGGCACCATGAAAATTCTCTAAACACATAATACACCAGTTTCAGAGACAAAGGCATGTTTAAGCTACCAACACTAGCAAAAGAATAGATCAGAAAAGATTCTACTGCCAGAGAATCTACCTCACAGGGTGGCCAGAGATCCCTCCAGCAGCTAAGCAGTGTTAATGATTTGAAAATACCAAAGCAGGTTCTCAAGGAGAATACATTCTGAGAATGATCTTTGTACTGCTTAGCGATGATACTCTGTGATTAATAAGCAGGAAACATTAGGAACACCATTTAATAGGAACCATTCTTTATACAGCAGCAATTCCAATTTTGATTGAAAAAAAAATTAGGAAAAATAATTCTCTTGTGGTACTACCTGCTTCCTAGATGTTAAGTAATTTTTTCCTATCAGAAAAGTTTTGCCTGGTATGAGTTTCAGTAACTCAAGCTGCTTCATAGCATTCTCCAGCTCTTTGCACTAAGCTATGAAATCCTACCCTTCAAAGACCCTCATTTGTTTCCCTAAAATAAGCCTACAGACCTTGTCCTGTTATAAAATGCATGTCAGTTACTTTACATATATACTTAAAACCTAAGAGATTTCCTCCCTCCGGCCCCCTCATAAAAAAAAAAAAAAAAGTCCAAGACAAACTTCTTAAGTAGTAATTTCACAAGAGATCATAGAACTATTCAAATATTTTAGTGTATTTCTTTTATCTTCCATTTGACTTTGGTAGTGTTTAAATTGCTGAAACCAAAGACCAAGTTGGACACAGAGACCAGGAAGAAATAGGTGTAGTCACAAGCTGACAATAGAAAAAGAAGCAAAAGGAAGGACTGGCCACCTATCTACAGCAATGACATTTCTACACATAAAATTCCATCACTAAAACAATATCTTTAAGGGTCCTACTAAACACATAAATGCTGAATATTTTCATAAAGCATGATGGGCTTGTTGTATCTCAAAAAGCTATGTTCTTAAACTTATGTTTTTCTTTTACCCAAACTGGATTTGGACCATAATTTTAGAGTCTGAAACAAAAGACACTAAGAAAATTAAATAACTCTGAATTACATCACTGTCATTTTTTTGGATGCAGATGAGGCATACACAGGACTGATTATATCTAGCCTCTTTTACATCTAATTCATCTGAGAACAGACACTTCAGGTTGAGGAAAAAAAAAAAGCCTAAATTTAAGTAAAACCACCTTTTTTTGAACTTTTTGTGTCATGTTTCCATGAGAGTTTACCCTTTTTAAACTCGTATTTCCTCTTGCATTCACATTAAAACTAAATGAAGAAATAGCTTCTATGCATTGTACTAGAAGTCTACTAAAAATAGCTTAGAAAACACCTTTAGTGCAATACAACTTTAAAATGTAAAGGTAGAAATATACTTTAAAAATGTTGTCTGGTGCTACCCAAGTTATCAATCATCATACAATGTCTTCAACAGGCAGAGTCAAAACATATCAAATAATATCTTCTAATTCATTTATATTTTACTTACCAGGAAAGAACACCCTGAAGACTGAGGACTGGGAGGATACACACCCATTACTATCTTTATCCTGCAGTAAAGTAGATCTGTGGTGGGTTTTCTCTGCTACATATCCTATTTCTAGGAAACACCTTTAATATCTAAAACACTGACTCGTTCCAAGGGAACTACATCCAACAGAGACAAATGCACCATACAGAGATATCACGACATTTAAGGAGTCATTTACAGCCAAAGCCAACAAAACAGGCACCAAGATTTTATATATATAGTTTTTAACTTACGTATTTGAGGAAAAAACCTGCAAGGTGTGGATTCTACTAGGCCCTGTTCATATAATATGGGGTCATTAAGGAAATAAAAAAAGGCAAGGTAGATAACCTGCTGCACCTGAACTGCACAGCTATTTGAAATTTAGTAAGAAATGACCTCTTTTAAGAATCCACTTACAGCTTTTGATTGGAGGTCTCTCCCACACAGACTGAGGGGAATTGTTCTGCTCACAAAACTCACCTGATAATTGGGAACACCTGCTCTTGCACTGTCATCTCTCACCTATTCCTTTTCGACTCTTTTAGCAGACATGCAGGTATTCAACCTAAAATTTCACAGGCATTACTTCAGTAAGATTACTGTCAAGTATTTATCAGTCTTTTCAAAGTAAGAGTATTAAATGAGTAGTAGGTTATAAAATGAGTTTTTCCTCTGCTGTATCTCTGAAATCTAACTTCTAGTTTCTTAAAAGCAACTGGCTTTCTACAGTAATGAAACACATTTAAACACCTGTGACAAGTTAAAGCCGAGGGGTAGAGGCTCTGTTTGTTGTAGTTTTCTAGGACCAAGAAATAACAAGCATTGTATAAGGGACCTTACAGGTTTATGTTAATTTTTTAAAAAATTATATTTTAAGGCAATGAATTTCATCATGCAATGTTGGAATACAATATTCAAAACTGAACACTTCAATACAATGTTCAAATAAGAGTATTCAAAACTAGCAAAATGGAAATAATAATAAATGACCCAGTTCCTTCAGAATGATCTTTTTCCCATTTAATGAAAAATTCAAGGTCCTAATTTTATCCTGAAACAAACACAAAACACATGTGAAAATTTTCCATGGGTAAACTTAGAAATTTTAAAAATTGTGTGAATATAAGTACTTGGAAACTGAGGACTTCTATATATTTTAGACAGCAAAGCATAAAAAATAAAGTACGGTAAGAAAATAATAGTGATAATAATCCCTCTAGTTTAACACCTTCTAGGTCAGTTGTCTACAACTGTTCTGTTACATTTCAAAGGCCCAGCTTCCTCTGATCTGTCTTCTAGTCTGTAGCAATGTCTACACTGTTAAAATTGTATTTTCTTAAGATATTGTCAGTAGGGATAACAATTATATATATCTAATTTTTATCAACATAGGGAAAATAACCCCGAGCACTGTAACAATTAGTTATCTCATAAGCTTTGGAATAACAATAATAAACAAAAAAAATTATTTAAAGTTAATATATCACAATGCCCTTCACCAGCAAAAGAACACTGTCACTCAGGAAGCCTGCATTTCCAGTAGATCTAGCCACTGACAGCACTGAAACTTAGATTTTAAACTTTCAATTTAATTTTATGCTTTGAAATTTACAGTAAGGAGGAGGTAAGGAATTCTCTTTTTGTCACATTTTTTTCCTGTGAAATAGTTTAAGATTCTGTATAAGGTGAGCTTCTACTAATATTACTGGAATGACATAATTACATTAATTACAGCCATTGATCTGTTTGATTCTTACAGATATAACTTTAAAACAAAATATCACACTGTGGACTGGGAGAAAGACTTATTTTTTAACATATTCTGTATATTAAGTGACTTCCCCAAAGTGTGCAGGTGGATAGGGACAGAATTAAATACCCCCAGTATGTCTGGTGCTGAGGAGATAATGGACAGCTTTGGGTCCTTTGATGTGTCTCAGCAGGACAATTTTCTGAAGTCCTTTGCTGCAGTGTTTACATGGGCATTTTCACCTACTCTGTAACTCCAAAAAACACATTAGATAAAAAGGTTTTTAGCTGACTTAACATTACAATGTTTAATGTAGAAGAGTAGAATTTGGTCCATAACAAGGATTCTTTACATTTAATCTATTGTCAGTACTTGAAACTGGAATATTGTACTGAAATGCAAATTCATGCACTTATTTTCATTGCCTAAATTAATGGTGAAAATCTCCACTTCAGGCTTTAATACCTATAAATAGATTTGCTGTAAGGATGATAAACAGTGGTGAGGCTTCATCTTAAAGGCATGACATTGACTGGTTATTCCTTCGGTTATGCATCACTGACCTTCATAGAGCAATAGATAGAAGTCTGCACAGTCTGCATATGCAGATTGTTGTCTGTGTGGTTTTAAAATGAAGGCACATGTGTAAGCAGACACAACAGTTTAAAAAGTCCAGAAAATTCACATGAATATGGTATGAGTGTTAATACTTTTAAACCAGCAGTATCCCATACTGCTCACATGGACTTCAGTAAAACAAACATGTCCTGCACAAGCATAAAGAATATTTACATTTCAAGAAAAGAACAATTGTATTCCTTTAAAAAAACCTGATTTCAGCCCATAAGTGAAAATAAAAACAACAAAGGGCTTAGCAAGACAACTCTATTCCATTAATCTTCACTGAATCTTTAAGGTACTAGCCCTGGGAAACTGAAGCAATTTATATCATGTCCTGTGATGGCAAACTGCTGTAGATCAACAAAATCACACGGCATCTTTCCAGTGCTTCCATGGGTAGTGCCACTGCACCCTCACAGCTCCAATGAAATGAAGCATCTGTTAAATATTCAGCCAGACAGCTCAGCTCCACTGAACAGGCACTGATACAGAGATACAGAGATGGGGAAGTTAACCTTGAAACCATTTATGTTGTCAAGGAGACATCATGAAGCAAACCTGTACAGGAAAAGTCATCCAAGCTAGTTTTGTCTGGAGAACACTGGGGAAACCTGTAAGCACTGACACCTTTTTTTCTACAGCAAAATGTCATCCCTCACCCACAACTACCAGAGTCCTGTTCTCAACATTCCTGGAGAGAGGAGCACTCCTGTGTAGGGCTTCTTCCTGGAACTGCTGCTAACAGGATGGAGGATGGAGAATACCAAAGACTGAGTAGCATTCTGGAGTCACATTAGCAGTTTCCTTATTTATCCTGGTTTTAATGTTTTTTATTGTGAGATCATGGACTTGATGTGTACAATATAAATAGACTTCCAGTTTATGAAAGAAAATGGTGAAGTGTATAATCACACTGACAGATTTAAATATACCTTGAATAAAAAAACCCTCCAACATTAAAAAACTCAGAGTTTAGAAAATTCCACGTTTGCCATAAACTGATGCAATAGCTCTGGATTGTACTGATAAACACAATCAATATCAAATCTTTTGTGCTTGCCTAAAGTTTCAATAATGAGAGCTGATCTGGACAAAAAGGAAAAATTCTGGAAGATATACATTCTCATCTGTGTAGATAATATATTGAAAAAAGTCATCCAAATCCATATTGCTTTTTACTCGACTTAAATAAGGCATCCTAGAGTTACTCCCAAGCTGAGCCTCTGTGATCCATTTTTTCGGCTGGAGGATTTTTTTGCAGTGAAGTCACACACTCTTGAAAATAAAGTATTATAATGAAAAGTCTGTGAGACCCTGAAGTGCAACAGCAGGAATAGTGCTCCTAGAGTATGAAGAAAAAGTTCATACAGCTATTTTAAAAGCAGAGCAATAGCCAAACAGCATAGGATGACATAAAACCTAAAACACAGCAGCATTTTAATAGAAGAGAATAAATTCATCACTCTGGCAGTCAGTAATTTTATAAAAGCTCCTGTTCTCATTATGCCTGTTAGTGTTTTAACTACAGATGAAAAATAGAAACAATTTTAGGCTGTTCCTGGCAGGCTGAAGTAGGTCTAAGTGTAGCTAACCAGATGGAAGAGGCTTACTTTTAAAGCACTGTATTTTACCTTCCATTCCCCCTGGCACTGAACGAAGAGGAAAGCACTTCTGAAAATTCCAGGCTCTGCTTGTAGAAGCAGTAATATATGTTTAGC
Source organism: Acropternis orthonyx (assembly GCA_035583155.1). Lineage (NCBI taxonomy): Eukaryota > Metazoa > Chordata > Aves > Passeriformes > Rhinocryptidae > Acropternis > Acropternis orthonyx. Next base: position 14,958,496 of record JAWWEU010000138.1, read on the forward strand.
TAAAATGATTTTAAATAGGCTGCTGTTACTGCTGAATTTACTATAATAAAAACATCCAGGACATGTTTCATGTAGCACAAGAAGTGACTGGGGTAACAGCAATCTTTGAAGAACATAACTCCAGGTTTGTACAGGGAAAGAAGTCATCCCTTGAGAAAATGCATGTGTTCTGTAGTGAAACACAAGAAGCCATAGGTCAGGAAAGGTTTATATGGAACATGTCTAACAGTTATTTAAATCTGCTATCAGGAAAAACCCTAGGCCTGGAGTACTAAGAAATCATTTTTCTCTTGGCCTGTGGTACCTCATGTACTTGAAAATAAATTTTGTCTTCTGAGTGTCCAGTGCAGATAGGTTAGTCTTAGTCTTAGCACATGCTGAACCACTAATGATGTGCTGTATAGACTGTGAAACACATTCATTCAGCAAAAATCTCTGTCCATTTTAACAAGCCACAGTCAAGAGAACTTAGCTGACTGTTCCCACTCCAGCCCTATGATAAAATATCTCTGACAGTATTAATTGGGATCCAGTTTCTGATCACCCTGACACTAGTACAAATTCAATGGCAACTGTGGCATAAGCAGAATGCTCCCTAGCCAAACCAAGTCCAGCACACAAACTGCAAATTTTTCAGTCATTTCAACCCGGAATGAATACAATTATAAGAAAAAGAGTGCCAAACTTTTGTCATGCTAAAAACACATGTCCACAATTATTGTATTTGGGACTTTTTTTAAACTATCACTCAAAGTGAAGGATGTTGGATGCTCTGTGTTTGGCTGTAATAAAAAAAATAATTGAACTTTTACTATAAAGGGGTGCTCTTCTCACAAGGATACAAGTGTTGGGCTCAGTAACCAGACTGGAGATCAAAGTCAATAATATGATTCTCTGTGTAATTTCTGTGGAAAATAATGAACAGTTCACTCAGAGTTACTGTGTGGTGCTTCTGAAGAGACTAAAACTCACAGTGCTTTCAAAGTAAGGAGTGACTTTTGAAGTAGGCAATAAAAGTGGAAGGGATTCCTATCTATTCAGCAAACTGTGAGTCAGGTATCAACAGCAAGTTAAGTTGATAGCACAAATATAATAGTCCAAACCTGTTGGTGCATGTGGACCAGTGGCAGCACACCAGCTCCACAGAGAGTATCTCGTGAGTGCCAGTACGTCTGGTCACCTTTCTTATCAGCAAAGCAAGCTCATATCTGCTGTTTCTTATTGAAGTGAATCTCATTGCAAATGCAGAGCAAAGCTTGGGCTCTTCAAATAATATAAGAAAAAGAGCCACTTTGTCATTTTATTCCAAACAATAGAAGTTAGATTGTGCAATTCCACTGATTTCATCACTTCAGTTCCTTCCTGACCCGATTATAACTGACAGTGCAAAAGATGAGTAACTCAAATCCATGGATGAACATGAGATACATGGTAAGAACAAATGTTTGAAGCTTGACTGTTAGGGACCTAATATGTTTCTGACTTTTCCACTGACCTTTACACAAAGCACAGTGCATCTGAAATAAATTGTAATAAATGGTAGAAATCCTGGGAAATCTAGTCAAGGAGTTATGATTGTTCAATAAATATTAAGTTCATTGCCCAGTCTGCTAAAGTATGCAATTATTAGCATTGCTACAATCGAATTTGCAGACATTACATGTTTGAGCCCAGAGCTTGTTCTCTTTTTGTACTCATACTGGCTTAGTTTACAGAAACTCAGTTCATGAAATCCACGGAGGAAGATTTTCTCTCAGACCTACTGCCCACCATCAAGAACTGGGTTCTGATAGCTTTCTGATATGACCACTTGCCTGGAAGGCATGTTGGTCTTTTTCATAAATATCAAACTTCATAGAAATTCCTTTGATTTGCAAGTCTTTAAGGGATAAAAATCAAACTTACACCATTAGAGTGCAAAAAATAAATAAAGCTAGGTGAGGATCTTAGGAAGAGGAAAAACTGAACAAGAAACAGAAATTGGGAATGGAGATTCTGGAAAAGAAAACACAGAAATATCCAAACATGCACAAACCTAAAGATGTGTTGGATAGAGCCAGAGTAAGAGTGCTGATAAGCGGCAGGAAATCAGTTGGAAACTTTCCCTATCTAATAAAAATTTATTTTAGGCTAATGGTTACGGCAGTTTTCCTATCAACAGAACCAGTAGCTTTGCACAGTTCACTGATTATGATGCTCTGAACTACTCTGCCCTTACACACCTATAGAGTTTTATGACTTTTATCTTATTTTTGGATGGTTGCTTTGGTTATAGGATGCAGTGACTACCAGAGTGCCTTCTTATTTCTGCTTATAGCTGTGGGAATGTATTTGCATTTTACTGCATAAGTGTCCAGCATGAATAAACAGGGAAGTTAAGCACACATGATGATTTTCTTTTCATTGCACAGTCTTAGCAATAATGCTCCTGGGACTTGTCTATTGCATGGATTACATCATCCATTTACACTTATTTTGAGCAATGGCCTCTAAAACACCTGTGCATTCCTATGTCCATGTGGTTCAGTCTGCAAGAAACACAAGAATTAGGGGTAAATATCAGGGCAGGGGTCAATAGTTGAGACTGGAGAGGCATAAAAGGATTCTAAATACAGATACAACTTGTAGGCATTCCCATATGTCTTCTCATCAAAAAAACAAAAAGAAATTCAACAACGTCATTGACCAATTATCTGAATTTCATGAGAACTGAATGTACTGAAGGTTTTCATAGAAGTCATTAGCAGTATATCATTCTTGCCGTGCAAACTGCAGTTGTTTAATTCAGCTAATTAGATGAAAAGCCAGATTATGTTTCACTCAGCACTAAATTATGATTCTGAATCCAGGATTTCATCCTTAGTCATGACTTTAAAATACTGACCCCAATTATTAGCCCTTCCATACACAATATTTATCAGCTTATAATACTCATGCATCTTGGGCACTGTACATTTAGGTTTTACAACATTCACGTAATATTTGTCACGTCATATTCACCTCAAGGCAACTCAGTTCTGTGGGCAGGATAAAGTTTTACTTCTCCAAAGATAAAAGGAGACAGACTAAGAAATTAATCTGGTAGCTGTACAAGGAAGCCAGGGGAACAGTAATGGAGCCAGGGGGAGATCCTTGAAGATGTGACTGGTAATTGCTGCTGACACTAGATAATCCTACTAGTTACAGCTGCTGCAGCCCCAGACTTGTCCATCAGGGATGATGTGGGCACAGTCAGCTAGCTGTCCACTGCTCTAAGCTATGCAAAGTACCCAGAATTTTGGCCATCTGTTTGCCCCATGGCAGTGCAACATCTACAGTGCAAAATCCAGTATCACATAACTGGAAGTCAGGACCCCAAACGGGAGCTCTGCTGGCTTGTCCAAGGCCGGTAGACAGCGGGAATTTTTTGGTTCCTAGGGAATTTTGCCCACTTGGTTTGCACTCCCCGGAAAACACATTCTGTTGTTGATGTTCCATCTCAGCAAAGGGTTTAAATGCATGCTTCATGAAAAGACATTTAGGCAGATGCATAAAAATCAGAATGCTGACAGACTTTCTTGAAATAGGGCTATACAAATGTCCTCTTGTTGTCCAGAATACTGCTTACAGAAAAATTACCATTTCATTTGTGCCACCAGTCACTCATTCTAGTTCTATAGCCAAGGCTGCAGTTTCAGAGCAGTCATTCATCCTGAGAAACAATTAGATGTACAAATGAAAAGGAAGAGTCTGATCATAACTATTTTTTTCTTTTCATAACCTGGTGACTTTATGTTGAGAGGAATTCTAAAAGTGAAGGTCATCTCAACAAATGCTGAAGGCCATGCAGTGGGTGTTTTTATAGCAGCGTAGCCACACCAAATTGAACTCTGTCCATGGAAGTTGCAATGATTCTTCTTCCATGGGCTGCTTGGGAACATTAGCCCTGAGGATCTGTCATGAGTGTGTTCCAAGTTTGTTGAAGACAATCATTAGAGATCAGCAAATCATGATCCGTATGATTGCAATCTACAGTTACTCAGCTATGTAAGTCACATACCCAAGCTCAGTGTATGAGTATTGATTATAGCTTGGCCTCTATAGTTTGTCATCTAACTTCTCATCTCCATTTTATATGAAATCTATTATTAAGTTACTGTTCATAATCTCATTATAAAGTCTATTTCTCACTAGTGAACCCTTAACAATTTATGCTCAGTCAGAAATTGGCTAGTCCTCTTGGGAAACAAATGAAAATTTCAACCTGAACTGGAATTAGTGTAATTTAATTTTATTATTTTTTAACGGATTCTGCTTAACCTGTTACTATCCTATTACTCTATAAAGAGTATTAGGCAATTTTTAGAGTTTTACTGGAAAATTCTCTTCTTTCATCAGTTATTCTTGTACATTTAAAAAAAAATAAAATTTCATAGATATATCCAACCTTCTTTCCCACTAATATTAACAAGAATTGAAAATATCTGCCTAAAGCTATAAAATTCTGGAATTAATTGATTATATAAAATACAATACTATGAAGAAAGTGCTACACAGCTATATCAGTTGAGCAAGACACAGTACACAGGATTCCTAGGTGCGTATTAAAAGGATTCTGTATCCTTCTGTTTAATAAACAGAGATAAAGCTAAATGTACACTCTGGATCTAAGCACTTAATCTGTAATTCTGCAAAGCCAAAGAACTACAAGATTTACTGGCTTTGAGGTTGTGTGTTTCAGTTATACTAAAGGCTTTATTTTTTAGAAGAATAATCACTGTTTTGCAAATTACACCCAATTTATGCCCAGTAGCAATGACTGACTGCTTAATATTCAGATCTTCCACTGATACTGAGAACTGTGGCCCTGCATGAGCTCGTACTCACATTCCATTTACAACCAGCACAGAAAGTCTTTAGTAGACACTTCTAAGACTGGAACTTTGAGAATCATAGAATATCCTGCGTTGGAAGGAACTCTCAAGGATCATTGAGTCCAACTCCTGGCCCTGCACAGGACACCCCAACAATCCCACTGTGTGTCCAAACACTTCTTGAAGAGGTTGTTCAGTGCCTGACCACCCTCTGGGGGAAGAAACTTTTCCTAATATCCAAGCTAAACCTCCCTTGACACAGCTTCATGCCATTCCCTCAGGTCCTGTCCCAGGTCACCAGAGAGGAGAGACCAGTGCCTGATCTGTTTCAAATTAGACAGGTCCCATCACACATTGGAACAGACTTTACAGTCCAGGTTTCACAGTACTTCAATAGGACTGGGTTCCTCAGGCCCTCGGGTGGACATACACTGCAATCATATGTTATATATGGCAGGATCTAACCTCATGCTGTGTAATGCATGTAATATATATAGGGACACAGACATACCAAATTACCTTTCTTCACTGGATACCTCATAAAACTTAGAAATACTGACAACTAAGACTGACCTTTTGTCTTACATGTTTATTGACTGCGCTTTTTACTACTTAATGGGTGCCTTTATGGTGGGGCTTTGCTACAGATCAATTTTAAGTGTTAACCTTGGCTTTGGAAATTTTTTTTAGCTACAAAGAAAGACTAAATGTTACTATGATACATCTGTGGGATAAATGAATTGATACATGTTTAAATTGTTTTCGTCATGATAACAAAAATCTAGTGGAAATAAGTGCAAATTATACTGAAACAAATGGGAAAAGTTTTAGTAAAAACCTTTAAACTTTAAATTTAAAAATCAAATTTCTATTTATTTGCAATTTATCCTTTAATTACTTACATCTTTATAATGTTAAAGATTCTTTTAAATCATCTTTGTCTGCAATGTTATATTCTACAGTGCTTTTCTTGGAAAGAAGAACTTAGGCAGATCTTGACAGGAAACTGTCTTTATGACATCTACCTGTTTGAGATTTTTTTGTGGAAATATTTAATGTAAAATTACAATAGAATTTTAAACTCCTAAGCATTGAAGGATGGAAGAACAACTCCCCGTGAAACCTCATCTCCTACACTAGAAAGAGGGTAATTCTGAAATGTTTCGTAATAATATGAACAATTTTCTCTTCTTTATACTTGCTTCTCAGTTCAACATTAAAAAAAAATTCAGATCAAAAAACATGAGCCTTTCCTTTTCAAACATCTAAAAATACTTCCATATCTTTAAACATTTTGCATTTAAATACACTGAAAATCATATATTTTGAAGTTTTTTATGAGTTAACTTTTTCTGAAGGTAAAATTCTCAACTGTTATTTTGGGTGATTTAATTTCTAAGATCTAATTTTAATGCTATTTATCACTTTCAGGTTTCATTAAAAAAAAAATAATCTAAGAGTTTAGTGCAGTAATGTTGCTTTTAAAACCTATTTGTTTGGTATCCAGAAGAAAAATACCTCTGTTGGTAAGATAAATGACCTGCAAATATCTGTAAATTAGACCAAGATATATAGCAAGGTGACATTTATCAGTAATGCTTTATCTTGCAAATGACTGAGCCTACTGGCCTCAGAGCAGCTAAACAAGTAATGGGCTATTCACTGTACAATGATTAATTCATGCATAAATTCTTTAGGTTATTAGGGAGCAGTACTCAGTGTCTAACAGACAGGCTTTATAAAGAGTGTGTTAGGAAATGTACAGTGGACTTAAATTTTGTCTGAAATGTGAATAAATACAGAAATGAGACTCCTTAATTCATACAGAAAGTAAACGTCAGACAAAATGTCATTGTGATTCAATGAAGTGTCACAGAAATGCCCAAGCTGTACCACGAGCACACACGATTTCTCACTGAAACTCATCATTCAGTGCTCTCTCAGGACACTTTTAGATGTAGTGTACATATGTCTGAAACTTAAACAAAGAAACTCAGACTTGGTGAAGCTTAAACTAGACAGTCAACAAGAGTGAGGGTAATTAAAACAAATAACCCAAGGAACATTATTGATTGTATGGGCTTAATCAGTAAAAGCTGTATTTCTTTTAAAAGGCCTTTTTCCAGTTCAGCCTATTGGCCTTGATGAATGAATGTAAACAAAGTCCATGGCTTGCAGTAGATTCTGTTTAGCCGTAACTCCACTCAGCTTTTCAGTCTTTCATCTGTGAATACTGGCTGCTTTTCAAAGAGTAAAGTCAAAGGCTAGAGTCAACTAGGTTTGCTAACAGGTGTAAATGTAGAATACATACACTGGGGGCATAGGGCTTTATTCATCAAAACAAAAAAAAAAAAAATTAAGAGAATTTTAACCCAAGGTATCTTGGCTGAATGGATGTCTAAGTGCTTGACGAAGAAAAGGACATGCATGGGAGAAACTGATGGGCAGTATGTTCAGATCCCAGTGCTGAAGGTGTAGCCAAATCAGGCTTCACAACACTGAGGCCTCAGACCTGCAACACCTTCAGGCCTCAGAGCCTTAGTGTCATGTCATAAGCATTTTTACAATTTGCAAGGGCAAAGTATCAGCTCTTTTTCAGAAAGAGAAACTAAACAAACTACTTAAGGAGTTTTGGACATTCTCCAGTAGCATCTCTCCTTCTGCTCTGTCAATTCTGCTTACTTATTTTCTGTCTGTTGTTGGCTTGGGTATGGGGTCCCAGTTTCCTTCATTACATCTGTGCCCACACTGGCCACATAAAACACCACTGCTCTGAGGGAAGAGGTGAGTCTTTACCTGGAAAACAGAAAATCTTACAAATAAGAGATTTCATTATTCCCAGACAAGCCTGTAGAGCCATCCAGATCATACATATTACATAGGCAGAACAGAATATGAAGTCACTGATGTGCTACAGTTCTAGACATAAAAAGAAGATAAAACCTTTAAACCACAGGCTTTAAGTTTCAGCAATTTCTTTTCTTTTTTTATTTTTCACTGCAGTCCCTATTTCACAAAAGTTCTGAAACCAAACAAGGGCCCACAAAACACGAGTTAGTCACTATAACAAGTTAGTCCTGAGCCACAGCAAACCAGTGTCCCTTCTTGCAACACCCCTACAGAGAAAACTACCCGAACTCAGACTTGTCCAGGGGTTCAGTGTTAAAATACAGGGAAGACATTTGTACCCCAGTCAGTCAGAATTGACTCAAAAATTCTAAAATAACTGCACATTTCTATTCTTTACAAGTCTCAACCAAAGGTGGCAGCTCTGTATGTACAGGAATGGGTTGCATTTTCCCACATTCCTGCTCTGCCCTCTCCTGGGACAGCCAGCACAGTGCTGAACCAGCCCCCCACAGGTCATGGCATGGCAAACAGTACAGGAGAAATGTACTACATGACTGAAAGACCCACTGCATTTTCCTGAATATTGAATAGAAGAACAAAATATCTAAAAAGTAAGACAATTTAGGTACAGGTCTGCTTTTTACTGTCACATTCCAGTTAAAACAGTTAGAAGAAAAGTGCAGCATTTTTCTTAAATAAAAATTCCATTGTAACACTTTTTCTGTTATATTACCTGAGTATTTTCTTTCCAATTTGAACCAGTTGATTTGTATTTATGTAGATTTGTAAACACTTTTTTTTAAAACCAAACTGTTTGTTGATTATATCATTTATGATTTGATTTTAACTAGCATATATCATTCCTTTATTTTTCAATGGAAAGAGGCACTTCTAGTTAATTTCAGATCAATCACTAGTTGCTGACCATCATTACAGGTAATAGTTCAAGGAAATAAAGACTAGCATTTTAAAATGAGAATGCTTAAAAATAAAGCCTGAAATACGTTTCAGGAATCTGAAATAATCATGTGTTTCAAAAGTTGCTAAATGCTTCCATGTCATTTTGAGGCACAGTAATCCCAAACCACTTCAAAACCCCATCCAGCCTGGCCTTGAATGGCTCCAGGGATGGGGCATTCACAGTTTCTTCGGCAAATTGTTCCTGGGCCTCACCACCCTCACAGGGAAGCATTTTTTCCTCATATTTAATCTAAACCTACTCTCTGTCAGTTTGGAGTCAATGTCCCTTGTCCTGTCACTACATGCTCTTGTAAAAAGTCTCTCTCCATCATTCCTGTGGGCTCCCTTCAGCTACTGAAAGGCCACAACAAGGTCACCCTGGAGCCTTCTCCCCCAGGCTGAATAGTTCCATTTCTCTCAGCCTTTCCCTCACAGGAGAGGAGCTCCAGCCCTCTAATCATCTTTGTGGCCTCAAGGTACCCTAATTTGAAATTGTCAGTTTACCAGCATTTGTGAAAACTTTTAACCAAACAAGGTCAGAGGTTCACATAAGTGCAATTTAGTTTTCTAAATTGTGGTAACTTCTTCTTTTAACTGCTTTCTGGCGGGCCAGTCAGTCTTTCAATCTGTTCTTTGTACAAGTTAAAAAGTATTCTATTAATAATGCTTGACTGCGTAACTGTCACTTTACAGCAACCAATATCCATCAAACAAAATGTGTACATCTACTTCAATTACAGGCATACAGGAATAAAAGTTGCAAAAATAAAGCATTTAAGAGAAAACATGCCATTCTCATTGACAAGATCTCTGTTATGAACTATACTCTCCCTAGGTGAGGTAGATCTCTTGTCTTTGTGAATTTTGATGTACACTGTCTAAAAAGTAGATACCAAAAACTTCAAAAACCCATCAGATATTCGTCAGCATAAGTATTCTTCATGAGTTTAGTTAAGTTTAGTAAATGCAGTGACATGTTGTACTGAGGATAAGTTATTAAGTAATGAAACAGGATGATTGGGTTAAGCTAATTGCTTGCTCTGAATTTACATTCATACATAGATTCTTTGGCCTTGCCATAATGAATTATATAACCTAAATGGTGATTTTTGTATTCATTTCACAATTTCCAAAGCCACGTTTTACCTGATAGGTGGGATCACTAAAATTGTGATTAAAAAAATAAGTACCATAATGAACTATTGCAGTGAAATAGACTCTGTATAAGGAATCGTATGCTAACCAATCTAGCCTGAGGTGCCTATATTAATAAGTATCATTATAATAACAGGTCTGATTAGATTATTTAACAGAACTAATACTCTATGCAAAGGGATATAGGATGTAGGACTGCAAATTTTCTGTAAGGAATAATACTGAAAAAATGGCTGCAATATGGAAAAGTGTTCTTTACTTCTGTTTTATTTTACTGGTAAAACCACAGTTCAGAATACAAAAGAAGGCTTTACTACAGTCTGTCTGCTGGGGAATCTTTGTGAACAGGTTAGAAATTCCCACTGGTCATGCTCCTCATCTCTTTTTTTTTAAACTTTGTGAGCATGAAGAGAGCAGTTAATGGCTTTCTGTGTAGGAGAATACAAGGCTGGTAGGTGTTTCAAATTGAATCCCACAGCAGAAACACACCAAATGAGAAAATGTTTCTGTGGTATATCTCTACCTGCATTCTGTGTCCCATTATCTTAATCCACCCTGACAACTCTGCCACTGTTTCTGACAGGTGTTCTGACAAGAACCACTGAAAAGAAGAGATAGGATCCATAACTGATCATCAGCTCAATCACCGCAGCCTCTGGCACAAAAGACAGAGTGGGATCAGGGTCAAGAGAAGCAGGACATGTTGAAGGGGTGGAAAGAAGGGGAGGAGAAGATATATCACACTGCAAAGGAAGAAAATGAAATAAAGCAATTGAAAGGAGCTGAAAAATAAAGACTAAGATGTGTCAGTAGCAGAAGATTCTTGCCATTTCACTTCACTCATAAGAGAGAAGCAACAATTTACTTTAATAAAAAAGTGAGTTAATTCACAAAATTCAGTGGTAGATGTGACAGCGGTTTAACACAATTCAATGCCAAGCTACCCCTGATTATTTACTGCACAGAGGACAGGGTCTGAAAAAACTGTCAGGGAGACTCTCCTGTTGAGTTAAAAGGTTCAGGAAGGATACCCTTACTTTCTAAACTCCTGCTCAGAGAGGAGTCTATGTGAGGCTGGATCCAGTCCTAGTCCCAGACTTCGTCAGTGGTTTATATCTAAAGAATTATATGTGCACAATCACTCCTTTGTACTGCTTAGCTAAGATTTCCAAGTTTAGCATGCTACCGATTTGTTGTGGCAAACCCTACTTAAGGGGACATCTGTTCTTGGACAAATTTAAGATTTTCAAAGGTGACAGGAGCCCAAGGAGAAGTGAATAAGCTTTCCTTTTAATAGTTGCACCACAACTCTGCAGATACTAGTCCTGATTGAGGACTATTTCCCAGGTTGGGGTTTAGGGGGAGGCAGGTGTCAGAGCTCTACTTAACCCACTGTTTCTGCAGAGACCTACCCCTCATCAAAGGAGATCTCAGACTCTCTGCTGAGAGTTGCTCGCTGTTGTATGTGTGGGACAGACATGCAGCTTGTCCTTGTACAGCTTCATGACATGGACTGTATTCTGATTTCTCTCCCTCATCAGCTGAGACACCAAGTTGTGACACGATTTGGTTTAGCATAGACTGGAAAGCTGCCATTTGTGGGAGGAAACCCATGCTGAAATCTGGGAAATCTGGTGAGTTAGAACTGCAGCTCCTTAGAATGACTCTGTCTTTTCCCTTGGCCATCTGCAGCTTGGGGTTAAATTAACAACCTCTGATATTTTCAATACTAATATTTGGCATAAAAATATAATTATCACCCAGTATTCATTTCTATGCACCCCTATACAGATCTCTTCCTCAGTGTGGCAGTAGAAAATATAGTGAAATTGTAATGTTTTAACCAAACTCAAATTATCTCTGTATACTGGTCAAAGTTATGTGAAATTACAGTCACAAGTAGGATTTATATTTGAAGCTACTTTTCAAAAAGTTTTCACTGTCCTTGGGTAGAATCTGAGCCTGTGTACATCCCCCAGGCAGCTAAGGGATACTGTTTCTTGTATGAAAACCTTGGACTTTTTTCCTCTCAAATTAAAAAAAAAAAAAAAAAAAAAAAAAAAAAAAAAAGAAATGCAGGTAAGGATCAATGCATGTTTTAAAAAAAAAAAAAAAAAGAGTAATTTCAGCTTTATTTATTTTATTGTCATCTATTGTTGTTTCTAATTATTTCCTGAAAGATAAGTCAGTTCTTATAGAATGACTTGTTTTTTCCTTTGGTGTTGATTGCAAATTGCATGTCACCTCAAACATTTGTCTTGTTCTGCACTAAATATTTGCACCTCTACTTGCAGGCATTTTGGCTCTGATATATACATTCTGAACAGAGACCTACATGAAATCTAGTGTTTTGCTTCTCTTGTAGGATCTTTGGTTATATCTTAGCTAATATGAAAGCAATTTATCACATTTGTTGGAGGAGTTTTCTGCCATATTTAAGCAAGAATAAATCTACAATTAAATTATGAGCTAATAGTGTCAAATATATAAACTCAGGGGAAATGGTTATAAAATAGGATCCTGCAGGGCTCAGTTAGAAACATGGAAATCACAAAACAATGAAGTTTTCCACAGCTAAAACAATGAAGTTGTTTTGAATGTCAGCTTGTTGGACTGAATTTCACCTAACAGGAAAAGGGCTCTCTTTTGTAAATAGTCTTTGCAATCTAAGTGAATCTTCAGCTGTGGATAAGTAGTTAGCATGTTTCTTTCTTGCTGTTTCTAATTATTTTTTATAGCACAGTACCACCTAGAGGCTCTCCTGTCCTCTGTGCTTGTTTCTGTGAGAAGTGGGAAGCAAAACTTTTTGAACCTTTTGCCATTTGCATAGGTAAGACAGATACAGCATGAGAAAAAAGGCGGGGAGGATGGAGTTCCTTCAGAAGAAATATAGAATCTCAAAGAGAATAGAAGCCAGACTTCCCCTGTCATTACATTTCTCCTGTATAAAATAAATAGCCACTGAAACTGATGCAAAAATTTGTTCTCTAGCCCTTTTTGCATGCCTTATGATATGCCACGTCATATGACGAAAGTTTGTGCAACTATTTTCTACCCCAACTGCATCATGGAGTAGGTGAGATTTATCCCTCTGGCCGAGTTAAAGGCCTCCTCACTTTTATCCTTGCAAAGCATTTTCAACACAGAAATAAAAAGTGTGATCACTTTTACAACACAATTTTATTTTAACTATACCAGGTAGAATTTTCCTTTCTGAATCACTTAATGAAACTATTGACACTTGCCATAGAGAATACTCAGTCTAAAGATAAGCACTGTCTTACTGCCTGAGAGTCTAAGCAGATTAAAAAGTTAATCTTTACCAGCATGATGTTCTGTATTTCATATGTAGCATGCTGCCTGATCCTTTGTGCTCTCTGCAGCCCATGGAATTCCCTGGAAGTTACAGAAGGTAGATAGGACCAGAGTGATGATGTTTAGCAGTCACTGCAGGTAATCCAGGAGGACAGGGCCTCAGAACATTGATGCCTCCATTAAAGGGAAGTAGGGGCAATGTTTCTTGCCTCTTCGCTTGTGAGATTTCCACACATACCCTTTATTTTCCCTCTGAGTGTAATGAGAAAGAGCATTATTCATGTTAGTAGAAGTAGCAAAGTGCATTCTTTCAGAAAGAAACATATCTCAATGAAATTTAGCATAATCCTCTTACCTCCTTAAAGGAGTACAGTCTAGGTAAAACACTCAGTAATCTCTCCAGCGATTATGTATTTTATTGATGGGTATATGATGAATACATTAAAGATAATTTCTAATGTGATATGAAATTCCTCCCATGAATTTCAAATGAGGTACATATCCTTTAAATTGTCTTTTAATAACCAGAAACCAGATTTTTATTTATAGATAATTGGTAATATGTTAACAGATTGTCAGGAACATAGAACAGAAGAATTAGTTAACTTGTTGTATCTTCTCAATTAATTTTTTTTTTTTTTTTTTGTAAAATTCCTTATTTCATTTCAACAGTCTGTATATCAGGCTGTTTTCAACACCTTCCAGGCAGAAAATCATGTGCATATAGCAATTTTCATGAACAGGAGACTGCATAAGTACATCTTTAATTTAGACAAATAGAGTTCTTATGACTGTAGAGTGCTCCATGGGTGGGATTTTCAAAACTAGTTATTAACTCTCCTCTTCCTCCAGTCTCATCTAGGGCTTGACACTTTGAATTTTTCCTGTTTGAACAGCTCTTATACTACAGAAGAGACACTTAATATTTGCAGGCATTTCACATGGTTTTCTGGAATCTTACCCTCCAAACTGCCAAGGTGTCCTAAGGAAGGTTGATCGTTGCCCTGAACTAGTGTGGTTTATAGGACAGTTTCTGTGATCAAACCTGTAGCTCCTAGAAGACAAAATACTTTCTTTGGGTCCTCATAGAACGCTGCATAAAGTAAAAAAAAGTCTAAAGTAACATAATGTGTTCCCAGTGTGACATTTCTATTAGTTATGCAAGAACATAAATGATGTCACATTCTGTAGCACAGTCACAGTCAATGTTATGTTGGGTAACTTGTTTGGGATAATTTAAGAGAATAATCTAGCTGTGAATTGTTCTAGTGCTCCTCTCTACCTATGCTTTTCTCTGAAGAACTCATCAAGTCATATAAAAAAGCTCAATAAGTTGAGACTTGGAAAATCAAAGCAGACTCAACGGAGCCAAATATGTTTCTGTGGGCTGTTTTATCCATTCTACCCCTCAACCATTAAACTTACAGTATGTGCTCTCTTAAACTAAAGGAGATGGTGTTGTTTTCTAGTTTCAGCTGAGCATTAGGCACTCATACACTATCACCAGCTCCTCCTGCCATACACAGTCCATGTTAGAGCCAAAATTAAGAGGCCTCTAGCTGCCCAGTGACATGTTGTTGGTTATAATGATTATTTACACTAACATAAGTCGTTAAGCTAGAATAGAAAACCAATATCCCTGTTCGCTGGGAAGAATGTCTAAAGAAAGATAATACAAGCAACATTTTTAAATATAAGAAATTTTAACAATATTAAAATGGTAAAGAAAAATAATGGTTATAAATATTGTCTTTCTCACTAAAAATATTAAAGTCAAGATTAAGAAACTGGGTGAGAGAGGCAGAGGATTAGTCACTGTGTTTTATGTTTATTTATATAGCAGTAATTGAAAGGATATACTCTTTGTTAAATACCATAGTATTTTTTTGAGAACGAAAAAGCAAAAAGAGGACAGGACATGAAAACAGCCACAGAAATTATTCTTTCTAATACTGATTCAAAATACTGAGTTGATGCATAGGTAATGATAATAAATTACCATAAATAGGCTGGATAATATTATTTCATGGTAATCATCTCATGAATGTCAGGTAATTTTAAAAATATGCTTAAATGAAGACTGGATAAAATAGAAAAGAAACACAACGCTCCAAGAAACTCATCTAAAAGAGATGACTTTATAAGAATAGTTTGTTATTTCCTATTTCCAGCTGCTCAGTAATTTTTAATATTATAACTGTATTTGAGCTCACTATTATTCTTCTGATTACCAGAAGAGTCATGTGAAAAGAGTTTAGGTTCAATGGAATTCTCACTATCACGCTCCATGTATTTCAGAATATTAGCTTAGGTTATTAGATATTTACTGAGCAATATTCAACATCAAGTTCATAAATTTCAAGAATCTGAATATCAATTAAAACACCATTCTTACATAGAGAAGTTAAAGGAATTTATGCCATATGGTAAGAAATGAACCAAACAATTCCACAAGTTTGGCCTTTCAGCATGTCAAGTTGTGAAATTTTTACATAGGTCTTTTATATAAAGATACACAGTTTATATAAATTTCAAGTTTTGCTTTTTGTATAAACAATTAAGCTAAAACCTTATTAACAGGGACAATAGGATTCCTTAGAAGCTAACTTTTCAATCTGTTAAAATTACACTTGTTCTCCCCTTCTATACTCAGGTTATTGTCATATTCAAGTTTATCTGCAGGGGGCAATATGTAATAAGAAATACTTAATCTCTCACTTTCTTCAGGTAATACCAGAAAAGCTGCAAGGAAAAGACGGATTTTACCAAGTCAACTAGAAGTCCAGTATGTGAATTAGAGCCCTTTATTGTGGATCTTTATGTATGTAAGATGAGAGCTTATCTGTTATTAATCTAAAAAGTGGACTAAATGACTGTCCTGATTTTTCAAGCTATTCAGAACTCCCTATAGGAGCATTCTCCTTTTGTACTTTTAGGGAACTGCACTATTTTCTGCATTGCCTAATGCAATGATGCACGGCATGCACGCACATGAGCTCACAAAGCACACAATGAAGGCAGGCTATGGGCACACTAGAGGGAGCAGATAATAAGGGGGAAAATCAGTTGTCACTTCATTTCCCAGTCAGAAAACTCTGCATAAAATGAGCACACTTCTTTCAAAAAAAAAAAGCCCTAAGATTAGGCAGCTCATGTGTAACTGTTGGCTGTGCTAAGTATTCTGCAAGGATTGGCTCACAAGTGTGTGCATCTCAGAAAAAGAAACCTTGTGAATAAGAGGGAAAAGATGATGAGCAGGAAATTGCTTGAAATAGGATGTCAAAAAAATGCTTGCACCTCACCTTGGTTTTGTCAGAGCTGGTGAAACTAATAGAATTTGGTGAAGAGAATTTAGAGGAAGTAATAGTAGCAGGCATCATGTTCAATAAGAGCAGAATGAAAACATATTCAGGAAGGGTAGAGTAGGGAAAGCTTCACTCTCCCCACAAAGATTTTGTTCAATATTCTGCTATACAAATATAACATCAGGGACCTTAAGAAAGTGTTCTTAATACAGGTATTCTGACAGATAACTGTCATCTTAATCATTAACATATTTAGACCACAAATAAAGATGAAACCTCCATGCTGATATACCCGAGAGAGTTCACTGCTACTGCCTTGCTCAGTAAAAGATCTGTAAAATCTCTTTGATAAGGCTTTGAAGCAGGCAGAGCTTTGCAGTGGATCTGCCTAGACTTTCTCCTCAGTCTAGGCAGACGAACTCCCCAGAGGCTGGAAAGCTTTTGCATTAAAAAGAAAACACCAACAGTATTTATTCAAATATAAAACCGAATAATTAACTTTTTAATCAGACAACAGATGATTACTGAGGAAGACAGAATATAAATAAAAAATTGGTTATATAAAACTCTTCTCCTGCCTACACATCTGTGCAATGCAGATGCTTCAGCCAGCTCAGTGACTGCAGCTCTGAGCTGCAGCAAACTGGCTCATCGCTTTGGCCATTCCTTCTAGCCCCTCCTGGCCTGCTCTCTCCTCCTTCCTGCGGCCTCTGCTGAGGCACTGGCTCCTGCATTGCCTAAGTGCCAACACTATTTGCCTAAACACAGAACTCACTAAATAGCTCTTTTGCTCCTTGCAGTCCTGTCTGGTTTTCCCCTTGATCAGCAGGATTGCCTGCAACCAACCTTTTTTTATTTTTAATTAGCAACAGCAATATTGAGGCATTTTGTATTGGAATGGCATTTGACACAATTTAAAACAGACTTCCTGCCAAAAAGACATGCTAGTTCATTCTTCACTTTTCTCTTCTGTATGACCCAAGCAGAATGCCATGAAGTGAATTTTCCTTGATCTTTCTCAAAGTCTCATTGCACATAGCCAAGAGGATTTTCTCTTTAGTGCTTGTGCATGGCATGAAACATGAATATTAATAGGCGAGAAGAGGAACTTAAATTCAGATGCAAGATTTTTCTTATTGCTTTTGATTGTTTCAAGTGAAAATAGAAAATGCAAATATGAATCTACTACAAACAATAACCACTAAAAACTAAAAGTCTATTACTAGATCGCAGTAGCAAAAAAGATATCAACTGCATACATGAACTGAAACATCAGAAGTGACTTCAATTCCCATTCAAGCACAACAATGTCCTCCAGCACAGAAAAAAAAAACCAAAAAACCTAAATTTGCAGATTAAAGTAGTTGTGCATTGGTGTCAAGAATATATTTAGAACACAGTACTCCTTAGAGGCTGCTTTTTTGTCACACAGTATCAGATTCCAGTGTGTTAGAGGGGAAGCAGTATTCCTCTGTAGGGTTTCTGATGCCAGGACGCTCCTCAGTGGTTTATTAACATAATTTCTTGGGCTTCCCTAAATTTAGTATTTTGTAGCTGTTCTACCAAGAGCATCTTTGTCACCATCCACCTCTCTGCATATATGTTGACTCAAATGTCCTTTATAAATCATATTCTATTGTGAATGAGATGTGGTCACTAAATTCTGCATTCTCAAACAAAATCACTTCAAGTCACCAGAAGGCAAATATATTCAGTATTCTATACTGGTAATTCTTTTAAATAAAAGAAAGACATTCAGTAAATTCTTATCTTCTTTAAGAAACAGTTATGTTTTGAGCTGCTACTCAAATACATTATACATTTACAAAAATATGGTAGGTCTTAGATGAAGGTGCAGGCAGAGTTTCTTAACACTAGTGAAAGAAACTTGTTAATCTCTTGTATGACATCTAGTGGATCTATTTGGGTCACTCTGTCACTAATGAAATGCACTTGCCTCCAGAAAGCAGCACTGCAGCTGTTTTCCCATATCTGTAACAAAATCAGGAGAGTTTAGCATAAAATCTCAACTAATACCCTGTGAAGTTTAAACAAGAAAGGAAGGACATGAAAATTTGGAAGACAGAATATGATGGCCTAGAATGATATATTCAGATCTCCCTCTTTTGCAAAAGGGACATAAATTCTTTAAGTAATCCAGAATCTAAATCTCACCTGAGAGATGCTGTTCACACCAGAATGGCCACTGGCATCCTGTTATATTATCGATTCATTATAGATAAAGAAAGAAAGAGGCATATAGTGAAATCACCAAAGCTGCTTCCCAGGAAAGAGATCATATCACATCATGAAGGGCATTTCTATCAGGACAGGTCGGTTCTTTCTGTGAAAATTCAGGCAGATGTGACCGAAGACATCTGTAATCAACACTTTTGTGGTAAAATCACACTACTAAGTGTTTCCTTGCATATTTCAGCTCCCAGGAATCACACTAGTACTGCTATCATACTGCAGAAGTCACAATAACCATAAAAATTCAGTAACACCTACAGTTCATGAGCTTGACCTACACAAACTGAGTTCAGTAGTACATTGTGTAGGCTTGATATAAATTTGAATTAAAACATAGAGTTGGAGATCAACAAACAATTGAGCAACTATTAAAAAACACTACTCATGCCAATCACTTGAAGCTGGCAATAATCTGTCATCATGGGCTCAGTTCAGTGCCTTATTTTCCGTATCTGCCACTCCCTGAAGAGGTTTATGATACTGTTCCAGTCACGGAAATATTGCGATATAGAAACAGTTATCAAGACCTTATTGTGTAAGACAAGTGAATAAGGAAAGCAAGGAATTCAGAGTGATTTTATTTTTTATATTAACAAATATTCCCATTATTAACTGGTCATACTTATGCTATTCACAAACTAGACAGATTTGTTCATTTTGCTGTGATCCCATCCCACCTGGGGTTAGCTCAGTGACAAGTATCAATCACCTTTCTTTTGATGTTTTTGTACAAGAAGATCAGTGCTCTTCTACGGAACTTTGTGGAAAGGCCTGAGACAACCTTATGCCCCTTTGATCTCCAGGAGTAGCAAAACCTCATCCAGAAATCTTAAAATTAATTAGCCCCCAATATTTTTAGGCTATCAGAATCCAATTTATATTCTAGGATTCCCTGTTCACCCTCTTGTGGTGGTTGACAAGCTTTTTCCTCTGTGTGCTCTTTCAGACAGGACTTGAAGAGTCTTATTGATTCTCTCTGTCTCCTCAGATGAGTCTAAAAAGCCTAAACATTTTTCTGTGTCTGTGGAAAAGGTTCCCTAAGTGCATCTTGCTAAGAGGGGCAGGACTCAATTATGGAGAATTTCCTTCCCTTTCAGAAAGTACAGGTAATATAACCCTACACAATACTAACAAAAAGCACTATGACCACTGACACAATAACAAAATCAGGAAAGGGAGAGGAAAAAAAGGCAAAAGGGATATTTAATACAATCATCTGGAGAAAAAAAATGAGGGCTCTACACAGTTTTGAATTTTTAAAACCAAGCTTCATAATGAGAGGACCTAGTGATCACAGCTCAATTACTCCCATGGGAAGTGCCAGCAGCAGAGTTCAAAGCAACATTTAAACAGGATTCCACTTCATTTACGATGAACTCCAGTGCTTGGTTCAGGTGCAAAAGTAGCACCTAAACTACATTTCCATCCAAATACATGGGAAAAAAAATGTATTCTAAGGGACAGTTGCTATGGTCATTGATCTTGTTTTGTATTCAACTCATTACAAAGGCTGTTCAGCTGATGAACACAGAGTACAGGTTAGAGACTGTAAAGCTCTGGCTTGGAGAAGCCCAAACTATCATGTTCTATTCAGATTTCTCTGGGTTTTGTTGTTTTAATACTGCTGTTTTAATACTGTTAGGAGAGTTTCTCCAGCCATACGTATAAAACTGCAGATATATGAGTGCTATTTTGGACATGCAGAATTTCTTAGAGATTAACTAATTCCTTATTGTTGTTGTATAGCCTGTGTGAGTTTCAGTGCAGCTGTTCCATCACAACTCCATTTGCCTATCATGAAGCCTCCTTCCACTTCATGCATAACTGCTCCTACCTCCTATTCAGGTCCAGAGTCAACTTGCTAAATACAGCATTATGGTACACCTGGGAAGTGGCAAGTTTTCAGCCTTGATGGAAGAGATGGAGTGCTCTGAGGTCAAGGCAAACAGCACACTATACGGTGGTCTGCCATAATCAGTCAAAAGCCTGAACTACACAGAATTGTTCTTTGCAATTTCCCCTCTTGACTGCCATTCCATGAGGTATCATGTTGGTACTTTCTTCTAATATTGTTCAAGTTTTACGAAATCAAAGGATTACATTGTGTTTAGATAACTGTGTCAGCTTGCACTTCTCAGAGGAAAAAAAAAAAAAAATGGTGTCAGAAGCATAGAGAAATACCGTCCGTTTAACCTGAAGGTGATGTGAGATAACATAAGATCTCCAAGAAATGTGATTGCAATAGAATATGAAGGGGCTCAAAGCATTGACATAGCTTAAAACTAGGAGTCTAAGCCAAGCAATACACCCAGAAAACATTAAAATCATGAGACTTTTTGCAGTTGCAATCCCCATGAGCCTTTTCTCTAGACTAAACAGTCACTGCTTTATCAGAGTTCTCTTCAAAGCAGATACTCCAGCTCCTTAATAAACTTTGTCCATGTCTCTCTTTTATTAAGGAGCCCAGAACTAGACACAGTACACCACGAGCAGCCTCATCAGTGCTGAATAAGGGAGAGAGTCACCTCCCTTGACCTGCTGGCAATGCTTTTCCTAATGCAGCCCACGCTGGCCTTCTTTGGGCCAAGGGTGCATTGTGGATCGTGTTCAGCTTGATACCCACCAGGATCCCCAGGTCCCTTTATGCAAAGCTGATTTCCAACTTGGTGGCTCTCAGAATGTATTAATATGTGGGATTCTTCCTCCCCAGGTGCAGGAGTTTGAATTTCCACTCATTGAACCACATGAGGTTCCTGTCAGCTCATTTCTTCAGACAACTGAGGTCCCTCTGGATGGAAACATGACCTTTTGGAGTAACATCAAGTCATTCCTGTTTAATGTAATCTACAAATTTTCCGAGTGTCCACTCTGCCTCATCATCCAGATTATTAATGAAGATTTTACATAGGACTAGACCCAGTATTGACCATAGGTTACAGTGCTAGTTACTGGCCTTCAAATACACTTTGTACTACTGATGTCCATGCTCTGGACCTGGCTGTTCAGTCAGTTTTTATTGCATCTCAATGAAAAATTGTCTTCCTATAAGGTAGAGATAATAATGAATATTTATAGAATATGCCATAGCTTCCTATAATATTTTTCAATAATTATGATCAAATTAATTTTGCTGTTTTCTATTGTGAAAGAACACAGATATTTCAGATATTAATAACTTATTATTAAACAGCTTGCATCAAGTTTAGCAATTCTTTTTTGGACTAAAAAGTGAATGTATTAGTCTAAAAAGGAACAAGCCAAAATATACTCATGTTATAGAAAGCACTTTCCTTTTGTTTTCTTCCAGTAAAAAATGACCTCTGGTCATCCTATAACCCCTTAAATTCTCTTGAATGGATTCTCAGCTCATGTAGAATGTATGAAAGAAATTATAAAGTGGCTTCCCTCAGCAGGTTATCTGACTATCAGACTGTTGAAGTTAGAGATAATTTCCAAGGACATACTGATTTTCCCATAGTTAGAATTGCCCTTTTTTAGAATAGTGATATGATGGGCAGGTGTATGGCAGATTAATCGCGCAATGGCAACCAAAGTGGCAGCAGTTCAGTGATCTGCGAAGGGATCCTGCACCAGCAGAATAGTGGACTTAGATGACCTGCTGGGTCATTCCTATTTCCAGTGTCCAGAACTGTGTTACAGAGTTCATAAATCAATGCAGTATTTTCTAAAAGGGAAGTGTCATAGATATAAATGCTTCTAATTATATGTAAGTCTGCAATTTATTTGGCAGAACTCAAGGTAGTACTACTGCCTCTTACTTGATGTGCCTAAATGCCAGTAGTTTTCATTCAGTGCAAAGTATAATCTGAATTGCTAATCCAATGGTTTTCAAATGAAGTTGTTATTCATTTAACTGGAGATACAGAAGACTGTGGTTGGAGCTGAAGGTCACAACTTCATCACCCTTTATTATGTGGTTTAGATAATGGTCTGTTATGTACTGTATGTGTATCTAAAGTATATCATCATGGTTTTATTTCCCTGGGCTCTGGCATAGTGCATTTCTGTGTACACTTCTGATGAGTCATTTCCCTTTTTGTTACCCAGAGGACCATCACAGAATATGATGCCTTGCCCTTTGTAATGTGAGAGGACCAGGAACTTGTTGCTCAATTGTCAGGGGCAAAAGAAGTTCAAAAACCTGTTTCCACTCTGTTCTTCTGTGTATTACAATGTGATAGTACAAGAGACAATGAAAGACATCTCCTCTCATCCATTTGCTAATTCCCATAAGGAAAGAATCACTACCAAAAAAAGTAACCCAATCAAAACCACATTTAAAAACCAAACCAAAAAGCCTCACTGTTTTCTGCTTTGCAGTTTAGGAAACAAAGATCAGACCATGATGGTTGTGACTGACATATGTTTATGGAAGAAGGATAATGATGGTATTCCTGAAAATGAGCTGCTACTGCTATGAAGCTTATGAAGATCTGGGTAAGACACACACCAAGTTGTTGCCTTGTGCGTGCAATAAAAGCTATTTGCTGTGTGTATAGGTGAAGGAAGTGGCAAATGCAAACTAATCCTCACCCTGCAACAGAGGAGCATAAATAAAACAGGAAAGTGGCAGGAGTTTTCAGCTTTTGCCAAAGCCCTCCAATGTGATTTTCTGCATCCTCTTCATAATAGGCCACTGCAGCAACTCCAAGTGCCTCCAGGGTGCAGATGGGCACAGCGAGGGCCATGTTTAGAAAATTCATTAACATAATATAGCCAGAGGAAGGAAAATGACCCTCTCTACACTGCAAAGCCAAGTCATGGGAAGATGTGAATGTCACTGTCATGATAACAGAAAAATTCCAGGAAGTGACTAGAGAGTGTTTCAGCTCACAGAGAGAACTCACAAATAGAACCCCATTCTTGGATCAGGGTAAACACCAAATTGGTCTGAAGTGCAAGCACCTTGCCAAAGTTATTGACTCATCTATATCATCATCTAGGACATCTGCATAAAAAACAAACAAACAAACAAACAAACAAACAAAAAAAAAACCAAAAAAAACACCCCAAACCCCACCAAAACAAAACAAAGGAAGGTAACAGCTGTCTTCAGGAAAGAGATCCAACTGGTCACATGGGGCATTGATGAGAGAAATTAAACTCTGAACCTCATCATTTAGGACCAAGGCAGCATCCAAAGTCACTCTGCAGTTTAGGAAGATCATACACAGTAAAGTGCTCTGTAAATTTGCAGTGTATGATCTTGCTCTGTGTTAATTTCCATCATTGCACAAACCCCCCCAGACTCCACCCAACAGGGTTTAACAGGTGTTTCCTGATGCCCCAAGTAAGCAGCTGCTTCAACAACGATACATCTTCGGGTGCAGTACAAGTGCAAGTGGGTAATCCTTCACAGCAAGTCACATTTCCCATCACATTGCTATGACAACGGAGGGTTTTAGGTGAACTCATTGAATTTTTACTACTCAAAACTACACTGAACATCTCGGGTTTGCAGCCATGAGTTTATAAATTGTGGTGGTTCTGGAGTAGTCTGGGAACTGATAATACTCTTTGAAGGACAATGAGAGGAGATGTGTTACAAACTCCCACTGACATTCAGTGCTACCACAGGGGTGTTTATCTGCTCTTAGGGGGAGAAGAGAGAAGGAAGGGGGATCTCTGAGACATCCTCTTCATTCTGTTATCAGCTTTGTGAAATACCTGTATCATCCCTTGA
This sequence comes from Acropternis orthonyx, assembly GCA_035583155.1. NCBI lineage: Eukaryota > Metazoa > Chordata > Aves > Passeriformes > Rhinocryptidae > Acropternis > Acropternis orthonyx. The sequence continues at coordinate 14,982,891 of JAWWEU010000138.1, forward strand.
TTAAAGCTATTGGAAAAATATATGCAAATACTTACAAATACATAGGAGTACTGCCTCACTACTAAACACGGAAAAAACCCAAATATGTTCAAGGCATGACTATTATTGCATCGTGGTTCTTACCTCACATTACCTAAACTAAGCAGTAAATAAAGGATAACTTTAATTCTGACTTTGGGTAGCAGGTAAAGAAAAAATCCCTGTGCTGATCTGCTACGAAACATGAACTGAAAATCACCGTAGTTGATTTAAATAAATCATGCACTTACATTTTGATTCATCCCTTCATTCCAGTAATATCAGCTAGTTGAGTTAGGAAGGTAACTGCCTTTGAAGAGACCTGATTTTTTCGAATATCAGGCAGTTGCCCATAAATGAAACTAGATATCTATAAAGGAAGTGTAAACTTTAAACATCTAGACCCTCAGTGTCTCCTTCAAATACAGAACAAACCCCTTACATTATTCCACAAATGCCTACATTATAAACTCAATGGTAGAAAAGACAGTTTCTCACATCAAGCATAACAAAACTATGTCAAGAATCAGGTATCTGTATGCTATGGAGACTAAAGAATTTATTTGGGTTTTATTTTTTCCTAACATTCTTCATGGGTTTTCAAAGCTATATTTCTCTTTAGAACTCCTTGAGCATCCCTGAAATGAAAATAACATTTCTATGAAGGGAGTGTTGTGATTTTCTGTTTTATACCATGCTTTACTACCTCATTACTCCTCCCAGTAGAGAGGGTTGTGGAGAAATATTTTTGGCCTTTTCAGCAGAAACATTTGTCTGCTTGGCAGGTATTCCCAAAGGCTATTTTTATCAACTGAGGTGATATTCTTGAATTCTAGCTTTCCTGGATGGCTGGATAGATAGATAGATTCATACATATCAACAAACTCACCTACCCATTGAAAGCAATTATAAACACATACTTTGAAATTAAGGATTTCCATTGATTTAAAGTGAAATTGCAAAACTCAGGAAATTCATATTGAATACATATAATTTTCACTCACTACACTTTATATTACTGTCATAAGGTTGGTCTTCCAATCATTGCTACTTTCCATTTCTTTCTTTGCCTGTAACCTCTCTCACAGTGAGTGGAACTTCATTTTGAAATCCAGTTTTGCGAATCCCATCATGCACCATACTTTTCAATTCATCCACTGAACACTGATTTAAAGTTAAATAGACTTATTACTCACAGCAACTACATCAAAGTTTCTATAATTCCTTACTATCCAATTCTGGAAGAATATGACATTCTGAGAGTAATTTTTATTTCTTGTGGTATATTTACCTATATTTTCTTCTCATTACAACTTATATTCTCTGCCTTCTGAAGCCTAACAGGAAGACTGTAGCAGAACGAGGAGTTAAATTACTTCTTCCAAGCATGCTGATTCTAAAATATTTTTTTTCCCCCAGCAAGTTGCTCTGTTATAATTACAATTTTAAGAAAAATAACAGTAGCTGTATAGAGATCCTGTACATGTACTGATTGTTTCCCAGTTCCTAATCCTTTAAATCTCTATTTACCCTTCTTTGTACTTGTTTTACTTGTTGCCTCACACTGTACGATCTTTCAAGCAGAGATTAACTTCATGTAGATATGCACAGCCTGTAGCATAAAGGATGCCATTCCCAATCAAAGCCTCTAGGCACTCCTGTAATACAAATAATAAACATTACCACAATCTTCTCTCCCTTTGACTTGCTGCCATATTCAAGCATGGGCTTGCTATGAGTTGAACAAAATTGTGGCATTACTTGCATCCCGGCGCTTTATAAGTCTGTCAACCCTTCAAATTCCTTAGGATATAAAGACTTAGAAAAACCTACCAAATGAGCCATTTCAAACCTAATGGACACCCTGGCTGAGCTGTTGCTGTTTGCAGGCAATTAGCCTTTTCTTGGGGTAATGTCAGGGAAACCTTTCATCTCTGAGCACACAGCACTGGGTTTCATTTTTTTATGGATTGAGAAAAAACATGAATTTATATCATGGATCACTTTCACATCCAGCACACAGAGAAGAAAAGTCTTAGCTCTGCAAAATTGTAGGAATATAGAAACTGAGTTCTTCCATTTTACAAGAATCTGAGAAATCATAAAATATCACAGTGTCATAACTCTCTCTGATAAAAAATGGAATAGTAATAATGTGCTAAAATCAGAAGAATTGCTGCAAAGTGTCTTTCCACAATACTTATTAAAAATAGTTTGAAAGAGGACTCCAAAATAGTGAATGTGTTCTCACATTGTGGTGTTTTGCTAGTTAACAGCAATGAGAATTTTTATTTGGCGGTTGACTGCACCGAAAAAAGTATCAAAAGTCATGACATAAAACTAACCTGAAAGCTGTGTCCCAATTGCAGCTGAGGGTAGAGATCCCAGCCTGTAATTAGGACAAAACTATGTCTTGACAAAAGGAAACTCAGAAAATAATTTTATTACTTTAGGGATGCAAACTGCTACAAATATCAAAGGACTAAGATGCTTTTGACTGTGATCTCATTTCAGAGCTTGGTCTTGTCACTAGTGTAATCAGAGTGCTCAACATCTCACATGCTGGATACTGTCCCAAGGAGCTTAATCTCTCAAAATTTCACTCATGTAACTGGATTGTAATTACACCACGTGAATTTGAATGCATGCACACACAGACACCAACATAAATTTAGTTCTAAAAAAATTCTTTTAAATGAGGAAACAAATATCATCCACACAGGTTTAATTCTAGCTACATTCTGACAATACTCATACCTATTATTTTATATGTCCTGAAACTGTGCCACATGGGTCAAACTCACAGCTGCCCTTAAAGTCAGCAGAAAGGCTACACAACACAAAGATGATAAAACAACATAGAAACAATCTCTCCTATTATCATGGAAAGGCAACACAAAAGTAGGCAATAATATTAATAAATGTTGATTTTTGCAGTTGCACACCTAATTATATGTATGCTTTAATAAAATACCTTCAAATATAGTGTGATTCTTATGAACCAAAGGTAGATACTCATGACATAGGTACATGTGGAGCCATGTTCTGAAGTTCTTTGTCCTTTTCAAAGTATGATTTCAATAAATGTTCAGACTTTGATAACAAAAGAAGTGCACTGCAGTGCTTAGGTCTTCTGAGATAGTCTGGCCAGTGTGGGAATTGCTAATTAAAAGAATTATTCCCCCCTTATAAAAATATTCTTGAAGGTGTGTAAGAAAAAACAGGTTGGTTGTGTGGTTTTTTTTGTTTTTTTTTTTTTTTTGTTTTTTTTTTTGTTTGTTTGTTTTGTTTTGTTTTGTTTTGTTTTGTTTTGTTTTGTTTTGTTTTAAATTGCTTTGGGTGTTTTTTAAGGACAACTTGTGATACTTCAGATTATATCACAATATGGATTTTTAATTTGTTTTCCAAAATCTAAAGTGAAATCTTAAAAGGAATTTGCCTGGCTGTTATTTCATTCCTGGTTCATAACAATCAAGGTCCTTGGGAATGTGTAATGTCAAAGGACAGTAAGAAAGATAGTGTCATGCTACTCCTTCAATGATTCTCATGACACTGTGGTGTTCAAAACCAAAGGCTTATGCACCATTACAAGTATTTCAGAGGAGTATCACCATGAAATTGGGCCCTTGTGGCAGCAGCGAGGGCACAGCACACAATGGAAATGCAATGCCCAGGGAACTGAAAAGAGCTCACCACTGTTAAGAATGCTAATTACACACATATGCCAAGCTGTGTACAGTGTGTACCTCAGGATTCCAAACTGCTTAAGGCAATTCAGGAAATCAATTACAATGGTAACTAGTTTATTCCACGGAAGAGCTGGTTATTCTTTGGCAATTTGATTTCCCCATCCAGGGTATTCTTTTTGAAGGTGAGAACAAGAGAGAAGCAAGTTTTCTCAGAAGAAGAGGTAAACCAGCAATTAATAACATGTTACCAGGTACCACTATTGCAAGTAGCTATTCTTTATCAGCAATTTTCAGGATGCCACCATTCATCGAGCGTGGAACCATGCTGAATCAGGAATTCAGCTCCTCTGCTAGTGCAAAACTGAACCTGAAACTGGTTTATGCACGACGTAAACAGCAACCCCTACAAAACTTGCAGAAACAGAGAAAAACTTTCAAAAATAAAGTGTTACAGTATCTAAGAGCCTGCTTACTCTGCAGCATTTGCAAAGAGGAAAAAGAGGAAATAGATTCAAACATCACAGAGATCCCCAACAGCCATGCCAGAACACCAGGGACTTCTGTAAAAAGGTAAATATTTGCTGAGATAGCAGGAACAAAATGCTTCAGCAAATTAGATTAATCAGAAAGGTTTTGGCAAGTTCTCATGGGCACAAGGTGCTTTAAGATTTGTAGTTCCAGCACACCATTTGGCAAATACTTTTCTTGTGATTGCTTTTCAGAACATGCTCAGCATCAAAAACAGTTCAACATTCCAACCTACAAATGTCAGAAAGCTCTTCCAGGAGCAAAATCACACATTGGAGACTTAACCAACTATGACAGCAATGCTAGCAAGTAGTAGAAATGGTTATTTTAAAAAAGAGAAGAGTAATGTAAATAATATGAAAAAAATAACCAGCCCCAAGTTTAACATAGCCATGAGTTTTGAACTGGACAGTTTAAAAGAGCACAGTGACTGAGACTTTTAAATAGATTCTGTTCTTGTAAATTCTGAGAACCTATGAAAGTAATTACTAGGATTGCAGCAAAAACAAAAATAAAGATCTGTGAAGTTTTAGACTTTCAGAGTTGGTAGAGCATATTGCTGTAAGCGCGTAAACACGTTTGTTACTTCCCCAACAAATTAATCCTCAGAATGTTCCCTGTTAAATGTATGTAAAGAAATTCATGAATGCCAGATCAAGAAGTAATTCAGAGTGAATTAGCAGCTTAGTTAAACTCACAAAGAACAGTCTCCTCTCCTGATTTATACCTTGAGGAAACAAGACTGCAAATTTCAAGATGTTTACAGTGCTGAAGAAGGACAGAGTGCTTACAGACAGAAACAAACAACACTCAAGCATGTGGGTCCTCAGTCAATAGGAACACTTAAGATTACTACTGTTTCATACTGTAGATAAGCAAAAAAATAAAGAAAAAAATCAAATAAGTGATTCAAAATATTTTAATTTTTTTTGTTATTTATTATTTGTTTAAAAAGTGGTGGTGTTCCACTCAAATTCAGTTCTGTGAATGCACCAGACCTAGAACAGCAGAAATATATGATATCCTTTTTTTTTTCTTTGTGTTTCTTTTTTAATTGAATGAAAAATTACATCACCTAAGATGAAATGTGATCTGTGCAGGAAAATGAAGAGTCAGCAATTTAAACATATTGAACTTTTATGGTAGACAAACCCTCAATTATTCATTCTGCCACTGTTTTACCTGAACCAGATGCATGGAGGTGTGTGCAACTCTATTAATAATTTTGACGTAGCTGTAACTTTGTTTTTTTTCCTTATAGTTAACTAATAAACTTGGCACTGTAAATTGTCCCTGACTTCATTTTGTGTTGTGAAATGCTTCAAAACAACATTTTCCCGATGACAATAATTAATGTGAGATGCATTACTCACTACTCAGATCAGTGAACCCCAAAACCCGACCTGGATTGAAGACAAACTTCACTTTCCAGATACAATAATTGTTCACAAACTTAAGTATATAAAAGTGAACAGGAAACTCTGGTTGGTTGGTTGGTTGCCTTTTTTTTTTTTTTTTTTTTTTAATAGTTTTTCCAATGTTGCCTTAAAACATCACTTGAAATATCTGATTTTTCCAAAGCAGTAACATTCTCTAAAATGCATTTTAAAATGCCAACAGTGAAACTGTTAACAAGAGGTAGAGACTTCTGAAAGCTTCTGAAGACTTTAAGATATAAGTACTATAGACCTTGTGCTATAAGAGCACAAAGGCTGCAAAAAATATTAGAGGTAATCCTGTAATTTATTCTTCTATAAAGCTTCAAACAAAAGGGATTCTTCACTTAAATTTACCTACACTAGATAAAATTAAGAACTAGCACCCAGTAATTTCTTAGCTTCCCAGTATCATCAAAGATGTTCTCATACCTAACAAGTAGCTATTACCACACTGTAGCAAAACTTGGTAACTCTCCTCATGACAACATAAGATTTTCCTTGTTTTTGCTTTAATCCATCCTTTCTGTTTATTGATTAGACTGGGCTGGTGGGAAGGACATTATAATTTCCCCTTGGTCATGCTTGTGCTTATTGAAATATTAAAAAGATAACAGAATCCAGCCAAAATATTTTTATGGGAACTGGGATACTTTTTTCCCCCCCAGTGGTTCAATGCACTTTTGTACTGAAAGTACATCTACTGGTTAACAAGGAAACAATATATCAGTTAATCACTGACACAATAAAATACCGTGTTAGTATTTCCTTCTGCAAGGGACAGACCACACATTTTCTCCAGGGAAACACAGTTCTTTTAAAAGATCTTAGCATCATTTGAAACACATACTTCTATGTCTTATCAAATTCCAGATTAATTTGCTCATATTTTTTTGGCAAAACCAACAAAATTTTAATTCAAAAATCCCAAGTTTTCTCCCTGTTTATATTCTTTTTTTGTATTAGACAGAGTCTATCAAGTACTAGCCATGAATTAATCTTCCTGTGCTGTATCTTATATCATTCAAGAAGAAGTGAAGAATTTAGATCTGTATTCCAGTGGACTTATTCCATTGGACCAGTGGTCCTATTTACTCCAACTCAGCTCAACATGTGGCAGAACCTGTGCGAGCTGCAGCATGTTCCAGGATGCATTTACAGCTACTATGAAGGAACAGAGGACAATGAGACAGATTTTTATTGTCCGTGTGCAGCTGGAGCCTTGGAGAAGCTGAAATTCCTGGCAAGTGACAAATTCATTCCAAATTAGTCTAATACAGTAAATATGCATCATGAATTCACAACTTTCCAAGACATCTAAAATCCAAATCTGTTCTCTTGACAGCATCTCAAACAAAAAACCAGAGCTGATCTGTCAAGCTGTTAGGACTCCTTCTAGTGGACTCAGCGGAGCACAATTTTTAAGTCACTACAAAAGTTACTGATTAATTACCTTCTGTCCCAGAAATTAATATGAATCAATTTAGGTCTTGTTCTTTGAAATATTTTAAAAATCCTTGCTACATTAGGCAAAGTCAAGAAATAAACAGTATTAGAATCTTTGCGCAGAGTAAAAAAACCACCCAGAAATTTCTGGCACAGCAATGGAACTGCCCAATCTCAGTACAGCTCTGCTCCTAATACTACACATTCCCTCATGTTTATGGTCTTCCACCTAAGCAGTTATATTTCAGCTGAACATATAAAACCATATCTAGCTTATTCAGGTAGTCATAAGAAAAAGTTAACTTACTATTCAAAACTGAAATAATGCCATTTATATTGCATTGCTCTCAGGCAAGCTATCTTCAATCAAAATGTTTGAAAACAATTACAATAAGTCATGGCCAGAGCTGAGACTGCTTTAAATTCAATTCATTTAACTTCTTTATCATCAAAGAGAGATCACAGTTCTTCCCATGAAAGACTACAAGAAAGACTGTGTTTGAATTTCATCAATCTAGGTCATGAAAACATTTAAAAAAAAAATTGTGGAAAATGTTAAGAAAGGGATTAATAGCCTTGTTTTGCTTAATACAGTTGTAACAAGTTGTCGATCAAGCTTTCTGAAGACAGGGACTTAAATGAAAACAAAGTAAAATGAATGCTTTGACAAAGATGGTAGGAGAAAAACAATGGAGTTTTTAAAAAATAGAAAAATAGTTCTGTCACCAAAATGAACTTTTAGTGACTGTACTTCAATCTCAGAAATTTATTTTCCTACAAGTTTCAATAAAAGATTGAAAAGGACAAAGAAAATAATGATGGTAATATTAGTAATATGTATTTGTATAGAATGTACATTGTGTGAAACTTTAGGAATTAGTATTTGTAAATACAGAATTTTTTTCTGTTACCTCTGTCATGTTAGACTTGGAAGGCATTATACAGTAAACATTGCACATTAAAGTCACTGCAACTCAGCTCATACTACCCTGAAAGAGAAGCTGTTCATCCATTTGTCCCTGGAAAAGCAGCACTGCCTTGTCTGAATAGCACATTAGAGATCCTGGGAATTGGCCACCACAACAAGGAAAGGATGGGTTCTGTTTTAAAGTGGTTTCTGTTTTGTGGGGTCATACAGATGCCCTGCTTTGTAGGACCTACTGCTGGATGAGGAGGTTACTTTTGGCAACCTTCTGGATGTTTAGCTGTCTTGAAAAATTGCCATTGCACACAGCATTGCTGAGATGTCTGCAAGAACTCACGAAGCCCCTTGCAGCGTTGATCTGCCCAGGCCACAAAAAATTGTTAAATATATTCAGTAAGGAAAAATATTTCATAAGAAAGTTTTCAGAAATTGCAAAAATCCTAACAAAAACAACTCTCGGGCAGAGACAACGGCCAGTTGGAAACTCGTTGCTGCTTATATTGGAGCATTATCTCACTTTATTCTGTGAAACTGCCCCTCATTCATGTAACTGTTCTTAGTTTGGTACAAACTATGGGGCACCCCATTGCTTTGGTGTCATATTTTAGTTTCTGGTAGAATGGTTTTCAACTTTTTTTGGTGTGCTTTGGTGTTTTTATGTTTATTTCTCCCCACTCTATAACCCACTATTTGCACTGTGTATGTTATCAGACGCCTAAGAATTCCTTACACGCACAGAACTTTTAGAAGTTTATTAAAAACAAACTGAGTTTTCCCAGATGGTTGTATAGCAGTAATTAAGCAAAAGCTGCTATTCCCAAGGTGTGCTCATTTCTGCTAATATCATCAGCACTGCTGCTGCATGCTCAAGCAGGTTTAACAAGCACAATCAGATCAGCTTTTGTTCTTCCAGAACAGCAGGGCTAAATCTTCATTAGGTATAAAACAATGGAGACACATGGAAGAAAAATGGAATGCTATGGGTTGATGTCGGTTGAACACCCGGTCTGCATAATTATTTAAAAAATAAAAAAAGAGTATGATAGGATTTGCTTAGAAATTTTAAAAAGTCAGTCCATTTCCTAACTTTCCAGTCAGTTAGATATGAAAGCCACTGGTTTGACATCAAAGGATTGTATGAGTGGTGTTTGCAAAGGTAAGAGCAGATTTAATTCTCTAGTTGAAAACCAATTGTATTTCTTGAAATGGGAGAAGAAATAAAAGGAACAGATGTTGTTTGCATTGGGAATGTAAAGAAATTAATTGGAAAACTTCAGGAAACAGAGATTTTTTGACATTTTTAAATGCATAGAGGGAAGGAGAAGGGAACAAGGTGATGACTAAGCAGTCTACTGTAGTGTGAATATGTTTATTGAAAGAATTTTATTTATTGGGTCTTTTTAAGTAATGTCAGAACAATGATTATTTCTGAATGTTATTTAGCAACTGAAAGAACACTTTAAAGCAGTGTCATTATTTTCTCTTTCGTGCACACAGATAAGCACACTAACATAGGGTACATTTATCACAGCATAGCTATCTATGTAAAAGTTGCTGAAATGCTGTAACCTTCTAATTATCACAGGCTCCAATTCCTAAAGAAATGGGATCTTAGTGAAAACCCAACATAGTACTGCCATAGCTTAATGCACAGTGATTTCTTCTGACATCCCTCACTTATCAAAGTACATTACTTGTCATCCAGCTTATTTTCCTATTACTTAATCATCTATTTGGCTGCTTTCAGCAAATGTCTCTGCAGTGATGCATTCAAAAAAAGGTTTTGGAAAGAGTTCCAACTCCTGTGTTGGAATCCCAAGCTTTAAAATAAGGATTTTCCCCGGAACTATATCTACCTGTAAAAGCACTACCCAGCATATCTTGGCAAGCTTTACCATTTGACTCAAAATACTCTCCTGAAACATCCACCATAGGCCCTCTGAGTGCTGTGGTTTACACCTGAATGTGTGTTTCAAAATATGGCCATAAGTCCTTTGAGAACCTTTAAATAGGTTTTTGCTTATTAGAAGGTATTTTATCTGCATTTATTAACATATATCAAACACTAATTTGCTCCCACTACTGTTTCTCTTTTTCTGCCTGAAACCACTTCCCTGAGACCAGTCTGGAACATTTTTCCAATTACAGCTCTTCAATAAGGCCTCGTGAAACAGACTGGCTTGCTGGCCTCGGGAGGAGCATTTTTTCCACTGTTGCCCTAACTTCCTGGCCTCAGGAGGGACATTTTCCCACTGTTGCCAGCACGGCTGGTGTTTTATGGGAACAAGGACTGGGAGGAGACAACAAAGCATCTTGATAAACAGCCCTTGTACTACTGCAATTACCATATCTCTTGATTGTCAGGAAAGAGGCACTTGATAAACATGTGGTTTCATTGTTTACCCACGTTTGTTTTCAATTAAAACTAGAAACCTATAATGTGCATTAGAACACTGCTCAGCTTGGTTTGAAAATTGGCAGGTAATTAATGACTAGGCATTGCATCTATTTATTTAAGACAGTCTCCAGAGATTACAGGGACTGGTTATTCCAAGATAACAAGCTCCTTAGAAGGCTAGAGGAAGAGCTGTTTCTTTAGGTATTTTTCCTCCTGCCCAGTTCTTGCACTTCAAGTACTTTTTTTTTTTTTTTTTTTTTTTTAAATTTAAAGTCTTTTGGCTCAGCATCTTACAGGTGCAAGCACAGCCCTTCCCTGCACTCTGGATCACATAGTAGCCTGGATGCCCAAACTATTTTGGAGCTGCTGAGCAAATGATATTCTCTAAACTGTTCAACTGAAATAATTTCTGTTTAGCTGCTAGTCTGATTAATCTGTTGATTTTTTTCAAACTATCTCTTGGTAGTTCCTTGTAATAGTAACAGACTCATGAATTTACTCAAAGTATTTTTGGATACAAGTAGTACAGCATCTCTTGTCAGATTTTGAAGAGAAAACACTTAGAGCCTGCAGTTGCCCAAACCCATTTGATTACCATCATCTCTGGTTTCAGTCAAGAAGTATTAATAAACTACTTGCATTTATACCTTTGGGGAGTCTGTATCAGCAAAGACTCTGAAAGCAACACCAAGAGTCAGACAAGACATATCCCACTGCACACTTGGTGCACACTAAGACATCAGAAAGCCATCAGCTGTCCAGTTCCTGGACATAAGATAGCAGCCTTTCTCCTGGAAGATACTTTGAGATCTGGCACTGCAGGATTCACTGAGAGGCAGAAACCCCTCCAACGAATGGTGTTAAACAGGTGGACATCCTGGCATGCAAGGAACCAACTGAGAGCACTCCCGAGCCCTCAGGTCACACTGGGACCATCTCAACAGCAGTGACAGTATCTGGCAGAACAACTGCATTAAATAACATTGCTTTGAATAATAACCCAGCTTGTGGGGTTATATATAACATTTAATATACCCTAAAACAGGAGGGGTCATTTTAAGTGGCTGTTAACTTACAGCAAATGAAGAACAAAAGATTCCAGATAACTTTAAAAAATATATTAGATGCTTAAATCTCTATAATATTCAAAGAGAGTTAGGCAACTAATTTAGACAAAAGTTAATAACTATGTTTTTCCTAACTAAAAAATGGGACCAAAGGTTTCAATTCACAATAAATTTTCTTCATAGTGTATTTCTTTCAGTTAGAAAAAATTTAGACAGACATGTATATGACATACAGATACACATGCACACCCCATACATAATGTGTGTATGAATGCACACACATACTAAATGTATATATATAAGAAAATAAACCATATTTTTATATTATTACATGCCTACGCATTCATGTTTCCTCTATGCAAAACAAAGTAGATCAGTTACTTCTGTGGTTTAGAGATCAAAGTCACATTTTCAACATACTTTGTGTGTCTAGGCATTATACATACACACTGCCCCTTTTCTAGACTTCTGTGACTCATTTCTGTTTTGAAGGTTCTTGTTCATTTACAGAACTGGAAGTTGTTTCTGTGTTCCTGAGGAACGTCAGTCCTTTCTATAAAGGGTATTTTCTGTTTTCTTAGTATAAAAAATTTCTCCTAAATTACAAAAATTGCTTATTAAAGAGACCAAGAATAGCTTTTTAAACACCCTAAATGCAGCCTAGAATGGTTCCTTTACAGAAATAATAAAAATGTAATCATGACATGACCATTTATGTAATTTAATAGAGTGATTCACTGACCTTGTAGAATCATCTGGCTATAAGACAACAAATGATGTTCAGCCACATCTGTTGTCATTAATTTAATCCCAACTAAATTATATGAAAAGACAATCCCTCAATTGCACTGGCTATTTGAGCTGATTTCTGCTGATTTCAGTAGGAATTGAATTATGTCCTTAGCAACAGGCACAGTGGAATTTAAGACCAGTATTTCATAAGTTTGAGAATAGGACCTTGTCTTCCACTTGGTCTTAAATATAATGCAAGGGATGAAATTCTGCTTAAATTATGAATTTCTCCAAATGAACATGAAACGCAAGCAGTTGATCTCATGCTTTGGAATAGCTCACTGGTATAATTCTTAAACTGTTGCATGTAAAAACACATTGATTTAGATTCCCTGATGAAGCAGGCCTTAATGAGACAAATGATTTCTCTCAAATCTCATTTACAAAAATGTAAATCTGAATTATTTTTGACATAAAAGAATTTAGGAAGTGTTCTTTAAGGAAATGTGCACCCACAGGCTTTTTTTTTTTTTTTTTTTTTGTCTCTTTCAACACAGACATAATCTGTGGGGATGTGCATTTATGTATTGCAAAAAGTCGTTCATTAAGATGACAATAGAAAGTTCTGGCAGGCACCACTTATACTTAAAAGTAACGTGGGAACTGGCCTGCTTAGTTGGAATTTTCCAAAACATTTATGGCACACACACACAAAAAAAAGCATTAAAAACCCCACAGGAAGATGTCTCTGGTTTAGCGATAACGATGGATTTAAACCTCCTCAGAGGCAAAAGCTTTGCCTCCTGAGGTTTTACTGCCCTTTAATGCAACTTCATCTTCACTGACACCTGCACTGCTGAGAATTTGACAGTCTTCAGGTAAGGACACGAGCGTATTTTGTCCTTTATGGCAGTTTCATATCCTATAGGGGTTGTCAAATGATAACAGACACATCAAGTTTCTGTTTAAACATAATGAAATAGAACAGTGAGTCACTTCCTAAGTTGCTGCATTTTAGATACAGTTCATAATTTCACTTTGCATGGCAAACTACTGTGTCAGATGGACAGAAAAGCTTTCCACTAGGAAGGTAGTGTTGAATTCTGTACGTTTTTGATATGAATCTTTTCAAGCATAATTTTTCAACATTTGCATTAGTAAAACAATAACACATTTTAACCTTTTGTAATTATCTCGGTTCTTTGTTCTTGAATAACCAAATAATTATAATCTACTAGTAAGCACCTGCACTTTCAGAAAGTGTACATGGATTTGCCTTGAGCGTTCCTTGCTCTCCACAGAGCACACTGTCTCTTTGAAATACAGGCTGCATTTTTTTCCAGTCAGCATGTGTATTTCATTTTTAAAAGGTATTTCAGAGAGATATGAACTTCTGATATTCTAGAATTCCACCTCTAACCTCTTTCATTAAAACAGTGTCATCAGGTTCAAAAATTCTGTCAGAAATACTGGACAGCTCTGTACCTGAACTGTTTTTCAGATTCAGTCTTGCATTTCTATTTCCAGGTCCGAAAATGCCTAATTTTATTAGCAAAGGAAGACAGCAGATAATTGTGGAAGCTGTACATATGCTTTTAAAAAGGGAAAAAAATAGATTTAAAGAGCAAGCAGTGGAAGTAAGATAATTTTGCAAGAATATATGCAATGACAAAATAATAAATAAAAACAAGAAACACACATGTGCACTTGTACTGCTAAAGGCAGAGGCAACAAGGGAAGTTGTGCAACTTCAGTTGAATTATGGGCAGAAAACTAGAGGGGAACAAGAGGCCAATTTTTTCTCTTTTGAAATCCTTCCACTAATTCCTCCCACCAGTGGGAGCCCAAAATTTAGAGAGGTTCTGCAATTCTGAGATACAGATTTAGTTCATGAGGGATAGAAAGGATGGGATCATCTGAAAAAAGGAAAATAAAAATGCATTGCCAAGCACGTGTGCTATGTCAGAGCAACAGTTAGACAAATGACCCATTTACCTTCCCCACTCTCGGCCAATTCTCCTTTATTTATATCACCATACTACACCTATTGTCAAAAGCCTGCAGCACTGTTAAAGTGCACGGCCATGGATACCTAAAGGAATTGTAAGCATATTATAGAAAATATTCACAAAAAGATGGTAATAAAATGAGTAACAGGCAGTATTTGTCCCAGAGAGCTGATATATTCAGATAGTTACATGTATCAATTCACATAACAGAACATTGGTGTTTAATCTGCTTGAAATGCAAACATTTTATATGTAGTCCATTTGTGGTAAATACCTAGCAAGCATAAAATGGGCCAGGAAATATTTTACTTTCAAAGTACCATGGATGGATGAATTATGTTAAATAAATAATTGAGGAAGACCATTTATCCATTAGATGTGACAAGAACTATTTACATTCCCTTATCTCCAACATTTTGAAGGCTATATTCAGAAACAGCTTGGGGATGCAGTTAAGGTAAAGCAAAGGCCGTATTGATCATTATTGGCCATCCCATCTACTTCCATCTATCCTGCAAGCTTCTATTTAAAAATTATCACTAAGTGAATGCCCACTATGCTGTTATACATAACTCTTAATCATTTTTGCTTAACCACAGAGGCAGTGACTAACTTTTACCAGTAACATTCAATCACACTATCTTTCAAAACAGCATATTCCAGTACCATTGCCTGGGTCTGGATAAACTGAACAAATGTTTCAGCTTCCCCAAGCACTGAACTAAATCAGGAGGTGTCTGAAGTACTTCTTCAGGAGTGACTGTTCAATACATTCAGATTTGTTTATTTGCTTATTTGTTTCTTTTCCCTGCCACATCACTTTCATGAAAGAGAGAGTTTTGAAGGTGAAACAAATGAAGAGTGTCTTCTGGTGAGAAATAGGTATTCAAAATATTATGGGTTTTGGTACTCCTCAGCAATGCTGAGCCCTGATTCTGCAGTGTTTTATCATCTAGTGTTTTAGAAACTGGAATAAGAATTTTGTCATCAGCTGTATCACTGTACCACAGGGAAGATATTTCCTCCCTATTTTGAAAGGACAATTCAGTTTTAAGCATTATGTAAAACCCCCACACTTTAGTCTTAAGAAAATGATTTTTTTATCCCCTCTCTCTTGCATGGGATAGGCATATAAAACCTTTCCATGTTTACAGGTGAGCATATTGGCACCTCTGTAACCTTTTCTTCTTCAGTATGAAGGAAGCCAAACACAGTTCCAAATTCAGAAGTTGAAGATCCTGAGCCAGATTTTAAACTGCAAAGTGCCTGGCTTGCTCTTGTACCAAGTAACACCCAGCTGGAATGTGACTCACAATCATTTCAACAAATTTGCATGTAAAATAGAATGCCTTTCAGCCACTATGTAAGTTTTCTGTCATCTTTGATACAAAACTATGTAGACACTACCTTGAAACTATTCTCAATAGTTTTAAATATTTGCTCCAATATTTTCACTCAGCTCAGTTTGATTTTCTAGATTTCCATAAGTGAGACCTGTTGTTAGTAGCTTTCGCTGTGTTGCTTCATAAATAAGTTTTAGATCTAATTTCAAGTCTCCCTCCACCTACTGGGAGATTTTTCTATCACTATGAAGAGACTCCTGGACTTTTCGTATCTTTATGAAAGGCAGATGAATAATTGTGTAAGAAGGTATAGTTCACTTTAAAAAAAAATTTAATGTCTTTGATCCATTTCTCATTTCAGTGGAAAACTGAACCATAAGTATACCTTTGTGAATCAAGTTTTAATGCTAACATCCTGAGCACATCTTTGTGAATAACTGCAAAGAAACATTTACATAATGAAAAAGCTTTTCCTGTAAGCAGTCATCTTTTCTGAAACATATTCATGATTACTTGGATTTGTTCCACAGTTTTTTGTATGAATCAAATAAGTAATTACTTCCAAGTGGATGCCAATTGATATTTAAAACATATGTCTTCCTCCTTTCTTTGATTTTCCAGGTAGGCAACGTGGTTGTTTTAACTTCCTTGCTGGCAAATTATACAGATGTTCTTTGCCATACTTGAAGCTTGTAATTTAGAAATTAATTTTTCACAAACAGTAATGCCACTACAGATCTATTGTTCTGCTCTCATCATGAGATGAAAAAGAATGAATCTTGTCAGTAGAAAATATCACGTGGAAAATATTCTCAGAAACACATTAGTGATGTTTACTTGGAATCAGTTTGATATAATGAACTCATTATATATCCATATCCAAAATCTTGGACAGATCAATAAAGCAAACATAGGCTTTATGCTCTTGTTATAGGAAAAAAACCCCATAACTGTTTAGGGACAAAAGACAGGAGGGCCACAGAAATTATCCGAGCTTGTTTTCTTATCTTTCCATGTCCCATGATGTGCTACAAGAATTATTTCAAATGAATGAGCATTGAAGGCCTTCCACTGGTTTTAGAATGAGTAGACATTACTGCAAAATCCAGATAATACATGGGTGAGACTTGTACAAAAATAAACATAACACATGAGCAACTTTTTGGTGTAGCTGCAATTCCAAAGAGCAGCTTTAATTTTTTGGTGTCTTTAGTCCTTCCCTGCTGCAAGTGTATTCTCAGGGACTATCCAAAGAAACAAAAATCTTCAGTCTGTATTCAAACACAAAAGGAACAGTGGCTCAGCATCACACAAACTCTTCTCCCCAGGAAAATTACCTTCACTGTGATTATGAGGAGCCTGTGAAATCTCACAGCCACCATCTCACCGTAGGCTTGAAAATACATGATACGGACTACAGTTTTTCCTCATGTATCATTTTATCTTCTTCTTCCATCAGATTCTGAACTGCAAAACTTCTCTCTATATTTGCTGAAAGCACATGCTGTTTTGTCATTTCAGACTTCACTGAATCATGCATATCTCACATGGGATACACTTGATTTATATTTTCTTAGACAATCCAGCTTTTCAGAGTGCTTTAACACACGTACATACGCTGGGGCTAAATACTGAACTGGGAATCAGTGGCTTTCAACATTGTTCATTTACAGACATCATTCAAACTTCAACTTTCAGTGCCTAAACTATTCAGAACAATCTCTGCCAACTTGTCACACAAAAAAACAAAAGCAAACACTCAAAAATCAACTCTACCTCATTTGTTTTTTCTCTCTTTCACAAAACCTGTTTAATAATGAGCTTGAATTTTTGGTTACAAGCAAATTTCAGTGGTGTTTAGTTTGACTTTTGGATATCTAGAGCTTCAGTGTGTTGAGGATTAACACCTTTTCCTCTTTGTTTTCCTGGTTCATGTATAAAGAGCATGAGGTGCATATAGGAAGTTTTTAAACAATCACGTGCTGCAGTGCTTAAGCAATAAGCACATTATTGCCTAAAAGCTATTTTCAATTTGTCTTGCAGCATTCAAAGGCTGTCATTTAAGCATTTTGTTTTCCTTTTAAACAGTTTTCCTCATGCTGCAGATGTCAGAGCTAAATGAGCAATAAATAAAAAGCAGTTTCCATCCTGATATTGTGCTTCTTTCTATTAATTTGACCTAACTGCAGCAGTGATGTGTGTAATCTTGGGAAACAATTAAAGACAAGGACAGCAGTCTAGCACCAGCGAGAATGACTTTGATCATTTTCTCTTTGTCTACACAGTGTCTGGCAGGAAATATAAATGGCAGTTTTAATTGGAAGGCTTAGAGAGTGGACCTATTAAGTTAGCTTTCAGACTATTTTAATGCATGCATTTCTCTCAAAAACTATTTTCTGAAGACTCTGTTCAGCAAAACCTCAGCTGAGCTTCCCAAAATAGAAACACCATTCTGTTTTCTTCTAATATCTGTGTCATTTTGCAGCTGTAGGAGGCAGGTTAAAAATGCATGTTAATACTCTATATCAGTTCTGTGAGTTTTACACCTTGGCTTACAGTGTTATGAAGGGAGAATCACTCATGACTACAGCTGATTTACTGTATTGCTGAAAAAGCAAACACAGCACTTTTTGACTCAGCTATTTCTATGAAGCTGTTTCTTTTGCCATGTACTTTCAGTACAGTTGTGCTGGTCTGCACAACCAGTTTATAAGGAAGGTCCCTCCCCAACCTTTTCTAGGTGATTTGGTAACATTTAATAAAAGACAAATAGAAAAAAGATCATATTCGGATTCTGAGCATGAGTTTTAAGGATTCCCCTACCTCAAATTCCTTCACACACTAAATAGCAATAAGACACAAAAAAACTCCAAATTTTTCAGCTGCTTCCACCCTTCAGATTGCTCTTGAAAAGGAAGACGTTTCAAGCACAGAGAGGGTATTGAAAGCATTAATATTACATTAATTACCAAGTGATATTTATTCAAGTTATAAGCCAAAATGAAAAATAGTTGCTATTATCTTCTACCTACTTGTACACCATTGGCTCCTGTCTAAACCTTAGCACCACAATTTTGCAAAAGAAAAATGGTGCCACGGAGGAAGAAGACAATCCATGGCAGGGATTGCAATGCTCTGGCTAACTGGGCTCAACAGAAAAGTTCAATTTCTGGATCCAGTTTCCAGTTCCTCTAGAGACTTGGGCAGGCCTTTGGGACAGTGGTGAGAGTCTGCAATGCTTGATTCTTCAGACATGAATATCTGTAACTCAGATCCTGCTCAAAATGCAAAGGGAGACAGGAATGTGCTAGGAGAATATATTAAGACTGTGAAGAATTCAGACATTACAGTAGCAAAATACACAAAAATAGTTTCAACTGCAGAAGGCTGTTGGCCTTCTTATTGGCCAAGCATATTTTAGTTTACTCTTTATGCTACAATACTTCTTTAATGATACTGCAGTGGAGAAAATTGCTATGGGGAGTTGATTATACCGTATGGTGTTTTGTTTCTAAATGAAGATGTTTGGATTGCCAGCTCAAAGCACTGCAGTGCTGCTGAAATTCAACAGACAGCCACAGATGAGCATTCAGAGAGGTCTTTTTACAATCTGAAAAACCTGTTGATTATTTATACTACAGCAGTGCCTCGGAGCATAAACTGATAGGTCAGAGCCCTCATCGAAGAGGTGGTGCAAAAATACCATGTCTTCCAAAATCACAGCAGTTCGTGGGGCACTTTCTGGTAGTGATCATCAAAAGAATGGAAAGTATGATCACAAATTATGTATGGAGCAAACCCTACGTAACAGGTTAGGTGGTACAAGAGGCACAGGCATCTAATTTGATACTTGGAAAGCTCATTAGATAAAAAGCGAGAAGGTAAACGTGATGGGATTTAAGAATCTAAGTCCACTGATAGAGTTAATAACCTTTTGTGTCCAAAATTCCTATGAGGAAACCTGAACACCTAAAAGGGGATTTCAGTTTTGAGAGAGATACCAATGCAGGCTTAAACCTGTATGACTCAGATGCATTTTCCCATTTAATTATAATCACCAATACAGCTTCCTTATTGGTACAGTGTACCAACAGCAGAAGTGAAATTGCACTCTGCTCTGTATTTTTGTCACTACATTACTATCAGTACATGAATCAGTGGTTTTGAAACACTCATGTCATGATTTGTAGCATAGACTTATGAGTCATTTCTGAAATCCGGGGCTTCAGCCTACAAAGTTCTTATCACATGATTTGTTATAAGAAGTTTGTTATTGCAATAGCCAAGTCTATGGTAGTACATTTATAGCAAACAATCTGCTTTCATGGTAACTATTCCCAGTTCTGTCCCTTAGCTGCAGAATGATCTGGAGCATGATTGCACTTTGGTTTCTTCAGACATAAACCTAGAGTGGAATATTATTCCCTATGCCCCAGAAGTATTCTCAGACCTATGAAAATTTTGCAAGAGTACACAAATGCATGTGTGTAAAAATAGGTACTGGCAGTTCCTTTAATGTCCTTGGGTCACTACAGAAATTATTCTCAGACACTAGTACCAGTAGTAGTGGTGACAGATTACATGAGGATGCTTTTATCTTCAGATTTAGCTGATGATCTACAAATATAAACCACTAAAAATGACAGAAGTGAAATATTTTTAGCTGAGGTGCAGATGGAAGTAGGTGGAAAGGAGAGAACAGTTGGGATGGAAGCAATATAAAGTCATGTACATAAAATGAACCTTCTACTGGTTGTTCACTAGAGAAACACAGTGTTGAAATCCCTTTCACCATGTGCTGCAGAGTATATTGATGTGATGTTAGATACTGAAGCTCCTTGAGTCCTTCAGATGAATTCATGTTTTTAATTTCATGGAGGGAATAAAAACTGATCAACAAAGATGAATTACATGCACTGCAACTACATTGTAATTCAACATATGTTGAACCTGCCACTGTCATCATGTTTTAACAGTTCATGCTGGCAATTATATTTGTGCATATGACTTAATTTCTAACTGATGACAATATGGGTGCCCCAGGAAAACAGATTTAAAGATATACTCTCAGGTAATTGTAATTTTCCTCAGTGAATTTTAGAAGTACTTATGACAACTGGTTAAATTATACTTATGTCCTTCACTTCAAGAAGTGATGTTTGCCAGACTTTGCCTTCTTGACTGCTCAAGCAGCCCATTTTATGGATGTTTTACATCATGCACTTCTGTGATGCTTATTCCTTATGTTGTTATTTATTCTTGATCAGGATCTTTCATAACTGCAAGTTCCATTTCCACATTAACATTATGATTCAACATAGCTAGTTGTGTCCAAGGAAGCATGCCAAGAGACATAAATCCAAAACACTTTAGAAAATACCTGGATAAGAGAAGGAAAAGTAAGAAATCCAGCTGCTCAGTGAGAATGGCTTGTGACAGCTGTTGCATGTCATTCAGAAAAGGACTGGTAGTAACTACCACTTTCTTGAGCCTGTTTCATTTCATCACCTCAGTGGAGACATCTTCTGAGATCACATGAAGAGATAAATGGAGCATTAACTAATGTCTCTATTGAGCAGGTACTATAATAAATTTACTCATTGAAAAAGAGCTTTAAAAAATGCATAGAGACACTGTTCCTGTGTACAGCCCAAAGCTCATCCCAAAATCTGCAGTTCAGAGAGGATTGTAAAGGGAAGAGCAGGTGGAAGATCTCATTCCCCATGTGTCCATGTGCCTCAGTACCATGATCGTTGTAAAGGGTAAGTACTAATATCAAGAGAAATGTAGTAATAGTACTTCAGGCAGGGGACCAAGAATGGTCCAGAAAGGGGTCTACATAAAGAGCTCTGTACAACCAGCCTCTCAGCTGTTGGCTGAACATTGCAAACACCTTGTTCCATCACTCCGTTTTTGTTTTTTCATTAATACAATTTCTATACTTCTGTAATAGACAGATCTCTATCTAATCTGTCAATTTTAAACACTGTAAAAAACTGTCCTGTTTGAGATTTGATTGGGAAAAATAATTTTAGAATAGGAGATTATTCCAACGTTTATTTTCATCAGCATTCAACTCAAGTTTTGCTAAAATCTACCAAAAATCTAAATTCCTATGCTGTTTGCAATATCACAGTAAGGCATTATGTAGGGTTTCACAAACCTACATTACTTTAAGTTGGTTTTAGTTGTCTTTTACCAACATTCACTATTTCAAATGACTCTATAATTTTTTAAGTTTTCTCACCAATCAGAGCACCTGATGTTGTCACATTTAAAATAATTCATGGGAAAAAAGAACCCCAAACCAAAACAAATTCAAAGAGAAAGAAAATGAGACATGAAATAACCCAATAGTAAGAATATGAAAAATGTCTTTTTTTCCCCTCCCCTTTTTAATTCTTCAGAGCAAAATCACATTTAAACATGCTTAGTTTCATGTCTGTACTTTATTTATTTTTTCCTATGCTGCTTGCTGTTTTGGTAATATTTCTAAAAATTGTTTTGAACTAGGAATAGGGTATTCATGTTCACTGCCTCAGTTCTTATAAGAGGAAAATATATTTTCAGCAGGGAACTAATTAGCTGCTGCAACTCTGAATGTTAACATGCTCAAAGTCACCTGATATTGTGCCCCTTTCCCCTCATCCCCCGATCTTTTCTGCCAGAAAGTGTTGGGTTTGAGATTATTTAATTTTAAATCATCTTTCAAAATAATCTCACATCCATTATTCACTTTTCACACAGCGCTCACTTGTGCCTTAAAATCTTAATGCATCAGTGCATAGTCTGGGATTTGACTGACAGAGTAACATCTAGGTAGAGTATGAAAAAAATGGAAAAGAAGAACGTTGGATTAGTTCTACATCTTGGGGGTAAATTTCTGACCCAAATAAAGACAGTGATCCTAAACTCAGAGACTTTTAGGGTAAGATCTCTAAGACCTAATTCAACTAGGTCCCATACTACATAAATTTTACTTTTTGCAGAATGGAAGGAGAAATAGAGGGACAGGAATAAAGAAGCAGGAAGAAAGGAAAAAGAGTTGTGCTATAGGTGAAAATAAGAAAGCACAAAGTGTCTCAAAATCTGTCTATAATTTAAACATAGATATCTATATCTCTAGAATGGACAAAAAACACAGCCTAAAACCAAAATGCAGCAAAGTTCTTTGAAAGTTACTGCCTGAAAACAACTTTCAAAGTCACCGGTTTTGGGAAGAAGAGCAGGGAAGAAAGACGAAAAGACAGTTTTAAAGCAGTAACCAGGAAATTTCCTGCCCTTAGGACATGCGGGCAAAGTCAGGAAACTAAATGACTCAGATCATCTCATGTGCAAATGGAGGAGAGATTAGTCCTGTTTTAGCTTCAGCGAGGGACTCACAAGAGCCCAAGGCTGGAGGCTGTACCTTCAGTCACTTCGGTGAGGCCAAAGGAAGTTGTTGCTCTTCCCAGATGAAACAGAATAAGAGAAAGGGACCAATTACTTTAAGCAGCAATAGAGAAGTGCAGCTTTTTTAATCAGATGGGAAAGAATGAGGTCCTTTCAATACTATTATTTTTTTTTGCACTACAGCTGTAAAATACCATAAAACATTAAACAAACCAACCCACTTAGCTGAATTCAAAGCATTTTGCTATTTTATGCTCTTTTTCTAGCAACCTCATAGCAAATCAGCTAGTTTACCATTGGCTTGAATTCTAGTCCTATCTCATTTTTTGGGGGGTATATCTTGGTTCATTGATTTAGAAACAAGGGGAAGTTTCAGCAAACCATGAAAGTAATGAAACTGAGCTTTGTGTGTCTTTGTGTCCATGAATTTCCACCACAATATACTAATTCCCCTTCTTACAGCCACTGAAGCATCAGCTGCCTGTGGTACCTCCAGCTTTCTGTGTCCTGATTGACACCTGCTCTGAAATCTCTTACCTGGTAAGAAAGCAAATTCCAAATCACTAATTTGTTTTTTAAGAGTTATTTAGGATCTTAATCGCTTTTAAGACTTCTCTCTCTCTGTCTGTCTGTGAAGACAGGCAATCATATGAGATTCATAATCTTAAAAGCAAGCTAAAATAGAAACCACATTCATTTCCATACCTGAAACAGAGTAGAAAAATCAGTGTTTTGCCAAATGTAAAAAGTATTAAGTTTGAATGAAAAGACAGTTTTTTTAAATAGGATTTCTGACTCATAACTGGAAAAACTAACAAAAATGAAAGAAGTTTGCATTGACTATTTAAGACAATAATCTAGACTAATTTAGTAGATTGAAATTTATCTGACTGACAGTTTTTCTAGGAAGTTGACTCTACGTATCAATTAAAAAAATCCTCTTATGGATATCAATATTCTACTAAAACTAATTTTTTTTTTTTTTTGTAATCCCAGAATCTGAGTCTCCTCACATTCTACAACAGGCAATTATGTCATTGTGAAATGTGTGTTATTTTAAAAGTATAACGATCTTCCTAGAGGTGTATTTCAACTTCAAAATAAGCATAAGTTACAAAGCTATTAAAATTCCTGACCTTCAAAGCTAAAAAGACCACAAACATACATTTAACTAAAAACACTTTCAAGTGTAAATCCTACAATATTCTATTAGGCCATTTATTAAACCACAGGAATTAATTAAATAATAATTTCTATTTTCTATGTATTGTTCTTTTAAATGAAAAGATTTTTCTTTAGATGTCATTTGCCATGGAGCAATTCTCTGTTATTTCTGCAGTCATGGTAAGGTTTCAGCTATGGTCCAGAACACAAGTGCATAGCATTCACAGCTTTAAAATCAGTAGCAGGATTATTTCTGTCATGCATTTTTTTTTAAAACCAAACAAATATAGGAGTTTTCCAACATTTTGCCAAGAGGAAGGACCAAATATCCACTAAGTAACAAAAGTTATTGTTTTTTCTTTCGAGTCTGTTTCACTAAGAAGTACTCTCAGAGCCTTGATTTGTTTCTCAGTTGATTAAGACACCTTGGAAGGCACCAGCATACTTTATCAGAAGGTTTTTGTACAATACAAAAATTTATATTTCATTTTTTCAGTGAAGTTCTTTTTCAATATTTAATTGCTTCATTAATATGTGAAGTATTGTTAGAAAGCATTTCACTTTACCTTCCTGCCAAGTTCACAAATCACTTTATACATTTAAAAGCCGTTCAACAAGCTGACTTAGTACATTTGTGGCAGAGTACCCAGTTGTTGCCTGAACTGCTGACATTGGTTATTGTGGAAACAATGAGGGGAAGAAGATGAAAGGAGACAAAAGAGAAAAAACACTCAACACAGGACAGATAGATGCAATAGAAAAATATGCAAAATATGTATGGGCTGGTTAATTAATTGTTAGAAAAACTAAACATTAGATTGTTTATTGTTACAAATAGTTATGATTCAGTCCTTCAAATTCTATTCCCTCCTTAAAATGTAAAAATGCATAATCCTGACCCATAAATATCAGAAAATATAAGTCCCTCATACAATTTAAAAAATTAGACCCTTTTTGTCCATGCCTTGGTCCTGCTTTCCTCTTGGGTACTGACGCCTTTCAATGCTTTCAGAAGCATTTCAAAGTGCTCTGACAAGATAAACTACTTCGCTTTTCTCTGGTATGACATAATCTCCTTCAGGCTCACCATTACTGCCTTCTCTTTGACACCATCAAACACAAAGTTCTGTCCTAATTTTCAAAGTCCTTCAGTTGAAGGACTCCACTTTATGTTCTCCCAGAAGAATCCTTTAGCACATGGCAAAATAGAAATTAAGAAAGTCATTATTATTTGTCAAAGTCTCCTCCATGCCCAAGAAAGACACACAAGGAACATAGAAATGAAACACAAGTCACCAGGCTGAATAACAAGTCATAGTCCTTTCCAGGCGTATTTTAGAAATACAAGTCTCTGTTTAAAACCAGCTCTCATACTATTGGGAAATCAGAAAGTGATATTATATATTACAATCAAAGAAAACAAAAAACTGTATCTGGTAATGTAAACCTTCAAGGACATCTTGAACCCTTGTATTCAATACCAAGAGAAAATCAGGAGTCTAAGACACTGATATAAATTATTCCATGAAGAAGAGTTCAAATGTTTCAATAAAGCTCTGTGAGACTGCTCATATATGTTATGTTATAGCAGGATTTGATTTGTTATTTTTCACAAATAAATAAGATGCATATTTTATTTTCTTTTTCTCATTTTTCTGAAAAAAAAAAAAAACCAAAATAAATCCAAGCTTTAATTGCTTCTTACTTAAAAACAAAACCAAACCTTACAAACATCCCCCATTTTGCTTCCACTCTTTCACTGCCTTTTCCTCTAATAGTTTAGGTGTGACAAGGAGAACAATTTATCCTTTTATTCAACTCAAACTTACTTAAACATACAACAGAAAAAAATGTATTGTTCTTTCCTGTTACTTCCACATATCATAATTTTATTTTACCATACATATAAAAATAACTTTATACTTACAGCAAATCAAGTTACATCAATTGCTGAAGAGGGATGGCCAAATTCAATCACAGAAGCTAGATACCAAGACAGTTGTTTTTCCAGAGCCACTGCTGAGGTAAAAGAAGTTGATGTTTGATATTATTTGACTTTCAAAACCACAGTCTTAGCAGCATAATCAATGTCAGATGGTGCTGCCAGATTACCAGCAACATGTGAAAAATATTAAAATCAATTCTTTCCGAGGTACTTTTTAAAAAGATAAATGAGAACTCCTTTTCCAGTATAAATTGCTAATTAATATTATATTTTAAACAGAAAGTCCATGCAGACTATAAAAAACATCAGAGATTCTCCTTGTGCTGCCCTGCCACTGATGAGATGTCTATAATTTCAGAGAAAATCAGACATGTCTGGAATATTTATTTCTTTACAATATCTGGTCAGCATTTTCATGACTTCCCATTTCTTTAAAATTCAGGTATTTCTTCATGGAGAAGAAAACACATTTCTTCATGGAGACAGACAACCACTCAAAAAAGAATCCCTTGTGATTATGAAGCGACAAGATGCCACTGGTTTTTCTAATTCCAACAAAACATACTTAAATATATTTGATGTGCAACTATGTTTTTATAGTCCCTCCAAAGGGAAATAAGACAACCTTAAGAGGGAAATGGTAACCACCTGCACTGGCTCACAGCTGCTGAAACTCCTACTAATGCACTTTGGCTTCCTAAAACATACAAAGGTAGCGTGACAAACACCAACATCCTTATAAATACTTTTGTAATATTTATCTTCTTTTTCTTCATGGTCTTTATTGGCATTTGCAGACAAATTATTAGGTAACTCATTTCTTTAAAATAAAATCAAATTGAAGAGACACAAGTTTCCAGTCTTCATAACAGTGGAAAAAGTCTTTAAAACACTATGCAACTGTAACATGAAGGCCCAGTGAATTTCTTAAGATCTCACTCAGAAGTTTGTTTTTTTTAAACTCTTTAAAAACTTCTATTTACTGCTACGCAGCTAAAAAAAAAATAATACTATTAGCAATATTACTACCATTACATAGGAAACATTCTTCTAGCAGTGAACTACAATAATTTAAAGCATTAGGAGTGGAGCACTTTGCAATAGCCCACCTAGATTCCTGATTGGTTTGGGGTTTTTTCAATAATTCCATTCAGAAAGAAGCACATATCATTCAGAATTATATGCTAAGAAGAATGGCTGGAGGAGACTGAAAGTAGGTGAGGTGCTTTGACCCAGACCTTTAATTGAGTTCAGGCCTTTGTAATCTAAAAGGCAACTTGCAGAAGGTGAAAGCCCCAAGTGTATTTTCTCTCCTAGTTAATCAAACATAGATTCTATCAAAATTATATAGCCATAAAACACTTTCTACACACACATGCACTTTCTGAATCAGCCTAGAATTTAATAAGCCAGTAATTAGAGGCCAAACTGAGTGATCTTTCATCTCCTGCTATTAGTAGTGTTTGCTTCCTTTAAGTAATGTTGTTCATTATCTTGTTCTGAATATCAAGTGGTTTTTATTTTTATTTTCTAATTCTCTCAGATAAATTACATGTGTCTAATCCACGTAGATAATTTAGAGCTAAGATTTTTCCAGTGTTGACCTTTGCAGAGGTCTCTTTGCCATCTGTTTTTATATTTAATTAGCATTTTTCCCTTCTTGCAGCAATCTCTCAAAGAATGAAATAATGACTATAATTCTCACTATCAGTTTGCCCTCATTTGATCTCCTGACCACAGCATCACATTCTGGTGATAACACAGCATTTCCACTGTGGTTCAGACATTAGACATCATACTTGTTATATCTATTAATCATGATAAGAAAATAGAAGATAGATCTTTCCCCTCTCCCCAGGTAAACCCTTAACCCATAGCAGAAAAAGTCCCATTCTATTTTCATTTTTTCTCTTTTTCTTGTTGCTATGGTTCTTTCTTCACATGTTTTGGTCATTCTTACATTCGTTAATCAAAACAATTGGAAAACATTTAGATACTATTCTAAGCAGCTCCAACACTGGTGACACATCATTTCTGACAGCTAAATATGATGGAAAGTAATACAAACACAGATTTAATATCAGAGATTGGACAGAGATTGGGCATTTCAATCTTCAGCAGCTGAGTGACAAAATGGAAATCTGCTCCTGGGACTATGTCCCACTTTAAGGCAATTCTCTGCACAGCAGTCTAGGCATAATATATTAATTCTAAACAAAGAACCTGGGCCTAAAGTGTATTCATCTCAATAGCTAATAATAATATTATTCTATATACATCAGGTAATGTTTTTTAGGGTGTTTTTTTAGAGTTTGGATTTTAATTTTTTTCTGTTAGGACATCCATGTCTGGATTTCTGGACATCACTTTGGTATGCATTAATTTGGGGCAGTATATTACTAGATAAGAATATAGAACTCCAGTATAATTGGAGCAGAGTTATCTGCCATAATAGAAAGCCTCCCTTTGTGGTGGGTATAAAGTGAGCAGAATGGAGGAAGGACCAAAGCAAGGAGGTTAGACACCTACACCCCTCCAGGAGCCCGTGCTCGCTCATGGGGAGTTTGTGCAGCTGCAGGATGGTGTTTCTCCTCCATACCATCTGAGCTGCCTGTGGAAACTGGATCTCATTCCCTCCTTTTCACAGAATACTCTGCATTAAGCCTGATTGTTTGCTCATTGCTCAGTAAAGGGGCGAATTTAGTAATTCTAGCACATAACTTAAACATTATTTTATTATTTTTAAAAAGTCTTTTCTTCCTAATTTTTTTCCTAAGATCATGCATACAGAATATTGCTTTAATTAACCAAACATATGAACCTCTGCCTCCTGAAACAAGATTTCAAAACTCTGTATCAAATATTTCAGTCCCATAAGTTGAGATCCTCTGTATTTTAATTTCCAGTGGATGCCTTTGGTCTCCATGGAAACTGCTCCAAGGAGGTTTGAAATGTTACATATTATTTAATATATCTTATATTCACATAAATGTTGCCAGAAGATCTGTCATATCTGTTCAAGTGCAAAGTACCAAGAGAGTTAAGCAAAGGAATACATTAAATCGAAACTCATTGTAGCCCATCACTGTTGACACCACTGGCCTTGAAAGACTTTCAATGAGGCTCCTGAGAACAATCTCAAAAAAATCAATAATCTCAGGAGAAAATGAACCAATTATCATAGTCAACAATCTCATAATAAATCATCATATTCTATAATTACACCATTGAATTTTGGATAGACTTTCAACAATTAATGCTTCTGTTGTCAGTCAAAATTAAAAAGTAGTAAAATTTACTGGGATTAATGAAGATATTCTTTGATTTCTAACACAAGTTATACAATTAAAATCTATAAAGATACTTAGGTGATCAAGGAAATAAAAATACATGACAATTAGCTGATACTCTTATTTCTTAAGAAAATTATCTTATTATCACAAAATATGTAGTTTCTTAACCAAATTGCTGGTTACAAGTGGGTTTTAAGTAAAAATAACATGATACAACTCCATTTAAAACCATGCTAAACAAAAAAATTGAAATTGTTCAAAACATTTCACCAACTTTTTTTTCCCCTGGATTTAAAACTACTGAGATATTCTTAAATTATGGTACAAATTCCTACCTGACCTTCAGCTTCTTTGACAAGAGACAAGCATTTCATCACAAGAATGAGGTATGTGAATACATGCAGCTGAATTCTTTGTGGATGGTATTGCCTTTTGAACAGCTTCCAATTTCTGTCCTTTACGGGAAGTGACCCCGGACGTGTGTGCAGCAAGTACAGAGACTTGTGAGAGCACCAGTGACCCCTGGCCAGTGACTGACCTGCCACGTCAACTCTTCACTGAACCTCCCTGGCCCTCTGTCAGTGCTGAAGTTTAAAAATGTGCAAATAAGGGGACTGTCATTGAAAAACCCATTCCTTTTCTCAGTTGAACTATACTTGGGTCAAGCGAAATGTCAGGGAAAAAGCCCACCCTGCTGTCAATGGGAGAGACTCTGAAACATGTCCTGTCAGAGCCTTTATTAAAAGACTGAGAAAATACAAAAGATCTTGCTGTCACTGTAACACACAGAATGGCATAAGTTAATCTTCTGTTCATGAAAATGAAAAGTAACAAGCAAAGAGTTCTACCTGCCTCATTTTTAAATATTGACAAAAAAAAAAAATTTTAGAAGGTTTCACTAACCTGTTTTAAGATCCCCTTTTAGAACACTTCTTCTCAAAGAACCAGAGGTGATATAAATATACTGCAACTGAAACTGGGGGCTTAGAGGGGACAGAGAAATGAAAGAAAACATCCCAAACAAAGAAGAAGTGATTTAAAGAAAGGCATAGTCAGGGAAAGGCCCACAGAGCAAGTGAGACTGCAGAAGGCACAGAAAACTACAACAGTGCTCCGAGGTTAAGGTGGTCACTAAACACCCTCAGCAGGTAATTGTGCTGCAGCTGCCACCACTTTCCTTTCTTTCTGCTACATAAGTCTTATCTTTAGCAATTAAAACTCTGCCTGAAACCTCGTTCCAAATGAGGCCTTGCCTACTGCCCCTCGCTGTCTGTGGCTCTGCAATCCTGACTGGGACACAGAGCTGTGGTTCTCTATCAAGATGTCTGGCATGCTACACGTGACACTTTGGCCCACTTTTTCTCAAGCTGTGAAGACCTGCTGCTGGAAAGGTTGTACCCCAGAGCATCTTGTTAAGGACACTTGTCTGCTCTGCCTCTAAACCCAGATAGGAAGTATAATCCTACCGCTTGCAGGGAGAGAGGACTGCGAGGCAGGAGAACATTGCTAACAGGGAACTGCTATGCAGATAAAGTGCCTCTTTGGGGACGGAGACTTATTTCATGTAGCCTTCCTTAGAACATCAGAGCACAGATATTTATCATATTAGGATTTAACACGTAGGAAGCATTTCTCCCCCCCCTGCCTATTAATAGTGCTACAGTGAGAACAGACCACCTAATGTGCACAGTAATTATAGAAAGCAATGCAACAACATCACCCTCTAAGGAGTCAATATACCTATGGGATTGATTCTTTGCTCTGTACTATGCTTAGAATATTAACAATAAGAAGTTCAGCATAGAAGGATTCTGTGGGATTAATGACTGACTGGGTTAATGGCCTGCAACTCAGTTGCTATTGCTTAATAATTATGCTTAACATTCATGTAGTTCCTTTTTAAAAGGATCTTAAATTTTAAGTATCAGTTTTCATTCAGTGCATTTACATTCCAAGTATCCCAAAGTGGCAGTGGAAAGCTGTGGGCAAGGGCAATAGCTATTATGTGCTTAGCAATAGTGCAGAGGTTTGAAAATTAGTTTAGTAGCACTGATGAGAGAGGTACTCTCTGCAGAGGAACTACTGCAATGGATTAACAAACCCACATATTTGTTTTACCAGCCCACTCCAAAGGGAGGACAAAGTAAACAATAGTGCAAGCACAGTAGACTCCTGAAGATTGTTTTTCAGTATTGCACTGCCTTTGCCAATACATTCTGATGAGCTTTCCCATATAATTCTTGTTGTTTGAAGCAAGCTGTGGCAGGGGTGACCAGATCCTCACATACCAGAGTGCAGTCATGTTCTTTGGCTGAGTGGTCGATATCCTCAAACTCAGATTCCTAATAAAAGGTTTGGCAGGGATGGTGAGAAACCATCTAGTTGCATCTTTGTACATCTCTTCTTTGGAATAATAAATGCTAATATTACAGGTATTTATATATATATATATATATATATATATATATATACATATACACATACAAGCCTCTTGAAAGAAGTAGCATTATTTCCAATGAATTCTTCTCAACACCCACAGAAAATGCAAATATAGAGCATCTGAAGGCAGCAAGCTTAAACGCAATGTCCATTTCATTTACCTAATTATACCTACAGAAGTAGTTTCAGAGAGGAAATAACTAACCTTCTTTTGTGTTTTTATTGTGCTTCAGTGTTTTTATTACCTTTCTCCAACCTCCTTCCAACAACCAACTGCATTTAGAACGGCATAGTTACTCAGCAAAAGGTATCCTTTTTGATATAGCAAGATAAAAATGTAGTTCCTTTTATGACAAGTGAATCCAAATTGGATTATAAATTTTGTCTAGAAGAACGTTTACAGGGTTGAAAATATTTCCTTATTTTATTTTAGCTGCACAAATAATTGTTTAATAATGCACAAAGTCTCTGTTTATTTGCTTTCTTTTTTCCTGCAGTGAACATCTACATTTCCTTTCTCCCCACCCAGTCCACACTGTTTCCTAGTACAAAAGTACATCATGGTGAACACATATAAAGAGGAAATTTTGGTACAAGCTCAGACATAATATTATGGAAGATGAAAAGACTGCGGTTTTGATCATTGCCTTGGTAATGTTTTCACTTTATACTTTAGTATAGAATATATTAGCTCTGCATCATTTTCACACAGGCCCAGCATACTGCTTATCTCTAATACAGGTACATTATCAACATCTGCTACTCAGATTTTCTGAAAATACTAGAGTGGCATTTAATTTGGGTTCAGTTTGACACAAAAAAACCCTGGAATTTGAAATGCAGGAAAATTTCTACTGACTTCATGGGCATTTTGGCATGGCCAAAGTTATTCATTTTCTCTCAACACTTCAGATCAAGAACACATTTGGAGTTGAAACACTGTTTGTTAAAAGAGTCTTCAGATCTTCCCAATATCAGGTTAGGAAAGAGACCAGGAAAAAGAAATCCCTTCTGCATGAACAATAATGTTAGCAAAAATGAATATTCTTTAAAAAGCCTTTTTACCTTCTTTTAAAAACCTGATTTTTAACAATGGGTTTCAGAATGTTGGTTCTTCTCTCTAGGAAGTTAGTCTATGTTAACTAAAACAAAGAGCATGAAACTGTGTCAGAAGAGGCTTAGGTTAGATATCAGAAAAAGGTTCTTCTCCCAGAGGGTGGTTGGGCACTGGAACAGGCTCCCCATGCAAGTGGTCACAGAACCAAGCCTGGCAGAGTTCAAGAAACATTTGGACAATTCTCTCAGACACATGGTGGGATTCCTGGGGCTGTGTTGTGCACGGTCAGGAGTTGGACTCTGATAATCCTTATGGGTCTCTTACAACTCAGAATACTCTGTGATTCCACAAACAGAACAGCTTTTGCTATTCAAAAGGCAAATCAATTCCATGGCAACACAGAGTACAAAACCTACAGCAGTTGAGTAGAGAGGGGTTGCTCTGGGCTGTACAAAACCACTGACAACTTGAAATTTGCTTTTCAGGCCTCAGCCTGGAATACACAGAAACACAACAGCAGCCTTGGCTTTCTGTGGCTGTTGAAAGTAGATGAGCACTGATGCTCCATTCCACTCTCAGTTATGTTTCTGTTCACAAATTGGTCAGTGCACAGCTGATGTTTCTCCTTTTCTTACTCTGATTACTTTTACCAACACCATGCAGATTACAGAAGCACACAAAGACATTAAATAATATTCTCTGAATTCCACTGGAAGTAATTTTCCAATGTCTCCAATGCAGAATGCTTCAGAATTGTTTCTTTGACAAGGGGAAACCCTTTATCTTTAAACAAAAAATCAAGCTGCCTTTGAAAGTGTACTTTTGAAGGTAATAACTCCTGAGTGTAGCCAGTGGGATATCTTTTTTATACATAGGAAGATAACAAAGTTAAATAATCAATTGTAGAAATCATCTGGAAAGGTCTGATCTCAAAATGTAATTCTCCTAGCCTAGGCTCTGTAACTCACTATATATCACCATAGATCTCATCCTTATTGACTGAGCTGGAAGGCCTGCAGGGCTTGTTAAAAGTCTATAAAATCTATTTAAAGAGTTTCAGTTTTGGCATTTGGTAGAAACAACCTGACATCAGCTAATCCAAAATACTTCATCTATGCAAATAAAAATATCACCGTAGTACTAAAATTTAAGACAGGAACTTGAATTTTTATTTTTTTTTAAATCTTTTTGGCCACAGATAAAATGCAATGTATCAACACATTTTCAACATCTGTTTTCCCCTCTAAAAGGTTACTCCATAGTGTAGTCTTTTCAGTGGCATTACCTTGTGAGTGGATAATCTTCAGTCTTGCCAAATATTTCTACTGCGTGGCTTCCCTAAAGGCTCACATTAAGAGGAACAGCTGCACTACCTTTCTAGGAGTGATTAGTAACAGATGCGTCACAGTTTCCATTAATTACAAGTACTATATAGAGTAAAAACAGTTTTATATTTTTGGGCCCTGGTTCAACACTTGAAAGTAACACACAAGGTACTGCTGAATAAACACTTTCTCTAAACCAAATATGTTTGGATTTCTTTGTTTGTGGTGGGGGTTTTTTCGGATTGTTTGTTTGTTTGTTTGGGGGGTTTTGTTTGGTTTTTATATATTTATTTATACCAAATATTGACAGAGCTTGGCATAGGTTCAGATGTCATACTTTTCATTAATTCCAGGACATATAAGCGGTCATAATGAAATCTAAATATCCAGTCTCTACTTCCAAGTAAAAATATCTCTCTGTAAGCATTAAAAATATGCAGGCTTCAAAAGTGTACCAAGGTTTCCCTTGGTAAAGAGATTCCATATTACAAAAAAAATCCTGCTTGTGCTCAGCCTGTTAAATCCTAGGATTTTACTTATTCCAAAGGAAAGAATCAGGGTCAGAATGAAGCACTGAAACATTCCTACAAGGAGCTACATTCCCTTCTCTGTTATGAATCATTTTCATTAACCACCATAAGCCAGATCACTTGCTTTTAAATTTTGCTACCCAAGACTTCTCTCCCTGTTCATTTGTTGGAGAACTGCTGTAT
The DNA here is from genome assembly GCA_035583155.1 of Acropternis orthonyx. Classification (NCBI taxonomy): domain Eukaryota; kingdom Metazoa; phylum Chordata; class Aves; order Passeriformes; family Rhinocryptidae; genus Acropternis; species Acropternis orthonyx. Next base: position 15,017,810 of record JAWWEU010000138.1, read on the forward strand.
AGTTTTGGTGCATTTTATGTTTGCCCTCCCCCTGCCACCTTGAACTTGAGGTCACTGATATAACACCTTTATCAGAATTACAGATTTGAAACAGAAGACCTGTCGTCATGATTTTGCTCCTCAAAAGCATTTGATCGAAAGGGTCATTGAAGACAGGGGTGAGATGCAGCTCGTTGTATTTTTTGCTATGAAATTTGTAGAGAATACCTTTAGTTATTACCAATTGACAAATGAGGTGTTATGTATTAGAAGGCAAAGGCTATATCACAAGGTGGCATTTATGTCAGAAGAGTGATAGAGTATTTTAATTAAATGTATAAAGCCGTGTATGGTAAGAGGGGAAGACACTGTAACACTGCAAGTACACACAAAGCCATCTGGACATTTTAGCCATGTTTCCCCAGATATACACCTTTTTGTGCAATGTTAGTAGCATAAAGGTTGCAGGGCTAACAATTATCTTTTTGATCTAACAACACTGTCTTACTGAGAGCTTTAAGGAGCTCAGAGCACTGTCTTTTCTCTCCTGTGAACCTATGCAAAGGACAAAATCACAGTCACTTTTTGTACGGTCAATAAAACACAGCAAAATGTCACATCATTTTTCTCCTGGTGGAATGATCTTATTAAGGATGCAAGTGCTTGTTTACTTTTTACAGAGAATATGCCTAAAATACAGCATAGTACCCAGTAAACATCATATCACACAGATATTTTTAAGGAAACATTCTGCAGACTCAGAAAAAAACAAACCACCAACCTTAAAAGAAAACAATCCCTTACAGAAATCTTGTTCAACAATTAAATGTTAGGAACTACTGATGACCTAAGACTATCTCACATTAAAAGGTAAATAGTGAAGAGTGGTTGTAGTATTAACCAAGAGTAAGTAGTTCTAATAAAAATGCCATTTTATCAGCAACAGTCAGCTATAATTTCTGTTTAATTGGTATTATTTTGAGCCCAGTGTTTTACAAACAGTTTTCACCTTCTGCTTCTTCAAAGCCAATATTTTCTATCAGTTTGCAAAAGAGAATGAACAAATACAGAAGAACAAAAGCCTCCATTGAGCACTGAATTCCAAAGGCTACCTTTGTAATACAAGGATGACACAAAAATAAGACTTCCCTTTTGCTAGAAGACACAAATCAGTTAAATGGGCTCACACAGTTTGACAAGTGTTCTTATGGAAAGAAAGTGTTAAGAAAACTTCCTAGTCTGACCATTCACGAGACTCTGTGGCAGATGGACATTCCCAGTAGGATTCTTTGGGTTAATTTATCCAGTCCTTGGAGACCAGGAACCATGAACATTGGATTCCTGGACAGAAGAGGTATAGCAGCATTTAGGGCATCATGCAGGCTGTGTTTACTGGAAGCAAACTGCCCACTTTTGCCCTCTCTTCAACCTGAAAATCAAATTGGAGAAGATGAAGGGAAGGCATAGAAGTACACATCCCTCTTTACCACTACCCAAACCCAGGTTGGAAGCACCGTGACAAGAAAAAAGGATGCCAGTGTTATATTCTGGGAACAAAAGACACAAAAGATTTCACGCAAGAGAACTTCTGAAGAACCACAGCAGTCATTTTTCACTCTAGTCTCTCAGAAATATGACTCAACGTAAACATAAAAGGCTCGAAGTACTGTAAGGACAAAAGATGATTCAATTTTTCTCTACTTTCTCTCTGCTGCTTCTTATTTCTTTACACAACCCCTTATTTCTCTCCCTATCTATGGAGAACAGTCATCCATGACCAGTAGGTGATGTTTAGCCATGAAAGTGAATGGACCCCACAGCTTATGGAGAACAGTTTTTCTGGAAGCCAAGAAATCCCACAGAGCCATATAAACACCAACATTTCCCAAAGGACATGCTGACATGGGCTACCTTTGGACAACAGGGAATGGAGCCAGAACAAACAGTAGCAGATTTTGGCTTCCCTCACTGATCAGGAGTAGCTAGAGTAAAAGTGTTATCAGGGAAGAGGAATGAGGAACACATCATAGGGCTAAAAATAATGGCTTCATGTATCTGGGAAGTTGATTAATGTTTCTTATCCAGCCCCCTTCACTGCACCAGAAGAAATAATGAAAAATGTAAGAATATTTTTAGGAACAGTGGAATGAGAATATATGCAGGGGAGAATGACTCTGATGTTCATATCAAATAGCTGCCTGAGTAAGCACACAGTTCTGAAGGTACAAAACAGCTATTGGCAGCACATGTTTTATTTTTCAAATTGAATTTCAAGAGAGACACTAAAGGTTTTTTTCTTCCTCCTCTCCTGCTTCCAGAAAGACAGCCTAAGTGAAATGTAATTTAGCATGCAGGAGTTCTGGACCCTTGTAATTATTTGGGGAGAAGGTGTTGAATGGCTGGGAGTTTGGAACCTGAACAGAAGCCAGGCAAGAAAATAAGAAATGCCAGGAAAAGCTGCATAGCAAATAGACAGAAATCCTATTAAATACTCAAACTTGAGCAGGAAATAAGCATGAGAAATACACAACTGAAACAGAGTAGAAAAACAGTTTCTTGCATATATTTCTCACAACTAAAACTCCAGTAGATTTCACGGGGTTTGTATCAGCCTTCCAAGAATGGAAGATATGAATGAGAAATCAAATAAGAAGGAGTTGGGAAAAACAAAAATCGAGTAAGGAAGAAATAAACTCTCAATTTTATAAATGTTAATATTTAGGGAATAGTTCATTCAGCTTAAACTCAATGTGTACAGTACAATAAGTTTTTGCAAAAACACGTTGAAGCTCAGACTAGACTGTGAGAAAGCATATAACAAATCTATATTTGGGGTAAATACTAGTTAAATATAAAAATTTTGAATTATGGATAAATATGAGTGGAATAAAAATAACCTTGAAAAGTCAGTGCTGACAGGAATCCATATATTAATTAAAAAAAACCCAAACAACCAAAAACAAATGAAAAAAAAAACAAGCCAAACCCAACAGACATTGAAAAAAACCTCACCAGTAAACACAGCAACCTAAACCTCAATACTCAAAGCAAAGAAAAAACTTCATCTGTTATTTTACCTTCAATTAATTTCTGCCATGAGAATACGTTAACAGGGAGCCATGAACTGGGCATTTTACTTTTATATACCCCCTTCCAATACATATATTCCAAATCAGGGAGCAATCTATCTGCTCGGCCTCCAAAGCTCATTAGGCTTCATTTGGTCTCTACATAGAATATTTATCCAAGCAGCCTTTTCATCTTTCTTTTTGACATTTTGTCCCTTCTTACCTGCATCTTGGCTTTCCCTGATTTTACCTCTTTTATCCTTTGGGACTTGTAACTACCTTCACAGAAAAGAAACTACTTTCTCTTCTTCCATTTATTCCTCAGCCCAAATCATAGCATCTGTCAAGACAGTGGAAATGAGGAGCACCACGGAAAAAAAGCCTTTTGATGTTTTAGTGTGCTGGGACATTACAGGATTATTGATGATGACTGAGACGGATGATATAGGCTAAAGGATTGTTTTCAAAGACTGTCCTGCTAAAAGTTGTTTGAACACAGTTTTATTGATGAGGAGGAAAATAAAAAATACTAATTTTCTAAGTACTACTGACATTAATGAGAAGAAAGAAACATAGTTGTTCCACTAAGGTTTTTTTTGATAAATATATTTGACTAAAATATATGTTTGTTAAGGAAACAGCTTTTCTATTAAAAGTGTCTATTTCTGCCAGCTGTTTGTTCAGAAGTAGATGATCTCTAAGGTCTTTCCAACCCAAACCATCCTATGATTCTGTGAAATGAGATCTCAGTCAGAGGTGGTGGTGGTGGTGGTGGGTTGTATTATCCATCCATAACACCAACCAAAATCTGGACATTTTAAAAACATTTCAAAATTTATATCACTTTACTAAAGCAACAAATGTATGTCGGGAAACAAAACTAATTTTGCCATAGTGAGGTGACAGAGTTTGCCCAGCAACACTCTCTAGTCAGATTGGAACAAGATTTACATCTTCTCTTTAATAACTGGGAAGAAGTAGGATAACAACAGGAAACACTTCAGGAGACAAGCCTTGAATAGAGGAAAAGACAATCTTAGTGCAATGATTAACTTCGAGAAAATCATACTGTGAAATAATAATTAATATTATTAATAATATAGTTTACATTAAGTTTTCACAGAAAGATTTTCATACTTTCCTAAATGAACTCTTTGCCAGGGCACTTTGCTGCAAGAGCACATTGAAAAGAATCATGCCCTCAAGACTAGCAACTGATGAGTGGAAGTTTTATGGGCAGTTTAGTTTTAAAAAATGGGGAACATAATTTTGCTGACTTGTAGTAGTGAAGGTGTTTCAGGACTGCAGTTCTCAGACAGAAAAGTGGGAGATCTCAGTGGAGGGCAGAGAAACAATTTTAACCAAAAAGGACATAATGACTATTTGGATTGTAAAGCACAGGATTTTATCATGTAGTGAACAAAACAAACAAACATATAATTTCTTTCCTGAGTGTTAATTCAGCTCCTCTTGTTTCTTAAAAGTCTGATAATTGTTTGGAAACAAGCCTCGCTTTGACTCACGTGTTAAGGAAAAGATATAGGGGGTGTGTTCCCCTCATCTACACCCTGGGCAGAGTAGCAGAGACAGTTGCTTTTAATATCAACCCCCTCCCCCATGACTTTTAGAGTAGTTAAGTTAATCAATTTCATCCCTGACCATTCATTTGGACAAAAATTTATTGTTACGTACAAGACAATGTTGTCATCCACTAAATTTATACAGCTGCCTTCTCTGTTTTGACTCATAGTATTTGTCTCTCCCTTCATCTAAACACTACTGGGAGCAAAACCAATTCTATTCTACCTGACCACTGAGAGTTTAACCAATCAGATTTATCATTAACTTGTTCTTTCTATTCCTTAGGCAGGGACTTAGTTTAGACTCATGCCTTCTGACAAATGGATTAAAAATATATTTTTATTCTGAGCTGCTTTCTACTGAAACTTTATAAAAATGGAATTACTTATTTTTAAATACTGCAGTATATCAGAGGCTTAAAAGCTATTTGCTTTAAATTTCAAATAGGAAATTTAATCTTTGCAAAGGTGCTGAGTTTTGTGAAACTCTGTGCCATTGTTTAAATTTTTGCTGAGGGGTAATAAAATAGTCAGTTTTTACTAGGATGTGCAGTGGGACACAGCATAAGAAGATTTCTGGTTAATGTGCATTAAGAGCAGTATTAGCTACAGGTTTGTAAATCCTCTGAGCTAGTTACATTTCTATACAAGCATCTCTATTGACCATTTAAAATGTGGTACTATAGGGGAAAAAAGTACACTTGTTTGATGCTTTAACAAAAAAGAACTAAATTGTATTAACGGTTGTGTTTAAAATAAAGCATTGAAGCTCACAAACACCTAAGGACAAATAAATTTAATGTGAATTAATGGTATCACTCATGTATTGAATGCAATTACTATGTCTGAGCTGTGTGCATGTTTGAGGGTTTTTTATCTCATACTACTGTACACAAGTCTGTTACACAACTGAGTCAGAGAACCTGGTTCTCTAATTCAAGGCATAAGAATTTAAACTTCTCATACCTCCAACTTCATGAAAAGTCTTGTCAGCCAACATGGCAGCAAATGTCTACTGAACCCTCAGGATGGACAGACAGACTCCTGCATGCTTTAGTCATTGACAGAAAATAACTTTGAGAGAGTAGAATGAAGGTAGAAATATTTAAGCCTTTACCCTTTATCCTCTTTGATGCTGATATCAGGGGAGCCTTCAACTTTATCCTTCATTAGTAGACTGAATCCTGTTTCTACACTTGGGAAGATACTAAAGAGCCTGTATAGGGGCAGTTTTGATTGGCATAATTGTTCCATTGGTGATGCAAAAAGGGTCTTCAAAAGAAAGATGTGACCTTTGCAAGAAAATCTGACCAGGAAACAGATGGACAATTGCCAAACTGTACAGGGACCAGTATATTTAAAAACAAAATTAAAAAATAAATAAATAGAAAACCAGAAGTTGGATATAACACACACAAATAAAATCACAGAATGACACTTGCTCCTGGAGGTACTGAGAGCAAGGCTAACTTTAAAGTCTGATCAGCTTTATCTTCAGCTAAACTGGAACTTGGAAGGTGACCTTCATTGAATAAATTGGTGTCTGAAAATGTTTCTTGTAAAAATGACCTTTTCACCCTCAGTTAGAAGAAACCAATCCATTTTCATGGTGATGTGATTTCTTATCATTCTTTTGGCTCCATTCAGGGAACTCTGAGACTCACTGGGAAATTTATGTTCTCTGACAGCTTTTTAAGTGGTCAAAAAGGAAAGCAGTGAGTTCATGCATATTATGTTCATCTGATAGTTCAGAGAACTTACAAATCCAGTTATTTATGGAGCGCTTTTGTGGAACAACCTTTTTAGGATAAAGTTTCCTCACAGTAGAAACTTACCCACTGGAAAATTGCAAGTGACATCTTTCTAAAAGTTCAGGCATCTAAATACATCAGTAGCAGTTATTAGAAGGATAATCAATATACAGAACCATTTCCCTAATCGCATCTTCTCTCTCCTTACTGAGCAAATTTCTTGTTCTTTATTAATAGTAAGAAATATATACTGTTTCAAAGATGAAGCTGAAAACTTCATTATATACTACCGGATTTAAGAATTACTACTTCTACTTTGTAGTGATTCTTAGTACTCTGCTACTAACTATATTTAATAAAAACATAAAACAGAGCAACATAAAAATATTACAAAGAAATCCAGTTTTCAATAGAAGATCTCCTTTGGGAAGAAAACTGAGAAGTCTTCAGACTCCCCAGCTCTATTCCAAACCCATCATTCATGTCTGCCACACAGGCTAGAGGAACTGGGAAGTACCTGGTCCTGGCGATAAAGTATTTGATTTGAATGGATGTTTTTGTTCTTGGCCTGTGTTATAACTGCTTTAATAAAACAACCTGTGATTTTCTGTTTTGTACCTTGGTTTGTCATTTTTCTATTGTGGAGGGATTTAGTGCAGTTTTGCAAATATGCACAATTTGTTTACTGACAAAGAATCTGTATGCATCCCAATCATCTTACAACCAATTTAATTATTTATTTCTAATGGTCTGACACCTTTTTCAATTTAGATGGGAAAAAAAAAAAAAGATGCCATTTGGAGACACAGAAGGGTTTCAGTATTTGTGAGTGTTTGATGTCTGTGCTAATGACTTAATATTTCTGTGCCCTTCAATTATCTAATGACCTTAATATACTTATACATGAAAGAGAAGAAAACAGAAGGTGATAAACAGTGTTTAAATCTCAAAGCTTTACAGGTATGTCTTTTCTTTTTTTCATATAATACATTCTGAAGTAGAATAGGGAGCTGTCCAATTTCAAACTGAGGAAAAAATTACAGTAGTTTAGCATAATTTACCACAAAGTCGAGGAGACCACTGCATTGCAGTACTTACCCTGAAGGCTTTGGGGAAAAAATGAGGTTTTATTCTTTATGACTTGGACTTTATGTCAGTGTTCTGAAGATGCTAATAGTGTGCTATGCCAGCAAAGTACTGCTGAGGTATTATTGATGAATCAGTGTATGATTGTCATAAACTTTCTGGTTCTAGCATAGACAATACTGTACAGATGTCTTCAAAAATATTCCCAAAGAAAAGCTATAAATTTAAGCTAAAAATATCCATACAAATTAAAAATTAAAAAACTTTGCCATTTTGTAACACACAGGTGCATTTCTAGTACAAATATTTAAAAAATATTATTCACAAGTATATGCATATTTTTTAAACTGGTAACAGTATTAATAAGATCAAAAAGTCTGCTTGTAAAGAAAGAAGTTTCCCAGTACATGTCTACTGGACACGTTTACTCTACACAAGTGCAATAAGAGTTACTGTGGCTTTGTGACTTCTTTTCTTCACATATGGTTAAAAGCACTCAATTTCTATGAATTTTCCATTGATTCAAGGTTTCATGACACATTTTTAAAAAGAATTAGCCTTTCAAACATGTTAATTACAACACAAAAAAAAAGAATTATAGTTCTGTAGGATCATACATTGCAAATTGTTGAAACAAAAATATGTAAAATGGAGGAAAACACAACAATCTTCAGAATATATGTACAATTGCTCTGTGAGAAGGAATGGGAAAGCAGGACTGTTGTCAGGTTTAGACTGCAACAAGAGTTAGATTTCGGTATGGTCATATGTTAGATCTGAAACCAGCAAGATAAAATCTAGAAACATGTGCAAACCATTATACTTTTAGGGTGGAGGGAAAAGCTCACCATATAAAACTGGATGAAGAAGGAGGAAGTTGCTCATGATGGAGCCCTGGTTTCCTGGGGATGAAGAACTGCTGTGGGAAGCAGTGAATGAATTCCTTGCTTTGCTTTACCTCTTAAACTGTCTTTATCTCAACCCACGAGTTCTCCTGCTTCTATGCTTCCAATTCTCTCCCCCACGCACTGTAGGAGGAGTGAGCAAGTGTTTGTGTGGGGCTTAGCTGCTGGCCAGGATTAAACTGTGACAACCAGGGTTCAAACCTCTCTAAACATATACAGTTGTCACTAAGGAGAGCATTTACTGAACCAGGACTAGTTACAGACACACATTAGTTGCTTTTTTGGACACACATATAATAATATTGATTTGAAATTCATCAAACAAGTTTGTCAACCCTAACCCTGACCATGTCAGATCCAATGCCAGCTGATTCCAAGAGGGACCTGCTGCTGGTGGTGCCTCTGCTATAATGTATTTGAGAAGGAATAAAAACTGCTGCACAACAGCAGCCTGAAAAAGCAAGGGGAGGGAGCAGCAGAGACAATGTGTGATGGACTGATCTCAGTCCCCCTTTCCGGTTCACCTGTGCAGACTGGGGAGAAGACGTGGAGAAATCAGAAGTCAACTCAAGGCTGGGAGGAAGGAAGGGATGTGGAGAAGGTGTTTATAATATTTGGCTTATTTCCCATTACTATACTGTGATTTGATTGGTAATAAATTCAATTAATTTCCCCAAGTCCTACATTTCCTGTGATGATATTTGCTGAGTGATCCCTCCTTGTCCTTACCTGAATTATGTATATGTCATTATGTTTTCTATCCCTTGCCCAACTGAGTAGGGAAGAGATAGAGTGGTTTTGGTGCACAATTGGTGTCCAGCCAAGGTCAACCCACCACAAATTCAAAATTAAACTATTTTCTGTTAAAGGTCTAACAGACATTGCCTTTTAGCACTAAGAGATAATTTAACTCAGATACCCTATCTACAATATTTGCTCCATCCTGTTGCAGTACAATGTATTGAAATATGACATATTTTTACATCTTAATAATCTCCGTATACACAAGGATGTCTGTACCCCCCACTCTCCATTATTATGGTGGAAATACTGTTATATACAATAACAATAGCAACAACCACAAAAAATTCACTCACCAGTTATAAGGAAATCACAACATTAATTTGAAAACATTTGTGCCATGTACATTTAAATAATTTTTTATTCATAGTTTGTCCTTGTGCCCGCCTGGCAGATCAGACTCCCACCTTAACTAATGCTTTTAGGTGCTCCTACAATGATACAATAAAAATACATTAAACCCAACAGGATACTCCACAAAGCATTATATGTCTCTCTGTCCTGTAGAGACTAACACTGGTAACTCCTAATGTTGCAAAGGCACGTAGAAATGGAGCATATGGAGGTCATTCTGTCTGTAGAGGGTTCTGTCCCCCTGATCCTGCTCCCCATCAATGTATAAGTTGAAAAGGCCATGACTGGGGATTTCTGAAGGATGCTAATAATGGCTGAGCAGCCCGGTGGATTTCCCCTCCAATTTTGTCATCACTCTCCTAACATGACATACACGGAGCAGAGGGTGAGGGCTTTCTGATGATTTGCTGTTCCAGAACTCTGTTACAAGATAACATGGAGACAGCTGACTCTGTCCTGCCATCAGGTCTGCAGAGCAGGGATTGCCCTGGTTTTGATGGCTGCTCTGATCTCCTGGGAGTGTTACAGAACGATTTTGACAATGAGCAACACTCAGACACGTCTATTGTCCCTCATATTCTTTTATGTGTGAAAGGCCATCTGTGCGTCCTTTTCATGTTCCTGCTCCCTGAGCTTTGTCTGAATGTGAGACAGGGCAAACATAGTTCTGTCTTTTAACAACAGCTCTGTGCAGGATGATCACTAAAACATTTTAAATCTTTTAGGTATTGATATTAAGTGGACTTATATTGAATAGGTCTGTCTAATGAATCAGCTTATTGTATTCACTGACAAAGTCATCCACATGAAGAAAATGCTATTAACTGTACAGCATTCTTACACTTCTCTGAAGAGGAGCTCTTCTTACAGTCTTCTATTCTCTTGATGTTGATTATAAATCATGAGTATTCTGACCTCTGCTTCACATTAACACTAAGAACTTTCTAATGGTTAGCTCATAATTATGTTTCTTCTTTGTTTTCCTTTTATTCTTAGTAAAAGCTAACATTATTTCAGATCTTTTAATTCCCCAGGTAATCTATGAGGACTTTCATGTGGCAAAATTAATTTAGGGGAAAAAAAAGAAAAAAAGAAAGGAAATTACATCTTTCTAATATGTATTTCTCCTTCTAAACACCATCATCTCTATTAAAGTATATTTCAATGTGTATTATCTAACTGATTTTATAATATCTAATTTACTTTTAACTGACTTAAAAAAAAAGTAAAGATAAAAGCTCTTACAATAACTGGATATTGTGTGCCTTGCATTGTCTGATTTGTAGAAGCTAGTGAATTGCAGCTGAGATCAGGTTCTTTTATTGGCAGGAAGATCTCAAAGGCCATAAAACCAATGAAAGTTTCATCCTCAGCACTTACGATATCAGGGTCTCAGCAGGCTGTAGGTTTCAAGAATGTTGGGATGTTCCCATAGCCACTCACAATGACCGTATATTCAAGAAGGCTGATATTCTAATTTTGCTTTCTTCCACTATTTTATCCTTCTCTGAAGTATCCACCACTGCTCCTACACTCAGGAAGAGCAATGTTATATACACATAAAATATCACAGGTTACCTTGGGTGCAGACATTACTGACACTGAAAGAGAGATGGAGAGATGTAGAGAGATGGACGTGCTTCACATGGGATGATTAAAGTGCCTTTACCAGAACACTAATCAGCTCAGCAGACCTGCCCCCTTTAGCCCATGAACCTTCTGGTATATTACTTTGCTGGTAAATTAAATTGAAAATTAGACCAGAACCACTGCTTACTCAGAAATATTTTTGCACTGTGAACTGGGCTGGTGAAAGGATCTGTATAAAGGGAAAACCTGGATTAAAGAATAAAAATGCAGCTTTGGTTCAATGTGTGTACAAGGTTGAGGACCATAGGGATACTTTCAGGGATGCTGCTTGGTCTCAAGGCAGAACAGGCATTTATTTATCCACAGCCTGTTAGATGGAGTTGATATACACATCATGCCATGCCATAAATTATGCAGAAATAATTTAAAACCAGACCCTGAAATAAAACCCTGAATGAGAGGCCCGGGTACCTCCATCAGATTTGATGCCCATTTTGAGAGATCTTCATTTTCAATTGCCTAGTGGAGCTGAAAACCATCAGAACTCTTTATATACGGAAAAAATCTCCATGAGACAGCTGTCAACTATTTGATGTACAGTGTGAAAATAATCTACAGGAGCGTGTTTTCTTTAAAACACGCACACTCCATACCTTTTTTTAATTACACACACATCTCTCTAAAGAGATTTAATATGTGTTTGAAACAGCTTCAGTGGTGGATAAAAGTTGACCTTTACTCCACTCGAAATCACTTCATAGTAATGTAGCCCTGGTTAGAAAATTTGGAGATGAGTTTTTAGGTCTCAGTAGGTAAAGTCAGGTGTTGATTCATATCTTGTGTGAGTTGTTTCCCATATCTTGGCTAAGAATGCTAAACAAATTATGTAAGGAAATAAATGCCAGTGTCACAATCCATTTTCTTAGTGCATCTAGTCACAAAATGTTCCTGACCTCCAATTCAGATCTTTTGCATGCAGAGAGAGAGGTGGACAGATGATGATTAGGAATGTGCTAAAAGGCAATAATAATATTTTTGAAAGGCATACACTTAAAAAAAAAGTCAAGGATATTTGTGAGGTAGGAGATCCATCTCCTATTCAGGTTTACAACCAGCCCCTGAAAAAAGTTTAAATCCTTGTAACTTCTTAAAGATCTGTCATTATTGGTAGGAACAGAGACCTTTCTGAAGCAGTTTAATGAAAACTTCAGACAGAAAAAACACTTGACAAAATGGCCCAAAACCTGCTGCTGATTGCATATACTTCCAGCACAGAGGAAAATTGGCAGAGGTTCCACACCTAACACAAATCAAGCAGAGATATTCAACCAAAAATCTCTCATACTGCAGTGAGTGCCTTTACCTTGATCATCCTGGCAAAATGAGTCCCCATTTGAGACTAAGAAGCCTTTTCCCATTACATTTTCATCAAACAAGACAGGTACTGTCAAAAACTTTCACTTTTGACAGATCAGCTCTTATTGAGCCTCTGACCTCCTCTCTTAATACCCACCCCCCAAAAATAAAAAATCAACACAGTATATTCTCTATCAACTCTGTTGACGGCAATTTCCAAGTAGTTTCACATGAACTCTTACAGTAATGAACAGTAATTAACACATTCTCTTAACTCATCCTGGAATTTAATGTTGAACTCAGGCAAGCAGCAAGGACTATTAACTTTTATGACTGTATAATGACAGAACAAAACCTCCAATGTAAGTGACCTCCAAGATTTGTTTTGATACCCAGATATTGTGAAATAAATAACTAGTTCATTATATCATGCAGAAAATTTATTTGGGCAAGTAAATCAGGCTATGTTAATTAAAAGTATCATCCCAACTTCTATAAAATTTGGCCTCAACTATAAACTAGTTTGTTTGCTATCAAACTGATGAAAAAAAATTCTGACTTCACAAAGTAAGAGTATATACAGAATATCTTCTGTATCCAGAAAGATCCCACTTCTGATTGTCCCTTAACTTGGTTAGTTCTCTTGGATTAATGCCTTCTAATTTTGATATACACTTCATGTGATTTAATTTTTCTAACATTAACATGATGCAAGTTACCTTAGGACAGAAAAACTGTATAAAGTTTTGCCTTCTGGCAATGACGACGCCAGAAATTGTAAATTCCTCCTCAAGTCAAAACAGAGAGCAATCCCAACAAATATTATTTAATTTTAAAACAGAGGGGTTTTGTTTTTGTTTTTGTTTTTGTTTTTGTTTTTGTTTTTGCTGTCTGTTGAGGATTAGGTTTGTGTTGTCACAGATCCCTGAATCAGTGTGATGGGTTGATCCTGGCCAGATGCCAGGCACCCTCCAAAACAACTCTATCACCCCCTTCCTCAAGTGGACAGGAGGAGAAAAACACTCGTGAGTTGAGGCAAGGACAAGGAGATCCCTCAGTAATTATTATCACAGACAAAAAAAAAAATAACTTGCAGATATTAATTTAATTTATTACCAGCCAAATCAGTGTGTGATAAGAAATAAAAGCCAAACCTTAAAACACCTCACTCCCACCTCTCTCTCCTTCCTGGCCTCTACTCCCACCTCTCTCTCCTTCCTGGCCTTTACTCCCAATTTCTCTACCTCCTCCCTGATTCCTGCAGGGGTGACAACTTCTCAGGTGCTGAGTCTGCATAAGCTGCTGCCCCACAGCTTGGCGCAGTCCAGAGGGGCTCTCCGTGTGATTTTCACCTCTGTTGGTTTATGGGCTGGTTTTAGCCCAGTGTCTGAGGTACATGAAAACAAGATTATGAAGTGCAGTTTATTTTCCTTTCCTTGTTTGTTTTGTTTTGCGTTTTTTGATAGTTTTTGAGGGTTTTTTTAAATCCCTGGTAAGTTCATTTTTTACCTGTTTAGTTCTTTCTCATCTGTTTCTTATTGTGACTTTTTCATCACATGCTACGTGTCTCTGATGACATGACATTCACGGCTTCCCTTCTGAGAACAATTTCACTTAGAATGATTATTTTGATATTATAGATGCATTACTAATGGTAATAAACAAAGTGTGAGTTTTCTAGACCTTTTACATTTCTACTGCTAATCTCTGCTTGAGAATTTATTGCAGAAAGGAAGCTCCTGCTTCTTTATTTACTGTCTTGTCCCATCATGACTTGATTGAAATGTGTTTTGTGCGCTGTGGATTTTTAAATCCTTCACTTCTGTGGATTCTTCCCACACAGCAATGCATCATACATTTTGCCAGATGGGCTAAAAAAAAAAATCTTTGTCCAGCAATTTTTTCTGGTTTTACTTCAGTTCAGGTAAAACTTCTTGAAGTTAGTGGGAGACGTGCATGAGTAAGGACTGAATAAAACTGAACAAGATCTTGAGAGATTGACTTCTTGAGGCCGAAATAACTGTTCTCTAGCTTTTTTCCTACCTTTATATAATTCCTAGTTTTTGTTGTACTGCCTCTCAGATGTAACAATAATACTCTGGTCTCAATGCTAGGCACTCACACATAGCCTGAAATTGCTTCAAAGCAATCTCATACCAAATCCACATTATATCTTCTTTAATGTATTCCAGTCTAGTTCTGAATAATCAAAACCTCCTATTTGTATTTACCAAGGTTTCCCCTATGTTTTCTATTTTATCTGCCCATCCATTTCACAGTGTAACTATTTTTCGATTGGACATATCTACTAATGTTGAAGGAATTAGTTTATTCCTTGTAACTTTTCCAAGTGTTGTCAGTAACAATCACATAGTATCAGTTTCTCTAAAGTCCACTTTTTATGTGACAAACCTGCAAAGAACAACTTCCATTGTCAATCTACTTTCAAATGTACTTGGCTATAATTAGCACATAACATAAAATAGCTAATATAAAGAAATTAACAGAATGAAGCATAATTGTACTTAACAAACTAACTTGAAGATTTAGTTTCCTTATAAATGAATGCATTGAAATTCACTTATACTACACCTTCTTAGGGTTTTCTGGAAAATATCGAGTACTATATCTTATGAAATTTTGTGAGAAATGGTATTTTTGTTCCAACACAGAAATCAATTTGGCCCCCAAATAATTTCATGGTCTTTGACCTCAGATGACAGTCCTGAGCATGGATTTTTCCCATTAGCTCTTTTACTGCAAATGGAAATATCATTCCCTTGCTGTCAGACTGTTATTGCCAAGGGCTGTATCTTGGCATGTAGGCAGCTACCGGTATGGGGAAATTTGCAAGTATAATTCTGTTTTGTCACCACTCAAATCACTGAACACAATCCATCTAAGAAAACAGAAGAATTTTAGGAAAGAGAGAAGTGAAAAACATCTAATATGTGCACATGTGAGTTGAATAACATTCAAATCTAAATTGAATGCATCACGTGTGACTTCTTTGTAGGTCACTTTTTGGCAGAAAAAAATAATTTTATACACAAAGAAAGAGCTGAATTTAAGATAGTATTTCAAAGCCTCACCCTTCACTAGGTGTATTGGGTTTGTGTGTCAAAGTTTTGGTAGAGTTTGGGCTATAGGAAGCTCACAGAAGTTTCCCCAATGTCCAGTGGAGCTGATGGAGCCACCTCCAAGACAGACATGCTGCTGCCCAAGGTTGTGCCCATCAGCAAGGGCAGCAACACCTCAGCGATAACAGAATTAAGAAGGGGGAAAAGTTCCACAGCACAATAGCATTTTCAGCCAAAGAGAGGAGTGAGAATATGTGAGAGAAATAGCCCTGCAGAGACCTGGGTCGGTGCAGAAGGAGGGGCAGGAGGTGCTTCAGGTGCTGGAGCAGATTCCCCTATAACCTGTGGTGAGGAAGCTGTGCCTCTGCAGCACATGGGGGTTCACGGGGGAGCAGATAATCCACCCACCTGCAGCCCTTGGAAGACTCCGTGCCAGAGCAGATGGATGCCCAAAGGAGGTTTTGACTCTGTGGGAAGTCCATTCTGGAGCAGATTCCTGGCAGGGGACTGTGGACTCATGGAAAGAGGAGCCCACGCTGGGAAAGGTTTGCTGGCAGGACTTGTGACGCTGCAGAAGGGACCACAATCCTGATCCTGAAAGGCTGCACTCCATGGGTGGGACCTCACACTGGAGCAGGGGAATAGAGTGAGGAGTCCTTCCCTGAGGAAGAAGGAGCAGCATAGACAACGTGTAATGAACTGATTGCAACTCCTAAATCCTGACTCCCTGCATCTCATGGCAGAAATAAGTAGAGAAATTGGGAGTTAAGCCCAGAAAAAGTGGGGTGGTGGTAAGGTTTTGTAAGATTTGGTTTTATTTCTGATTACCCTACTGTGATTTGACTAATAACAAATTAAGCTAATTTATCCAAGTCAAGTGTTTTGCCCATGGTGGTAATTGTACAGTGATATCCTTATCCTTAACCCACATATCCTTCATTATATTGTCTCTCCCCTGTCCACCTGAGAAGGGGAGTGATAAGGGGACTTTGGTGGGCACCTGGCTTTCAGACAGAGTCCACCCACCTCACTGGGTTTTGTCAACAGTATGGTTTACAATGCAATTCCACAGGACTAAGATCAATAGGGACAATTCTATACCTGTATATGGCTTTTTTTTTTTTTGTTTATTTGGCACAGCTAAAAATAGTTTATAAAGGACCCAAAATACACAGCCCCTCAGAGATCTTTGAGGAGGTGTCTTCTATCTACAAAAATCATTATTGCCATGTTTCATGAGTAAGCAGTGATATTGGTCTGCTGGGCAATACTCTTGCATCCCTGTATGCAAGCTCAGAACAGAGCACATGCCCTGGGAGCAGGGCTGTGCCTCAATGCTGCCTTGGCCAAATATTGGTGTTCAGCACCAGCATTTATCCACAGGCCACTGTGAGAGACTCATCACCTCCTTTAGGCCCTGGGGTGTCTGCAGGTGCTGGAATTTGTTCCCATAGCAGGACTGAAGCTGTGCCACTGTACAGCTTTGGAGTTTCCAGATTCCAAATTTCTAGAAGCAGATGGATACTTGACAGTGGTTAATCTTGGCAATGTGGTCTCAAAATCATTAATAAATTCCTTCCTGCTGGTAGGACTTGGCATGCTGGTGATTCCCTCAAGCCTTCCAGATCTGCTGTGGCACCTGTGTGTTTTGGACATTAATTTTTTGGTTTCTTCCAAGGTTTTGAAAATACCTTCTGCCTGGTATTATGCAAGGATATGTAGCTATTGATCCTGCTGGATTATTATTTACTGTCAAGAAGGACTAGACTCCAAGTGACTGCTTCCAACTATCCATTCTTAATGATGTGGATAAAGTAAGGAGAAGAGTTGAACGTGTCATTATGGATGTAAATTCTGAAATGTCTAAAAGTGACAGATTTTTCTTCAATCTTGTACTCTGAAAACCTCCGTTTCACTTTTGTCAGCAAAATGGTCATAGAAAAAAAAAAACAGGAAAAAAAATCAAATCCTTGGAACTGCATAATTTTTGTTCAAGAAAATGATATTCCAACTTTTTACAGTGGTCTTGAAAGAATTCTCAAAGGAATTTATGAGCAATCATATAACATTTTGGGCTCTGACAATCACAGAAGACAGGCTACATTTTGAAAAATGCATAAGGATACCCATCAAACTGCCTTGGCCCAGATGTTGATATTCACAGTGTGGCAAAGGGAGCTTTAGGAGCTGGGAATAGTATGCATGGATCTCATTCCTATATACCTCTGGCAGGTGGTGTGGTGTCACCTCATCATTGGACATCTGTTCCTCTTTCCCTCATGGTCTGTCATATCTGCAGATTGTACAGGAGACTACCTTTAATTCACATAGAGGCTTTGACACAGTGGGGCCCCAAATGTAGCTGACAGCTTCTGTGGTGATAGTGATTGGTTTTAAGGACAATCAGGTAGGAAACAAAATTAACTCAAAGACATTTATAGCTTTAAAAAGAAAAAAAGGAATAAAAACCCTATTAATGTAATCTCAGACTCTTGATTCTATTTCTCCTCTCCAAAATAATAGTTTTCAGCAGTAGGCAAGAACTTCATAGTAATTTAAGCTTGGTACTGAAGTAAAGATTGTCTGGTTGCAGGGACTGCTACAAAGAATTGCCCCTTTGACAGTATTACAGATCATTAGATGCCAATCTAATCGATCTATACTATGTAGGTATAGCAGTTTTAGCAGTAACAATAGTTCACAGGTAAGAGGCTGAGGTTCTTGGCAATCCCAAATGTGTCTATCATATTTTCAGCCATGACCCTGATACAGTACTAAAATGTTAATAGTGTTAAGAACAATTGAATCCTTACCTTATTACATATGGACTCATTTAAAAGCTCATTATTTATTTGGCAAGTACTTAGCATAACAAATTAATCTAAAGTGACACAGGAGAATAAAGTGGGTAACTCAAAATGAAAGCCAAAATGAAGATTAAGGAGGTAAGATCCCACCTATTTATACTGAACACTAGTAAAATATTTTGATAAATGGAAGAGTTTCAAATGACTGTAGAAAACTAAAGAAAAGAGAGAAGATCACAGGAAAAGACTAATTGAAATTTGAGAGTTTTTTTCCATTGGAGAAGGGTATAATATTCAGAGTTTCTATGGAATAGTTTTACATATAGTTATTTGTTTTGGAAAGCTACCTGGGAACCTTCCTTTACCTGGACAGATGTCCTAGTTAAAGCACTACAACAACATTTTCCTGTATTATTATTATCTTCCCTCATGTGTGGTAAAGGGACCAGAGCATCATCTCGGATTCTTCATCATTGTTCTCCCCAGAGTTTCAGAGGAGAGCAAGTGAAGTGACATAGGTGTATCATGACAGACGGCTGTGCAGCATGAAAGACAGATATGCATGTCCTTGGGGAAGGGAGAGAAGAGGAATCTGATTTGTGTGCTTCATTTTCACTTCAGCATGAACAACTCTGAGTACTCTTGCAGCATGTAGTGGCTGCAGCTGAAGAGCTGGAGGGTGGGGCATCTTCTTGAAACAGGGTTTGGAATATAAACTGTGTAAGTAAATTTTACTGCTTCATAATTTCATTGCTTGCTCACCTTGTTTGGGTCATAATTCAACAAAATATTTAAGTATTTCAAATAGGTGAGTGCTTCTATTGAATTAAAAATTAGGTATGTCCTTAAGAACTTTGCTAGTTCAAGGCTTTAATCATAAAATGGCATAAATGAGACACTGCAGCCATTTGTGTGAATCAGCAAGATTTACCTCTTTGAATCCTATGAACATCAGGGCACAGTTTCCATACAAGGCCTTTGAATTTATTATGAGATATACTTCATTTCAGGAAAGTGCAAAATCATAACCCCCGTGTCCCACATGGTATAGATCCATACAGAAATGAAATGGGTAAACTGGAGGTGCTCCTAGAAGTGTAAGACTGAATGGCTATACTTATGCATAGTAATTTAGGAGGATGGAGAAACCTTTAATTACTGTTAGGATGTTTAGATACTAAAAAACACATTCTATTTTTAGTTGAAGCATCAGAGATAGAGAGAACAAATTTTGCAATTTAAAGTAAATATAAATAGAATAGAAATAAATAGATAAACACAGATTAAAAACTTGAAGGGGTAATTTTAAACACCTTGGCTCAAGGAATGTTATCTAAGTTCTAACCAGTTGCATTAAAAGAAAAGCACAAAAGAGTGCAACTTTATATGATGACTCACAACAAAACCTTTCAACAGAACAGATTTACACAGCCACTTTCCTGTTAAATAAAATTAATAATTTGCTGCAGATGTATTTTAAATAAAAATATTCAGTCACAAGCAATTTGGAAAGAATATTTTATTCTTTAGGGAGAAAGTAAGAACAAATCCCACATAACAGTCAGTTGTATACCTTCAAGTAGACTTTGGGCTCACAGTAGTTGAAATGTTAAATTCGTGATGCTGGCATTTTAAAATGCAGAATTTCAAATTTGTGTTTCAAAGTTTAAGCTGTCCACTGTCAAAATCAATATAATGCATTAGAATTTTCTAGTCCCAGCCAGAATGCAAACTGATGCAGCTGCATAAGAGCACTGCACATGAAGGCAATAGATTTTTTGCTTTTCATCAGCACAGAGTGTGGCATTCTGAGCTATTTCCAATGCGTGTGTTGTTAGGCAAATGCAATATTTGCAAAGTAAAATTCATACAAAATATTGATTTTTCCAAATTCCCAGTAACTCAGTTTAATAGGAAAACAAACAAACAAACCAATCAAATTGTGGATTGGATAAAATATTATTATAAATTGGGACAATGAATTCTGAAGAATCAGAGGAACAGATTATTTGCAGCAGCCAGAGACCCATACATATTGTATAATTTTGTTTTGTTTTACGTTTGAACAGCCCATGACAAAACCTGTGGATGATTCTGAGCAGAATGACAAAAGAGTGAGAATATGACTAAATCCATACAAGAAAAATGTTTGATGGAACATACTTAATGTATCCATTTTTTCCACTGCGAAGCTGGCAGAAATCTAATGAATATCCTGACCCTACTCCAGACTAATGTGGGGCTACAGTAAACACATATATTCTACTGCAGGTGTTAAAATATATTTTGTTTAGTCTGTAATTCCTTTTCTTTATGTCAGTCAGGTAATAAACTACCTCAGGTGGAGAGCTGTGAGTCCAGTTTTCTGGCCATGTTGTTTTTCAAGACACCAACATCCATCAGCAGTTTCAGCTGCAAAAGGAAATGGAGGTGCTCAGTAGCCAGCATGGTTTTCTGCTACTTGCTCTGGCTTACATTAGGCAAGCTGAAAAGTTAATCATGCTTTCTGCCTGTTGCATGCAATCCCTGTGTATCGTCCTGCAGGGAGAGCTGAAGCTCCTGGAGCTGGAAGAATGCCCATTTCATCCTATTTCTATGACTACTGTTTTCATAATGATGTGATACTTACTGGAGAAATCAAATGCTATAAAACTACTTTCAGTATAGTAGCTTAGGGTGACATTATGGAAATAATTGTAGTAACCAGTTTTGAAATCTATAGTCATAATAACCTATATTTTGTAAAATTTTAGGAGTGTCAAATGCAGGACTGTTACAAAATACATGTGTTCTGCATATTTAGTTAATCAGGCATAACCTAAAATTTCCTTTAACATTAAAAAAAAAAAAAAAACCAACACAAACCCTCCCCCCCCCCCCCAAACACCATAAGAACGGTATGGACAGAAAAGTCTACAGAATTAAGCCATTAATTTTTTTTTTTTTTTTAAGTATGCAATCAGACAAAGAATAACCTTAATGGGAACAATCATACCCCACATTGATAATAAGAGAATAGTGAAATAACAAAAAAGCTGCAGCTGGTTTCTTGTTAACCATTTATATGTTGATATTTGTAAAGAGATGAATCAATTGGGCTGAGAATTCAGGGAATGAATGTCAATGGTAAACCAAACCAAACCAAACCAAAAAATGGAACTGTGAAAAAAAAAAATTAATATAGTGATAGGAAGAGATGCAACGAAGGAGGAATAAACAGGACTTAAGGAGATTTTTATCTAAAGGTTGGTAATCAGGAAGGGCTGCATTTCTCCACTGATCTTTGTGCAAACACTTTCC
This sequence comes from Acropternis orthonyx, assembly GCA_035583155.1. Taxonomy (NCBI): domain Eukaryota; kingdom Metazoa; phylum Chordata; class Aves; order Passeriformes; family Rhinocryptidae; genus Acropternis; species Acropternis orthonyx. The sequence continues at coordinate 15,039,467 of JAWWEU010000138.1, forward strand.
TAATATCTGTGAGGATTCTCTGTGAAAAATATGTAATTTTAGTTTGTGTCATCCTATGAGACTGCTGCCTGTGATCTGAAGAGTGACAGCACGTAGTTAATCTTCAGTTCTAATTTTCTTATCCACACATCTTCATTGCTATAAAACTTACTTGGGTTCCAGTAAGAGCTGTGCCATCACTGCAGTCCATTTGGATTCTTCTGGAGATGCCGATCATCTGAAATTTCTTGGAAGGCAGAGCTGGTTGGAATTTGGCTTGACTTAATTTCACTTTAATTTAAAGAAGATGAATGCTACCCCTTTAACTGATTCTAGCAAGTGTTTCCAGCAAGCTGCAGTTGCTTGTCAAGGGCAGGTTACAGAGGGAATCAGTACAGTACATTTTGTAAAAGATGCCACACTGGTTAGATTCTCTCTGTCTCTGAGGAACAAGTCATGCAGCTAAACAAACATTTTCACACTGCTTCAACAATATGCCTTTGTTGTGAACTCCTGGAAGAGATGTAAGCATCCTAGACAGTGGGTGGAAACACTGCTTTCCCAAGTCGTGAAAGTAGAGGGTCCAAGTTTGATTTTACCCAGCAGTGATTGTTAATGCAACCAGACACTCTGCTGTAATATGAAATGTCTTATATTTACCATTAGATCCTGCCTTCCATATTAAAAAAAACAATGCAAGATGTTATTTATACTGTATTTTCTAGTTTTTGGTGACTTTTCCTGGTGCTTGGGAGTCTAGACTGTCAGGTGTCCATAAAAAGCCAAGTAGTCACATGCAGTAAATCACACACAATGTCAGGATGCATCATATGTACTTTGCAAAAATTTGTACTTATGCACAATAACTCTGTTCATGCATAACTTCTCTTACTGGGAGTCCCCAATAAGTGTAAAATCTCCCAGAACCTTACCTAATACAGAGTGGAAAGCTTCTCCTTTCCTCACTGCAAAACGTGTTCCACGGTGTTTTGCAGCTGGTCAGAGTTGCTCAGTGGGCTCAATAGACAGGCCACAGAACTGTTCAGATCAGTTTCAAATTCATATCTCTTTTGAAACATTTGCCCTGCAGAGAGACCTCGACAGATCAGAGGGCTGGGAATCACCAACCCTGGGAAGTTCAACAAGGGGAAGTGCCAGATCCTGCACCCTGGATGGGGCAACCCTGGATCAGACTAGGGAATGAGATGCTGGAAAGCGGTGTTGGGAAAGGAACTTGGGGGGCCAGTTGGACATGAGCCAGCAGTGCCCTGGCAGCCAGGAGGGCCAACCGTGTCCTGGGGGTATCAGGCAAAGCATCGCTGGCTGGGCAAGGGAGGGGATTGTCTCACTCTGCTCTGCACTGGGGTGGCCTCACTTTGAATATTATGTGCAGTTTTGGTCACTGCAATATAAGAAAGATATTAAGCTATTAGAGATTGCCCACAGGAGGGTAATGAAGAGGATGAAAGGCCTTGAGGGGAAGTGTGTGAGGAACAGCTGAGGGCACTTGGTGTGTTCAGCTGGAGGAGACTGAGGGGAGACCTCATTGCAGGTACAGCTTCCTCATGAGGGGCAGAGGCACTGATCTCTGCTCTGTGAGGACCAGGGACAGGACCCAGGGAATGGCCTGGAGTTGTGTCAGGACAGGTTTACATTGGGTATTAGGAAAAAGTTCTTCCCCTAGAGGGTGGTTGGACACTGAACAGGTTCCCCAGGGCAGTGGTCACAACACCAAGGCTCAGAGAGTTCAGGAAGCATTTGGATGATAATCTCAGGCACAGGATGTGACTCTCAGGGATGCAGGGCTCAGGGTTGGACTCAGTGATCCTTGTGGGTCCCTTCCAACTCAGCATAGTCTGTGATTCTCTGGTTCTGTGAATGTCAAGAAACTACTGAAGTGTGTGTGGTCTCTTGACAGATGCTGTAGAGGAAATAGGAACCACTTTTGTCAAGGTGTAATTTGTAACATTTAAACAAATTGACATGTTTTTAGGACTTTACCATATGTTCCACACATTCCAGAAAGGGTCCTGTCAGTCCCCCAGGGGTGTGAAATACACAGTTTGGGATGATTTTCACTATCTTTCCTATTTAGGCCCTACCACTGATTGTCGTGTATTGGAAATTGAAATACCTGAAAAATTAAACACATGCACACTCTTCTCAAATCTATATTTAAAAATATGTGACTTGCCCAACAGGTTTTTGAGAGGAGTGCAGGAAAGCATGCCACCTTTACCATCTCCCAGATGCTACTACTTTATGGTTAGAATTCCTTTCATTCAAGGCTGATACTGTGAAATACCGACACCACTGATCAGGTTTGGTCTGAGGTGCTTAAATGAGGGAAGATGGGGTAATCTCACAGCATTTAGAAAACAGTGATGAAAATTCACTTCCTGCTTACAGGACATTCGTCACATTGACCTGGATTGCTCAGATATGCAATTTTCTTACTAAATATGAGCACCTGTAAGGCTAAACTACAGTGTTGAATAGCACTACATAATTGGCCTGTTACTCATAACTGAGTCTTATTTGTAATATTTATGATATATATGGACATACCATTGATTTCTCACAGACAATGGATTTTACTCTTGACTACTTTGAACAGTGTCTGTGAAATTAACACCACTTTTCAAACAGTGAAAGCAGTGAAAACTATTAGAAAAATGTTTGAATTTGAAAGTCTTACAATTTTTTTTTTTGTTTGAAAGAATATTTTACTTTAAAGTCTTAAAGTTTAGATTTAAAAACACTGGTTTTAAGACAAGAGAAAGAAACAAATTTTAGTAACCTTATTCAAGGAACTCTCAATTCTAAAAATTTTTTACATATTTTTTTAAATCAGAATTGCCTGGTTAAAAAAACTATAGATCACTTTATAGTTTTTATTACTTGATATGTTAAAACTAAAAAAATCAGAAAATTCTCAGATATATTAAAAATTCACTGGTTTTCTTTTCATTGCAAAATTAATAGATGCACATTTATACAAAATAAATATGCACATGTAGGGAAACACAGCCATTAGCAGATAAGATGAGCTCAAATTTAATTAATGACATTTAATGAATGACATTTATTTAGCTATATGATTATCAATTGAATGTTATTTTCTAGTAGAAAATTCTCATATCCCATCTGCTCATTATCACTTGGACTGCTATCTTTTATGTCTGTGTGAAAATTAAATGTACTTGGCCTTTCCCCACCCAGTTTCATGCACTGATAAAGCAGAGGTAAGAGTGACTTGGTTGTACCTACTTTGTAACCATATTTCAGAATTTAGTCTTGATTTCTCGTCACTTGCTTCTCTTTCAGACTACAATTTTTTTCCTTCCTTCCATACCTAGAAGCTTTAATGTATTTATAGTATCATGATACTTGTATTTATTGTCATTATGACAGTATTTCAGCTATGGTTTTGTGTAGTTGAGAACATACCCAGGTATTGCATTATTTGATATCAGGTTACAGGGCGGGCATCTGTATAAGGTTAAATTGAAAAAGATATGTAGAATGAAAGTCCTTTTCATTGTGCATTTGTTTAGCTGTGTTATTATCTTTGTTTCTGATTGCTCTTTGTACTCCTCCTGATGCTTGTGCTCCTAATTCTTTGTTGTGACCATTCATTGTGAAGGATAAAATAATGACTGAAAAGACATAATTCATACTTTGTCAGTCATTTGCTCTAATTTCCACTCAGAATAAAGAGAAATTTCTCAGGTAATTGTTAAATAACTAATTCTGAGATACATTTGTACTGCTGGTTTAGTACAGACCAGCATTAGAGCTCTCTGACGTCTAATTGATTAGTAAATTACTTCATTGACTCTCTTAATGGTTGAATGAACTCAAGGTCTGCAATTTCTTAATGAATGAAGGCATGGTCTTTATCCCATGGAACATTAAATTCTGACTGATACTACAAATGAATATCAAAGCCAGAAAGTTTTATAAAGACTTTACTAAAGTGTAAGAATAAATAAGCATAATTTAAGAGTGTTCTTTGATTTCAAGCTGGCTATCATTTTCCTCTTTATGGTTTTGTGGTAGATGTGAGTTATCAGGAGGAGTAATGAAGGTGAAAACTTGATTAGTAATTTTGCAAAGGTGATCTGTGACAGAAGGAGCTGAATCAAAGCTGACATCTAGGGCTTGGGAAGGGCAGGTGTATAGGAAATATAACTTGTCAGAAATACAGGTAAGGGTTTAATGGTGTAGAATTAGATTGTCAGGAAAAAATGTGGGCACTAATCAGAACAAATTAAATCTGTGCACCTGTATATTTGCAGTTTTTAGATGGTATGTTTAAAGTATGCAGCTTAGTGGGTAATTACAGTGAAGTGCCCCATGACACTGTGAGGAGATCGGGTGGCTGAAGCAACTGGTAGGAAGAATTCTGTAGTATTGACTGGAATAGTCAATAGTAAATTCAGTGAAAATTGTTTCCAGACTAAGTTTTAGTAGTCAAGAACTTCCTTCTGATATATAAATAGAACTGGCTTTTTCTTAATGTCAGTTTGTGCCTAATTATTGTGTGCAACCTGACCACTAATCCAATCAGTTTTAGCATGGTCAGCAACTTTACTCCTGGCAGAAGGAGATGGAATTTTTCCTAGCAAATTTTTTACCAAACAGCTTAAAGTTCAGTAAAGCTTAACTTACTTCACAGGTCTTTAGATCTGTGAATGTCAGCTGTGTTGGAAGCTGTCACTGATAGACAATTTTCCATTAAATAAACAGGCTTCAGAATTAGCAGCTGCAGGCACGATAAATGTAAATGACGGAGTAAAGACTGCAAAGGTCCTTTTAAAGTACATATGCTTGGTTATTTTTTTCTATAGAGCTTCCAGCTTTTTTTCACATGTCAATTCATCTGCCTTGGTTTTGTTATAGCTCTCCATGACAATAACTATTATAACTGGAGTGGTAAAACTTTCTGTTCTATCTCCTCTCATCCATGTGCTCACAAATTCCATTTTGAGCTGACATTTTTTACATACTTGGTCTCTGTCCTTTTCAGTGCAAATTTTCAATACAGTGCTCATGATAGTCACTGAAATGTACATGATTTATTTTTCCTTGAAAGAAAATAAAAGCATTACGGTAACTTAATCTTTGACATGATAAACTTTGTATGAGGATGAAGACTAGTGGACAGGGGTCAAGACTTTGGAGCATGAATGATTTCTGTATTTGGACTGTGACAACCTGTCAGAAACTTGTACAGGATGTGAGGAATTGCCTCTTGCCATCTTTGTGAAATGTTCAGTTAAAATAGTCTTTCTTGCTTTGCTTTGTCCTCCTTTTGTATAGTACACTCCAAGATGTGTGGAACACTCGGTTTCTCAAGCTCACAGCTTGAGTTTTGATTTGTTTAATTACAAAATCACTATTAATACAGTTGTGGGAGACAATAATATTAATAATAATAATAATAAAAGTATTCAAAGCACTAAGTCTTGTAAGGAAAAGTCATTCTGTTTCTCGGTAGTACAGATGAAAACTGTGGAGATGTTTTATGAACACCTCATTCTACTTAATATATGTAATTTGAAACACTAAGTGGAGTTTGCTTTTCAGATGCTTTGCATGATAATGTACATTTCGACAAATAAACATTGACTTCTTCAAAGCAAGGTTCTGAACTAAAGCCAGCATGTCCCATATGATGGACTAGTTCCTCCAGTTGGAAGTTACAAGGTTTATTATGGAAATTTCACCTGAAAAAAGTTACCAGATTCTCTCAATTTAACCTATATTCTTTCACATGTGTTGTTATGTTCCTTTGTTAGAGTAGGTTAGGTAGGGATGTAACTGCGAGGCAGCACTCCCCAGCATGAGGAAGAACATTCCCACAGTCCTTCACCAGCCCCAGGAGCAACACATCAAATTCCTCCTGACTGTGGAATCAAGACAGACACAGTAGAGCAGGAAGAATAGAGTTTGTCCTGCTGCAGAATGTGACAGTCAAGCACAGGGCTGAGCAACAGGAGCCCCTGGACATCCCTGATTCCATCAGTTGCTTCACCTGGCAACCCTTAATTCACAGCTGGGCTCCGTTGTGGCCCAGCTGAAGCCTGTTCCCCAGATATATAAGCTAGTTTTAGCAGTTGTAGAGCTAAATGCAACTGGGAGTGGTTTTTCTATTCTTCAGGAGCTGTACTGGGAAGTGAAGGTTTGTACATAATCTCTGAGGTTTATTTTTATACTGAAGTAGTTCCGTGGTATTGTACCGCAAAAAGAAGAGGCTTTAGTTTATTTGTTTAGCTGCTGATGCCTGCTTTTGAATGATTTAAAACAAATAACAAAACAAACTCAAAAAAAAAAAAAAAAAACCAACAAAAAACCCTGCAGCTTTGCTAGAGTTTTTTAGGGTAAGGTTTATTCTGATATATGTTACAATTCGTTGCTATTTAAATATACGTGTTGTGCAGGACAACCTGACAGTTTTATAAGGTAAAAGTATTACTGTATTGAGGTCCTTGGATTTTGTACTCTAGAAGTGAGAGCTGTAGGGAGGAAATCTTTTTCCTAAGTTTGTTGAGATGCTTTAAGGAGTAACTAAATATCCAGAAAGGCTAGAGTGTGTTGTTGTCTGTACCCAGATGGGTATGCAGGTAGTGCTGACTGGTGTACACAGTTTCTCTGTATAATTACCTCAAAGCCGAACTATTGAGCCTTAATATTTTGGAGGCCAACTTAGGTAGCTAAAACAGATTTATTAATATAGCTGTGAAAACAGAAAAGATTTCTGTGATGAATGTTCATTTTTGTTATGTGAAGTTACTCAGTGTGTTGGGAAGGTACTTGTTGATGATTTCACAACACATTTCAAGGCTATTGCTGCTGCAAATTAATGTGTCATGTTTTTCAAACTTCAGTATTAATCATGCTTCCTTTATCTTTAGAGACATAAGTACTCTTATGACTGACTACCATTTTTATTGAATGAATTTAGTATAGTCTGACCTCAAATCTTGGTGGTTTTCCTTGGAATTTAGATTTGGAGTAATTAAGTAGTAATTTGTAAGAAATAAGTTTGATTACTGCCTTATAATTTTGCTTTTTCTTCTTTTAAGAAGTAAAATTGTGAAGAATAAGTAGTACTTTACTACTTAATATTTTTTTTCAGTAAAAAAAGAATGAAATGTTTGTATTACATGGACTGTAACTGAAAGACCTTTATATAAGAGACGTTGTCTCTATTTTGTAGCCATGGGATCTTATAATCTTGAAGAAGTAGCTTCCTCTAATCTCTAAATAAATAGTCACATATGGTTATATTTTGCATTTTTGCCATATTTATTGTGCATTGCTCCAGGAATGTATTTCTGTAGAACGTGTGCTTGGGCAATTTAAATCAGATGTTATTGCATTTTTAAGGTAATGTAGTAAGATTCTTAGGAACAGATGAAAATATACATCATGAGAGGTTTGTTGAAATATCAAGGGGAGAAGGAGAGGCTGGAAAATTGTAGATAATACTAGTAAAATAGATAGTTTAAAGATTGAAAGGGTAAAAAATACTATTTAGGCCAAATAATTTCATTTAGTTACTTCTGTAATTAAATTTTTATATAAGCAAATAAATGTACTGAGATCATATAAATGTGGTTTGTGGGAATGAATGGATTGTTCTGGAGAGAGTGCATATTAACATTAGTTTTTGTATTCTCTCTACTTTAGAGAAATTAGTACAAATAAAAGCTTCTGCCAGCTCTCCTCTGGTACTGCAGTTAGGTAGTAAATTTCCCATGGAAGAGGATGGACAAAAAGCCTAATGTTTGCAGCTTTTTTCCTATAAGTAACCCTGACACCAATAAT
>JAWWEU010000138.1:15047291-15099560 GCA_035583155.1 Acropternis orthonyx
ATAATCAAAATCTACATTTTGAATTGCTTCTCATTTATTTAAAAAATATCCTTGGTGACCTTCAAAAATGTGAAATGTTGCCTCAATCTGTCTCCAGGAAGTTCCTCTCATTTGTGGTCCCTGTCTTTTAAGTTTTGAAGAGATTTAGGATGAGGAATTAGGCTTGGAATTAGTTGAACACTCGGGATAGAAGCTAGGGATCAATGCCAGTTGTGTTCTGTTGGTAAAGGTAGTGGGAGCTGGCACACATGCTCAAATGTATAAACTGGATAATGGGAGGGAGCAGTAGTTTTGGGGTGGAAGTAGTGAATTGGTTGGGAACAATGACACAAGGTTGGTTCAGAATCTGGTCACTGAAGTTCAGCAGGAGGATTGTTGTGGAGGTGCTGACCATGATGCTGGATTTGTGTTAAGGATAGACCTACTTCTATATGGTGTAAATTTGTTTAAATTTTATGGCTCTTGACTGTGGACCATCAGGTTTTCCAAGTTATAGTGGTGTTTAAGAAATATGTATAACTAAAGTTTCCCTTGTTTGAGTTACCAAACCTGACCTTGCTTTGCAGTCATTTCTCTATCTTGTTGTATAGGAAATTAGGGTCCTTTACCAACTTCAGAGCAGTGTTTTCTAAAAGTACCTCCCTTGCTAAAGATTGTTTTCCCAGGCTGTGCACCTGCTCACGTAGAATGGTGCTAGAAGTGCAATAGAGCTCTGCAACAAGCAGTGGCCCTGTTCTCCCCTGAACAGCATGTTTCCTTTCCCGGCTGTATTGGACTAGTCCTCTATCTCTTGCTGGCTGTGAACGAGCTGCAAACCAGCCACTGTTCAAGCTTCCTAGACTTTACAAGGCGTAGCTGAAGGAAAAGAGGAAAAGCAGCTTATCCCACACAGCTGCCAGCTTGATTCAAAGGGAAATACTGTACCAGTGCTGTGTTGGTGACTGCTATGAATCTAATGTTCCCTTGTGTTTTCCTTCTGCTTTATATTAGTTATTCAAGCAGCCAGACTCAACACTTCGGTGAATAAAAACTATTGTTCTGTGCATGTATATCTGGAAAATGGGCTTTTGTGTTGTAATTATACTTTAAAATGCTGTTTGCAGGTTGAATTTATATTAATTTTAAAGGTAAGTCTGAAGAACCATCTGCTCGCACAAAAACAGCCAATGAAATTATATTTCTCCTTTGTACTCCATCAATCATCCAGCTAAAAATGCAAGTGGATAAAGGGAAAAAAAAACTACTTTGAGCAGATTTTGTATACTTATGTGATATGAGTGTTAATGTTGCATAAAAATCTGTTTGGGGCATAGTCTTAGAGATACTTGGTATATACGTTATTTTAATATTGTTAGAGATATTTGGTATATACGTTATTTTAATATTGTTTCACTCAAAACTGTGAACAAATGAATTGGGGGAAAAAAACCCCACAAATGCAAAACAAAACCAACCTTAATTTTGCCTTACTTTATCTGAAAATGAAAGTATTTTTTTATTCTTATTTAAGAAAAAAAGAAAATCAACAGTTCTAATACTGTTTAGGGGTGTGGTTTTCAATGCCACACCCCAAAGAAAGGTCTGCACAAGCTAAACTCTCACTCTGCAGATGTTCTCCACTGCTGCACCACCCAAACCAAACAGATTCTCTTGTGCTGCCCATGTGTTCTAAGAAAAGACTTTAGTTTCTTTCACTTCTAGGTGGAAGTAGGGATTCAGAGCTATAGGTAACAGTGACATACGTTCTGTAACTGATGTGTAGAGGTGATACATTTGGAGAGGTACTGAGGGTTGCCAGCTATTTGTAACCCTCAGCCCCTCAACGTACTTAAGCAGAAAAGCAGTGCCTCGAGGATATTGCCTCTTGGACTCCATGGGTTTTGCAGTACAGGAACAGTGCAAATGGGAATGCAGCTGAACCTGTGCAAGTGTCTTCGCAGCATTCAGAAAGTCTAGAGTTAAACTGACTCCTTCAATGTATATTCAAGCTTCTAATGTGCAAGGCTATTTCCTGGTAGTGGTTAATTCTATTTTTTTCTGAATGTAGCTGTTCCCAAGTCTGGTTTAATCTGCCTTTCAGTATATCATACTTTTATCTTATTGAGAGTTGGGGGGGGAGGGTTGGGTTTGGAGGTTTGTTGGGTTTTTTTGGGTTGGTTTGGTGGTTTCTGTTTTTTGTTTAGAGTTTTGTTGGGGTTTTTTTTGAGTATATTTACAAAAGGAAAAAACAAAAAAAACCTCTTAACCTTTTCCTCCCAGCTTGCTCTCCTTGAGGGTTTTGAGTAAGCTTCACTTTGAACTTCTTGCATTGATGTCTTTGGAATATAGAATACTGCCAAATAATGATAAAGATTATGTAAAGCCTAAGCATTTCAAGATAAACATAAACAGGTATTCAGTGTTGCAGGTTGGATCCATATTCACATCTCCACTAAATGCTTCCTTGAAAGTTAAATGAGAAATTAAAGGATACAAACATTACAAATTTATTATCTCTTGCAGTAGCAGATTGCTGCTGGAAAACTTCAAAATATGCTTTTCTACTATTCATACTAATCTTCCCCCTCCCTCCCCACCCCTCCCCCCAACATATAGCTCCCCCAAGTATAGAAGACTGAAATCATTAAAATGTTTTTTTTCCCCCTACTTATGTTCAGTATTGCTTTCAGGATATTTGGACTCCAGTGGAAAACTTTTTATAGGAACATGCTGGGCGTTTGATTTTAAAGCAAACGTTTCCACTAGTTTTTTAATGTTAAATTTCTGCTAGCTCTTGACACACCATCCTGTTAGTTTCTGCTTCAGGGAGGTTGGATTTAAACTGTACTGTAATTCCAAGTTGCTGTTGTACTATCCTATTGTTGATGGTTTGATAGTGGGTATAATGGATTATTCTGTGCATATCTACAAAAAAAGAGTGGAAATGAGATAAAGGAATGTGTTGCTTGTAACTACTTTTCTCCCCTGCTTATGCTGATGTGCCAAATTGATGGAGTGCCAAGGAGTGCATAGATTAAGGTTTCACTAGCTGAGTTGATCTTTATTAAAAATATGTTCTGATCCTTCCTACACATCTTATCAGAAGGGATTTGCATTAAAACCAAAAAAATCCAGAGATTAAACTCAGCAGAACTGACCTTTATGGTCACAGGCAGAGTATGGACTGAGAGCAGCCCTGAGGAGAAAGACTTTGGGGTGTTGTTGGATGGAGAGGCTGGACATAGCCCAGCAATGTGCCCTGGCAGCCCAGAAAGCCAATGGTGTCCCGGGCTGCATCCAAAGCAGTGTGAGCAGCAGGTTTTGGGGAGGGTGATTCTCCTCCTTTACTCTGCCCTGGTGAGACTCCACCTGGGGTCTCCAACACAAGGACATGGACCTGTTGGGGCCCTCTGCAGAGGAAGCCATCAGTGGGCTGGAGAACCTCCCCTATGAAGACAGACGTGAAAAGTTGTGTTTGTTCAGCCTGGAGAAGAGAAGGTTCTGGGAAGCCTATAATACTTTCCAGTACCTAAAGGGGCTACAAGAGAGCTAGAGAGGGACATTTTACAAGGACATGGAGTGACAGGACAATGGGGAATGACTTCAAAGTGACAGAGAATAGGTTTAGATTACATGTTAGGAAGAAATTCTTTATTTTAAGGGTGGGGAGGCACTGGAACAGGCTGCTCAGAGGTTGGACACCCCATCCCTGGAAGTTCTTGATAGCTAGAAGTATGTAATACTCCCATCTTTTAACATGATGGTTCCAGCTCACTGAAGCAAACCGGTTTGTCATTGTATTACTGGGGCAGGGGTGCAAGCAAACTCACTCCTCCCATGGTCCCCTTTCCCTGCCCTCCCCCCTGACCAAAAAAAAAAAAAAAAAAAAAAAAAAAAGTTTAAAAGTACTAGTATTGAGACAAGCAAAAAAGGGGGTTGTCTGAACCAGATCAGCAAGAATTTTCTATTTGCTCATCCTTGTTTTTTGAAACCCCTCATTCGTGGGGATGGCTTCTGTACCTGTCAGCAGGATTACTCCATGCATGAGTAACAGGCTGATTTGTGGACCCAATTCTGTTAAGGTGTGAAATATCTTTTTATCACAGTTTCTTTTCTCGCTCTACAAAATATCCTACAGATCTTTTGAAGCACAAATATGATATAGATTCTGAATGGCTCTGATAGTTAGGCAGGATGGATACTTCTTAAAAGACTTTGAACTATGAAATGACTTCTTCTGTTGTATATATTTGGCTTCCTGAGAAGGTGTTACTTCAGTGATGTGATACAAGCATTACTGTGAATGCTGAATCAAATTCTACTGGGCAGTTTTACTGTCTTATACTTCCTTAATTCCCATATATCCACCTCTGTGTTTTTTGATTGTGGCATTTGTTAATTCAGTATAACCAGTTAGACACTGTTTCAGTGTCAATATAAGCATAGGATATCCTAGTCTAGAGAAAATTCAGAGCTTTTGTTGCTAACGGTGCTGTTGCATAAATTGCAAAAGCAGTTAAGAAGCTGATGATCCTGGAAACAATTTTCTGAAAGAGACTGAGAATGAGAAAATATTGAATATATTTCTCAGTCATTTTGCCACACTAAAGTCTGGAAAAGCAAACATTTTCCTAGCAGATGTATCTACTTTGTATATGTAAGTTATGTATGTATATAGTATATCAAACAAGCTATTTACAATGGAGTAGTGATGGATTGTGTTTCCCACTCTAGTCCATAGGGAATGTACACAAGTATGTATGTACCCAAGCAAGTTTGTTTAATGTTTCACTTAGTATATGAGGTACATCCTCTATGAAGGGCAAGAAATATTTTAAAAGAAGAGCAAGATTTGCCAGTCTCATGATCTGACACTACATCTCACTACCCTGAAGCCTGTATTTCGTGTTTGATAGGTGCTGTGCCTGCATTGGAAGTCCATAAAGTATGCCATGATCTCATCTCCTTCATGATGCATATATCAGATATATTTGACAAAATCCCCATTTACTTACATCTAGCATGTGAAAATGGAAAATAATACTGCATTGAAGATGGAGATTTTTTCCTGTTAACGGGACTCCATACTTCTTCTGCCATTAAAGTATCTTCTCCAGGGTTCTGCTATTAAAATGTTTACTCCACTTTTCATGTGAGCCCCATTGCTCCTAAAAGTACTTGATTCCTTTAAGTATGTGCTCTTGACTAGCTCCATCAACTACCAAAATTCACTGGATGTTTTTCTCACCATGTATCAAGTTTGAGAAAAGCTGAGCAGCTCACCAGCAATGAGGTGAGCTGAGGTGGTGTTTATTTCCTTCAGAAAAGTTTGGCAGTAAAGGAAAATGTCTTCATTCTAGATTCCTTATTTAAATAAGGGTATGCTCAATCCAATTACATGTTGGAGCTCTCATCAGAGTAAAAGACTGAAATTAGATGTCTTATGATGTACATGAGGAATCATTTAGGGTCCATCAGTGATACCAGTGAAGCTGATGAATATTTGCTGTTGACTTCAGTGGGAGTAAGGGAAGGGGGCCTGTGTAATTTATAGTGAGATTCTTAATGCAGCAATTTCCTTTCATCTCAGTGCAATTACATTGATCCAGACATCCAATTGCTGCATGCTCTCCTTTATTAATGAGTCGCTGACCTCAGCAAAGATTTTTAGTCTATTTTGACTTCAAAAATGTCATTTTATGCAGTCTGTAATGTTTCTACTCTCTTATTCTCTTACATGTTCTCTGGAGTATTAGAGAAATCAGTAACAGTGACCTTTTTGCCCTGTGGATTTCATCAGTGTAATAGGGTTGAATTTGGAAGGAAACAAGACTTAAAAATTTAGAAATGGAAACAACATTGTCTCTGGTTTGTTTGGGGTTTTTTTGGTTGTTTTTTTTTTTTTTTTTTTAATGAGATGGACTCTCATTGATCATTATGCAGTCTCTGACACAGCTAATAGTTATGATAGCCTTAATTTATTTGGTTATATCTACAGATCCATAATAACAGCCATGTCCCAAACACACCTTTCTATTTTGACTTGATCATTGCTAGTGTTGTGCTATTGCTCTTACTGGATTTATAAACTGACCCTGCAATAACATGGGGAAATTGCATATAGTGGATTGGTAATATGCAATTTTCTTCTAAGCATACAAGTATTTTAAAGTAAATTTTTTTCAAGAGAGTGACTTCAAACTGTTCTTCAGATCTAAATGTTATGTGGAAAGGGTTGTTTTGGATTATGGTTCCATTTTTCAGGATATTGATTTAAAGATAGTATTAGGTTGACTAATGATATGTCTCTAGTTATCTCCATGAGACTTGAATCCTGGTCCTAATAACAGAATTTTTTCTCTCTGAAAACCCTAATTCTATAAATAACATATCATACTTCCACTGAATGAAGACTGTGCACAATGAACATGCTAAATGTGTGAATAAGGTCCAACATCTTAAAAGACAAAGGAGCTAGAACACAAGCAAAAGATGGAGTATTCCTGTCCCTATTTAAAGGAAAGATCAGATCAGCTTTATCAAGGGTCTTAATAGCAGCACTTTGATAAACTCCTTATAGCCTAGAATCTTGTAGTCATTCTACATTCTAGTTCTAGTGGAACAGATTTAAGTTCTTCTCAAAATATTCTTTTTGGTAGTTAGTAAATGTTTTTGTATTTGTGTTGTGTGAAGATCCAGGAATAAATAAGTTTAGTGCACATATCTACAAACTAATTGTAGTAGAGCATTTACAGTTTTGACTAGAAAAAGAATGGATTCAGAGATAAAATTTCCAAATGTGTAACAAGATGCTCTTTAACAGAAACAAATCAATCTACCTGCTGCCAAGATACTCACCAAATAATAATATAATTTTTTTCTTCCACTTAGTCATAATTAAGTTAATCATAGTAGTTAAAAATATTGAATAATGCTATAACTTTAATGTTCTGCCTGACCTTCTACCCTTGCTACAATAGGACAGCCAATCAATTTTTAATGAGCACTTTGCAGGAATGACACCTTCGGGATTAACAACTCGAAGGACATATAGAGAGTAGTGCATGGTAGATGTGACTGGGTTTGTGTCCAAAGTAATGTTAAATGATACAAGAAGAAAGCAAATGCAAATTGCAGCTGAATTAAATTAATACAAATTGGTTATTTGTGTGCCAGATGTCACATTGGAAATTTGGAAGCTGTGGTAAATATGGCCCATTATGAAGCATGTATTAAATAGGGTTTAAAAGAATAGGGCTGATGTCTGCTGGCTGACATATTTCTTTTGGGGGAGAACTCTATATTATGGAATTTCTTTTTCAGATCTTGTTCTTTCAACTTAGGAGAAGCTGGGTTTTGCTCTGCATTTGGAAGGTGTTATCAATTTGAAGGTGTCAGCTCCCCTTTGAGTTGCATGAGTTTTTAAATATTTTTGTTTCACTCCTGATACATAGACAGTGGAAGAACATAATCATCAGCATCTGGTACAGAGACCAGTACAAGACTTTGGATTTTAAGAGGAATATAATTCACCTGGCCTATCTTTACCTGTACTATGAATGCAAGTAGTGCCGTTCCTCCGTGCATCCTCCTGTGAGATGTGAGAACCAGCAGCAACTCTGGGCTAGCTAGTGCCCTGCTCTAGGCTTCATAGAAGTCAGGAGCCCTTTTCTTAGATGCACAGCAATGATACGTGGCAGTATCTTAATTTTTCCAAGACCTGCTGAATATCTAATGATATCATATTCTCAAAAACCCCCAAAAAACCAAAAACAACAACAAAAAAGACTGATCTGGCACAGCACCCTGATTTGGTTCTGATACCTGTTTCAGAAAGGTGAATTACTGCCTGAGCTGGTAGTGCTTTGCTTTCCATTTGACCCCCACTTTAAGTACTTTTACTGTTGAGGAATACATTCAGTGCAGGTATCTCAGGGTGCAGCTGCAGGTTGAGCTCTGTGTGGGAGCCCCAGGAAAGAAGCCTTGAACTGCCTTGGCATAACAAAGTGCACCTGTGGCTCAACCACACGAGTGGACCCTCAGAGAGGGCAAGAGTTGATGACCCCCGGGCTCCTGCACCCTCAGACTGGCAGGTTATAAAAGCCCAGGGATTCCTCTGTTCAGGGTCCTTCCCTGGAGGCACCAGCCCGAGCTGTTATTTTGGGCTTTTGTTATTGAATCAGGACCAAATTCTTTGAAGGATCTGAAGGTCTGGGGCTCTGCTCTGGAAAACCTGGGATCAAGCTGGTGAGGAAACCTGGTGTGACTGAGTGTGGGATGTGCAGCTCAGGTGGTGTGACAGTGACTGACAGAGCAACTCTGGCTTGGCTGAACAGGAAAGGTTCCTTAACATTATGTCAACCCTACTATGATTTAACTCTACTTTCTGTATTGCCACAGTGGTTTTCATTAATAAGGATAAGGCAAGGCCTTGGATCTATTCTGTCTACCATATCTCCTGGAGATCAGTTTAATTGGGTTCATATAAAATGCAGCTAAACAGCTGTGGTGAAGCTTGTTATTATTGCCACATATTAGTGTTTCCAGGCCTCCTCATATGGAAAAGTAGCCAGTTTTCAGTTGGAGTTATTACATTCCAAATGTTTACTTAGCATAAAATCCACCAGTGTGAAGGATTGCTTGGGTGTGACAGATGGTATATTCTGCAATGTGTAAAATCAGTTTGGGGTCAGAATTGAATCACTTAAAAAGGGTGTTTTCAGGGGGTTTTTTTGGTTTGTTTTTTTGGGGTTTTGTTTCGTTTTTTGGTTTTGTTTTTTTTTATCTCTTAGGTGATTGGCAGATTTTTTTCAGTCCACATTTCCCGCCCCCCCCTTCAGAATTTTTATTGCTTTAACACAGTTCTTATGTATTGTCATTTTTGTCTGAAAATATTATTTTTTTTTAAGTTCTTGGGTTTTTTTTCCTCTGTTGTTGAGGAGAATTCTCTTCGGATTTATTTTTATATACCTTGTGGACAATCTGAATAACTTTTTGGGCTGTATCTGTCTTCTGCCTCTAATTAAACATACCAGGCTGGAAAGAATCAAAGCAAAACTTCAAGGGAAAATTAAAAATGAGAACTGTTTTGGATCTGACTGGTTAATATATCTAGTTAAACTAGCTGAGTGAACAAGCTATTGCTACCCACGGAGCAGAAGGACCAATTTGGTGTGGAAAGGTATTTCAAGGTGACTTCCTTCTCTAATGGGAAACAGGAAAGTAATTTATTGATTGTGGAACATGGAAAAACTTACTGTTGAAAAAGAGACAGTTTAATGGATTAAACTGTGATTAAACTCAGCACACACCTTCTGAGCTTTAATTTCACTTTCCAGTTTATATTTTTATACTGTATCTGAAGGAGAAGCCAGGTGAAATTCAGTTATATTTTTCAAAATAAACCAGTTAGTCTAAGCAGATCAAGTTAGAAACCAGAACTCATTTTATTAGACTATCACAGCTATAGTAGCACCACCCTTGAAAGTATTCAGCCTTCTGTCTATTTGAAGATGTCTTTGATTTGTTTGTGAAGTTAGCACTTGTTCTGAAGCAAGTAAGCACTTATTTTAATGGGTTTTTATTGCTGGTACATAATCCTAGACATTGACACCTAATATCCTGTCTCACTTGTCTATTTTTGACACTTTGGCCTTCCTGCAAAGATCTGTATGCCACAGTGAGGGCTCTTATGGCAGACCAGCTGGTGATCTGTCCAGCACGTATTTCCATGAAGTGCAAACCTGTTTTTAGGTTTGGGTTTGTCCAGTCACTGCATGGCAGGGGGCTGCACACACATACTTGTGTGAGGCACTAAGTGTGTTTCAGTGTATTGTTTGTAGCTGCTCTGTTGTTCAATTGTGGGTTGGCAAATATCAATAAATAATTGTGAGTGTTCAGTGACATTACAGTTCCACCTTTAGACTCTTAAACAGGCATATATATCTGCCATACCCTAAAATAAGGTGTTCTTTTAAGTGTTTAATTTGTGATTAGGAGATATTAATAATAAGTAGTATCTCCCAATAGAGTGCACCAGTCATTAGTTACATAAGCCATGGCTATAGCTTGTCATAAATCACTAGCTCCTACAGCTCTTCTTTAAAAAGTATGTGCAGCATGATATTTATGAAAGAAATAAGAAGACTTAAAACATCTGTTAAACATCTACTAGCCATTTATAAGTGAACATTAAATCCAAAGAAGGCTTGATAAATCTTCCTTCAATGTTTTGTTCATTATACCATTATGATTTCTTGTTTTCTGTAACACACCATTTGCAGAATGGTTGTAGAGAAGTGTTGAATGATTTGACTTGTCCTCGTGGGCCTGTTGCAGACTTGATATTATTATGACTGAGAACTTTTTTGCAGAGTGTTTTACTGTTACTTTTTAATATTTTTTCATAGCTCAACTAGTTCTTATTGCCTATGTAATGTATTTCTAGAATTGAAATGCCTTTAAGAAGTATATATATTTTTTTTATTCAAGGAAAATAGTTTGATTGGAAATAAAGATAAAATACCAACTTTTATTGTTAATGTTCAAAGTGGACTGCATGTTAACTAAAAAAAATTTTTTTGTAACAAAAAAAAAAATTAAAGAAAAACTCCTACCTATTCTGACTAGCTAAATTAAAGTTATGTAATTAAATACCACTATTGGAATGATATCTCATCTGGTGCTTAAATCTGCCTTTTGTTAGCTGAGAGGAATTTCTGAGGATATCATATTTCTCTGAATGCCATGCTTTGTACCAGTTTAACTTGTTGAAGGGAAGAGGGGGATGTGTCAGGCATATTCAGGATGATGCAAAATTATACATTAGCACAGTGCAGAACAGAGCTAGTGAAGCAGAGTTTCTGCCCTAGAGTCTGCTTCTCTAGCCTGAGTTCAGAGATTCTGATGTGGCATCTTACAGGGGTGATTCTGTGTCAGCAAGAGGAAATCCCACTTAATTTTTGCACTTGAGATTAGAGTACTTGTTTCCATGCTCAATTATTTCAAGAGTGAACTGAAGAGACCAGCTTTCTGCTTAAGAACTCTGTAGTGAGGTCCTATTCTGTTTTTGAAGGTACTGCTTATAGATTACCTTAAGTGTGAGGTATAAAGTGTAGCAGTACTGTTCAGAACACTTGGGAAATTCCTCTGCTGGCATATTGCCATCACCTGCATCACCAAATAATCTCATTAATATATAATGCACCATGTGCATGAACGATATTTCAATATCCTGTCTCTTTTAGAGTATAATGTGTACACATCACTGCATTTGTGTATACTTTACTATGATATACTCATTTCTGAACAGCAGCATTTGAATGATGTTCCCAGCAGACTCTGCATAAACAGTGAGCAGCAGAGTGGCCCTAGGGCAAAGTGCTGAGACATAATATTAATGTGCCTATGTTCTGACATTTAGCAAGTGAGTGATGAGAGATTTAAAGGCTTTTTGTATTTCCCTGCTGAAAGATTTGAGGAGGGGCAGAGGGAAGAGAGGGGGGCAGGAGGGGAAGTAGAGGCAATCCAAGTGTGTGCTGCTCTAATCTCTGGAGAGTAGGGAAACTTACTGGTAGTGAAGCTCTACTAGAAAAGATTCAGGTTTATTTGCCAGACCAGCTGCTTCCTTGAGATTTTAATAAAAAAGGTACTTTGGCACTTGGTGCTCATACCCATCTTTGGAAATAAAAGGCTAACCCTGAGCCTTGGGAGACTGTTGAAGGAGCACAGCAAAGAGATTTCCTCATGCATTTTAGTGTTTCAAAGGCTATCTGCCCAAAGCTCCCCTTCCCAGAAAACCCACCAGAGAAGGTATCTCTACTTCTGTCTGCCAATGCTGAACTGCCTTTGTTGCACCTGCTGAATATTAACAGACAGACTCATCCTGGGCTGGCCCAGTGCTGTTTGTGCAGGCAGGGGGTGATGGTTCTTTGGGGGAGAAAGCCAACTGCTCCTCTGTCAGCCTTTTGTTAATGGTGCTGCAGTAAAGTGAATGGCTGTCTCTTTGTTCCAGAAAGGTCATGCAACAGTTTTCCTTTACTGAGATGGTCTGATCTGTGTTGTATGCTCTCTTTTGACGAAGCTTGGTCAGGCTGAACAGTATGACAGGGTAGCAAGTGCTTTTAGGTTGAAATCACCACCTCTCTTGTAATAAAAAAAAAGCCAAAACACTTTGTCATGATGACAGTGACCAGCAGCCCTGCTGGTTTTCACTGTCAGTTCAAGCCTTTATTATCTTTGTAACTCTTGACTATAAATCATCTTCAATGCTTGCTGTATGCCGAACACATCAGGGCATATAAACTGTGGATTATTAAACTGTTTTCCCTAGTCCCATTCTGCATGAAAAGCCACTGTCTGCTGCCTCTGGTTCAGCTAAGCATTTTTTGTCAACAGGAAATTATTCCCTCTTTTGTACAGAGAGATGATGAGATTACTTTGTCATATTCGTGTAATACTCAATTCATCTGGGACATTCTATAGCTCATTGAACTTTGTGTAGCACAATAATATTTGATCCGAAGAAAATAAATCAGCTTCAAGCTATTAGTCTATGATAGTTGTAAGAAGGGAGAGGGGAATTTCCTGGATCATATGAAGAATTGCTGTGTGTTTCGTTGTTATTGTTTTTTGTTTGTTTCTAGTCCTCATACAAGTTTGACAGCCACAGCCCTGGTTTCCCCTGCTGCATGTCCAGTAAGAGCTTTTCAGCTATGGGGTGATGAAATGCAGACACTGAACAGGAACTGGGTTGTAAAAGCCAAATTTATCTGTTTTCCTGACACTTATTTGTACTTTTTCCCTTTTTTTGCTCTTCTCTGCCCTATTTCACATTGCAAATTTATTCCTCTCTTTATTTATTCCCATCAGGAACCTTCACCTACATAGAATCACTGCATCATCCATAATTTCCACACAGAATCTTGCTTATATTTCACGAAAAAATTGGCAGAATATAGTATGACTTACTTCTTTGAATATGTTCTAAAAGTTTTGCCTCATCCTTTTTTCCTCTGATCTCTTACTTTACTTTTCTCTCAAACTTTTTTCCTTGGCAGTCTTTCACAACTGCAAATCTTCTTTTCTACTTCTTTATTCTTGAAACAAAACATAAAAATGTGTGCTTACATACGTTATTTATTTTTTTTCTTGTTCTTAGATGGCTCAAGTGTTGTTCTTAGACCGTTTTCACTCATGTTCTAGTTAAAGCTGCAACACATTCTGCAATAAACATTCCTTCACTACACTCTTTTTTTGACACATCATTTTAAAGGATGGAGGTAAGTAGTTTCCTTTCCAGGACTTTGGCTTTAGTCCACAAGTTTTGTCTTCAGTCCTTTGCTCATCCTCTACAGCTATTCTCAAGATAGTCTCCTCTGCCAACACCAGTAAACTGTGGACTTGAAAACTGCTTACAAATCATAATTCTGTCCAGCTAAAATACTTAGGAGGCTTTTGCTTTTTTTGTTTCCTGCAGCATCCTTGTTTCTAGGCTTGGCATAGTTTTTGTATGCATGTGACAGTGTATTCTGTGACTGTGGTTTTCACTCTATTGCCATCTACTCTGCTGATCCATAAACTGCTGTTCTTTGCTGTGCTAAGCATCCTGAACTTGCCTTTACTTTGAAGTCTCAGGAATTAGAGCAGTAGCTCCCTATACCGTACATAAGTATTGAGATTTCAACTTCTACACTCAATCTCTTGTTTATTTTCATATCTTTTACTTTTTGTCATGTTTAGCTCACTTGATATGAATATCTTCTTTACACATGTTGAAGGTGTTTCACTTGAATATCTCCAGAAGTGTCATGTGGTTTATATAAAAGGAAGGGTAAGCATGTTCTGTTTGGGTGGTGCTAGGAACCTTGTCTAGATAATTTGGAAGTCATGTTATCTCCATTCTTCATCATAATTTTTTATGCAAACACATCAGAGTGTAAAAATAATACATGCTAATTAGATAGTTTATTGTTTTGTCTACCCAGCTAATGAGTGGGTTAAACTGAGCACATAACAGAAATCAGATTCTAAGATGACAGAAGGAGATGGAAATGTCTCCCATTGGTTAAATACCTTGACTAAAATTATATGGTTAGTGGTACCCATGGGAATGCAACCAGAAATACTCAACTTCTGGTCCTTTTTTTTTTTTTTTTTGGTGAGATATTGCTAACATTAAAACTCATTGTAAATACATAATGTGACTGAAGTGGACCTGATGGATTCTTGCAATGTGTTTTTCCCTGCATGCACAATGCTCTTTGCTAGATAATCTAGATACTTGGTTCTTTTTGCCATTCCCTTTAGAGTTGTGTTTCTAATGTCTTCCTAAAATGTAGGTATCTTTTCCTTGCTGTGCAGCTTCACAAATTTGTAGGGCAGGACATCAGGTACAAGTCATACCCGTTCTATTTTTGCTGTTGTAATGAATCCTTGTGAGCTGGATTTGCCCAGGAGTGACAAGCTCTTCCTTTGGAAGAGCTGCCTCGTGGCTGCTGTTGTGGCCTTATTGAATTTTGTGTAACAAATTGTTCTTCAGTTAGCTTTAATTAAGAGTGATTTAAAAACAGATAAAAGGCAATGTTATGCTACTAATAACTGAACAGTCCTCAAGCTAGATTCTGCTTACCTGGTCTCTGAAGCAGAAAATGTATCCTCTGTTGTGTGGTTCTGGTTTTTTGTTTTCATTCTTTGTGTGTGTGTTTGGTTTGGTTGTTTGTTGGTTTTTCCCCTCCTTTTTGGAGGGTGTTGGTTATTGTACTTGAGTGCTAAATGACAGTGACCTCGCTGTGGCACTCCGAGTGGTGTTATGTGCCTGCAGGATATAAAGGCTGTATATTAAAAAAATTAAAGTGTTTTTCCATAACATGGGTAGACTATTTCTTCCTCTGTCTCTCTAAGCCTCCCTGTCATTACTGGCATTTTGACCCTGAGAATGTAGCTTTACCATTGCAATAATTATTTTATAATTAATTGTGGTGATCACCATTTTTAACAGTAAGACCCCAGTGTAAGAAAAGAGTCAGAGATGGGTTGAAGTTGGAAGCCATTGCTGGTGACTGTCTTATTCAATCCCTCTGCTCAAGCAGCATCAACTACAGCAGGTTGCCAGTGTGATTTTGAGTATCTCACAATATGAGACACCACAGGCTCTCTTGGTGACTTTGTGTTATTGTTGAACTACACTCAGAGTAAAACCCACTTTTTTTTCCACTTGTTGGATACAAATGGAGCTTCCTGTATTTCAATTTGTGCCAATTGTTTCTTGCCCTGTCATGGAGAAGAATTTGTCTCTCTTGTCTTTGCTTCCCTAATTTACACACAGAGTTAAGATTCCCTTGGTTCTTCTCTTTAGGCTGAGTAGTCCCAGTTCTGTCTCAGCTTTTATGTCAATAACCTCAGCAGCATGTTCATTGTTTTTTTCAGAGCAGGAGGAGGGGTATCAGGACCAACAGGTACATCTTGATCTTCTGTCTGCCCCATGTGCCCCCTGTGTTGCCAAAGAGGCCAACTGGATACATGCTACCTCTACAGTTTGAAATCCTGAACGAGGAATTTATATAACTTACACATTTTTCTCAATGTTGACATTATTGTGAATGTCTGCAGTCTTTTTCTTTTGCAGCAACCGAAAAACTAAAGTTCAGTGAAAAGCTCTGAAGGCACTAAGAGTATTATTCTTGGAGGTCTTTATATGCCCCGAGTTTGATTTATCTCATTTGGACCACTCTGAGAACAACACTGACAGAGTGGGAGAAGAATCAGGCTAGAAGATGCTAATTTACATTTACAGTTTCAGAGCAAAACATGGGTGTACTCTTCCAGGCAAATGTTAATAAGCTTTTGGTCTTTAAAAATGTAAATAATTTATTCAAGTTCTACTGCATTTGCCATGTTTCAGAAGAGCAAACATTAACAACTCCACAATATGAAAGAATTCAAAAGCAGTGAGAACGGATGCAGCAGTGAATAAAATGAGCATTTTGACCATAAAATGTTATTTGTAATTACTAATTATACTGTCTTTAATTATTAAATAGACATCAAAACATGAGATATATTTTGAACTTCAAATTTCATTTTAAAAAGGCAAATTCAAATTTTAGACTTTTCTTACTTCTAACTTTCTGCTAAGTCATGCTTTCAGTTGCCAATAATATTGAGGATATAATGGCTGGCAGAATTTGGTCTGTTATTAATTCTACTGAAATATCCTTGAACCAAGCAACTCTCTACAATTACCACCTGAAATTATGTGAGTCTTTGTGGCATTTGAATGTTTTAGTTGTTATTTTAGATGCTACTTATTCTCTAGGTGTAATCCTTTACCCATTTAAAAGGGCAAAAGAAAGTAGAGGAAACCAATCTCATTTCACTAATGTACAAGTAAAATCTGTCTCTCTAGCACTGTGAAATCTGACTTGTGCCTGCTGATAGGTGCCAACGTGAGTAAGACTGATGGGTGGCTCTGAGCTGCCTTCTCCAACTCTCTCTAAAATGAAATTGAGTGGACCAAATGTTACAACATGAAACATCCCTCAAGTTTGGCTTTTTTTACTGTTCTATCCAGAACAGTTAGTGCATTATTTATAAGTAGTTTCTCATTTCAAACATTTTCTACAGAATTGACACTTCATTCATGGGAATTCATATGCTGTTTTATTATGGAGATTTTAAGCACTTCTTTCTGGTGTCACACTTATGTAATGTAAGTCTGGTGTTGTAGGGTGCATTTGCTAGTTTTTCATCTTTTCAACAGAATTATTTGATCTTTTTACTTTATGTCCGTCAAATGGACTTTCTAATAGTGGTAATCTGTGATGCTCATTGTTTGGCATATATCAGAACAGAAGCACAGGAATGAAGTGTACCAAATTCCTAAAGGAATCCTGGATTCTAAATGTAAAAGAAACTGACTTTAGGCTCATTTGGAAAAACTGGCTTATTGTCTGGTTATAGACTGTGGGTAAACTCTGCTGTTCCTACAGGCCTATAGGAATTTGTGTGCTGGAGACATGTCCCTTTTATCACTTGTATTTGCTATTGGTCACAAAGGAAGAAGCAGAGAAGGGGCAGTCAACAGTGTAAGAAACGTAAGTAGCTTAATTGGATGTTGCTAATAGTCCTGCTGTTTCTCTTTGTAGAGGTCACTAACAGCTGGAGTATATTAGTTTCATCATTTGGGCTAGGTATTTCTGAGGAAAAACAGTGTATAATAAAATTTTTAGTGTATGAAAATGTTTTAGGCATAGTTGTAGCCTACAGATTACAAGTGCACATGAGAGGGAAAGCCTTCTGTATTATCGGAACATTCCAGTTCTTCAAAATTGTGGGTTTAGTTTAATCTGCTTGTTTTTTGGTAATGTCCTCTGGCAGACTGCCAGTCTGGCAGATATTGATCTTATGAACAGTCATCTGCCTGAGAAAGGCTGATCAATCCTTAAATTATACACCAGGGAAATAATGGATTTAAACTTTATTCTGGTTCTCTTTTTGGGATTGCAAGACTTTTGTTCTAATTTGGAAGATATTTTCTCTGGAACTTACTGTTTAAAGTGTTTGCAGAAAACTCATCGAAAAACACTGCTTAAAACTGTAGATGGAATTTAGATTTGCAGGTTTTTTCAGTCAGATGTTGTTAAATTATTCAGAGCATTATCTTCAAATAGAAATAAACCTTCTTATTCAAAACTCTTCAGTAACAAGTCTGATGTGTGTTACTCTGCCAGGTATTTACTTGGATTTATTCCAGATGGTGCAATTTGTTTAATATAAATGTCATATAATTTTGATTATACCTGTAAACATGTCCAGGAAATACAATAGTTGTGTTCAGCAAGGGTTATCTTTCATAAAACCGTGCTGAAGGGAGTTAATTATATATAATAGAGAAGTAGTTCTAATTATTTTCTAAGGGTTTTCCAAGAACATATTTTTTCTTTCAAAGAATAAGGTTTGCTTGTACTTTCTATGAGTTCTGGGGGAAATATCTAAATTTCTAAACATTTTTTTTTTTGTGAATCAATATATTTTAGTGGGTTTGTTTGTTTGTTTGTTTCAACACAAATTCCTTTGTTAGTAACTTATTCTTTGTGAAGAACTTTCAGGAGGGAAGAATAAAGCATTATTTTATAAATGGGATATCTAGAGATTATATTTAATCTAAAGTCTGTCTCCTGTAACTTAGCTTTGATTCTGAAGTGCTACTATAAGTGTAAATTTATTCCTAAACAGAACTGAGTTTAACTGTTATTAAGGTTATAAATAAGTTCTTCTGAAGTGTACTGCAGTATATAATTTAGTTTAAAATGGCTATGTAATGAGGTTTGTCTGGTAGACTGAATGTGTAGTCCCCATTAGTTTATGATTAAAAATTTTATTTACTTCTGTTATGACAATAAAAGATTAATATTTATGTGTGTATTATTTTAATATAGGGACCATATTTAAGCTGAGAATTGACTGCAGAATCTTTGTAGGCCTAACACAAATTTGTTATGACAGTATTTCTCCTTTCATGCTACAAGAGTAAAACTGTGCCATATAGTATGTGCCTGCACTCTGAATATGTGAATTATTGTGATTCTGTGATGTGGAAGCACATGATGTGTTTCTCTAGTGTCTTTTCCCCTCCTGAATAATAGCTTGCTACTTTTGTTATTGTTACTGGTCAATACCAAGAACAGTGTTTTGAATACTGAGTAACTGATGGGTTTGTATTTTACACAGGCTCCCAGTAGTTCCTTATGTCCTCATGTTCCTGTGTGTCTTTCTGCATGGGATTGTAGCTTAATGAAACGGGTGTGTGAAATGCAAACCACAGCAGTGACTGGGTAGTAATCCATTTTAAAGAGGCCTAATTCCTTGTTTTAGGTCTTCTCTTACCCACTTCCAAAACAGTTTGCAAGGTACCTTTAGTAAGGGAGGATTTCCTTTACTCAGTGTGGAGTGACCAGCCAGCATGAATGTTTCAAAAATACCTCTGCTCATCCAGGCCCCTTCTGAAGTATTTTATAAAAGGTGAAAACCTTACTGAAGCTTTTTTTCTCGGGCATACCTTGAGTTAGACTCATACATCATAACTCTTTTGGTTTTTTGGTTTTTTTGGTTTTTTTAGTTAAGCAATTTTCCTGTTTTCCCTATCTAAAAATGTTTAATGAAACAGGCATAGCTGATCAAAGACATTTAGGAATCAGTTGCTTCTGAGTATTAGCACCTTCCTACCTCCTTGTGGATGCAGAATTAATTGAGCTCTCATCTTACAGCAATGGGAAAATTGTGTCCTTGTTGACTAGATCAAAGATCTGAAGGAAATTTAATAGCCTTTCTTTTTCTTTCTAATTTCTTTTGCTTTCTCTATAAATTCTCAGCAGGAATTAAGACTCTGTGTTGTGTCTTTGAAAACAAGTCTTATCAACAGAACAAACACAAATGATGCCAGAGCGAAAGCCTCTGTGGTACCTTGTAGTAACCCAGGTGGAGCGGTCCTGGCCCCAGTTTTAGTTATCTTTGATTCAGTAAGGGTTCTGAGTTCCTTTCATTAACTACTTTTCCAGTTAAGCCCTGCTTATGAGATGGACCAACACTGGCTTTAAAGGTCTTAGTTCCCTTCCATCATCCCACATAGTGTTGACTGTGGCCTTTAGTGTCTTGTTTGTTGGCTCTGTCTTTCCCTCATGGAGTTTTGTGACAACAAAATATATGAAGATTGAAATAGCTCAAGTTGTTTCATACAAGCACTCTGCTTAATCACAACCTTCACAATGTTTTAAACATTCATTACTTTAGTTTCACTTACTGGTGTATTTTATTTAGTTAAAGAGCATTATTCTCCTGTTGAATCTTTTCCCCCTTCACCCCCTTTCCAGAAATATATTGAAGTATTAGTCTTGCTCATGCTTTCAAGTAAAGCCTGTTGAACCTGTCTGTTGAAATACATATCCAAACATATTGATTTTTTTTTATTTTTGAACCAAAAGGAAAGATACAGAATAATTAATACATTATTTCTTCAAACATCCTGATGTAGGTATACTTCTGACATAGTATTCTTGAGATTAAGAGATAATAGCAGTGCGTGATTTACCTAGTTGATAGAATAAAGAATGATCTCATGGTTTGTGCAGGGTCAGACAATGCTTGGCAAGGATCTTTGCCTTGCAATCAATTCCCTAAGAAGTTTCTTGGGATTCCTTGTTACAGTGGAATAAATCACACCCACAGCTTTCCCTTACTCTGAATGGTTACCCCTGCTTAATATATCTATATTATTTGCCTTCCATGACCAGAGCTTGCTTGCATCAGGGAGGGCAGTGAAGATCCCACTGGGCAGTGAATTCACCTTTTAGGTGATGCATGATTGATGTGCAGCCAAGAGGACAATTGTGTCAGTTTAAGCTGCTTCCGTACTCCTAAAATTTTTAACAGCAGACTATCAGTCATGTCTAACTTACTTTTAGTTCTACACTTTCTTCCTGTCTATGGTTTTGTTTGTCCTCCGCAACACATCAACTTATCACCTTGAAGAACAAATTGCCTGCTGTCTTTCCACATTCTCCCTTTCCCCTTGCCTGTAGGGTACGGCGGTGTCATAGATAATTAAGATTACAGTAGCTCATGCAAGTAAATTCCAAGTTTATTATTCAAATACTATTTTTTATTTACATTATTTCTTTGATTTCAAAACAAAATGTGAAATCACTTCACATTTAGTAATTTTGCAGGGTGAAAATAAAGGTGGTAAAAAAACCCCTAAAAATTTAGTCAACCTGTAAGGTTTTCTATTTTTTCTTTTGAAAAGAAATGTTCTTTATAGAGAAATCAAATTACATTACTAATAAAAAAAAAGGCACTAAGAAAAATAAGAGTATGTTGCACAGCAATAAAAGAGGAAAAAAGAAACCTGTGGCTTCTTGAATGGGGGTGGTAGGAGTGGGGATCTTACACCTATTAAACCTCACTGCTGCCACCCCCAAAATAATCTTATGTAGGAACAGAGAGATGAGTTACAGGAAGTTTTTCTACATCACTACTTTTGTGTGAGCTCTTGTTCTGGATTTACCTTCTGACAGATTACTGTGCCTTGAACTCTGCACACAGTGAAGGGCAAAACCATGAATGGGGCCCAGCTCTGCAGGTGGAAGGCAACAAAAAAAAGACTGTACTTTTTCATCCTGAAAATACTGCTTTGAACCAAGTTCTTCACATGCTGAGTGTTGATCTGAGCAAAATCAAAACTGAGTTACGCTTAAATGCTCATAGCTAAATATACATTGCTTCTGCCTAAACAAACTATAGTCATTCCTATTTATGCAAGCTGCCTTTTGCTGAGGTGTAAATTGTCATGTGGGTGAGCTCATGCAGCAGTGTTTTTCAGATGGAACTGACAATATTTTATGAGGAACACACTCTTGCTTTCTAGTGTCTCCTGCCTCTTTGCTGTCTCCTGTCTCTTAAGCCATTTAATGCTTTTAAAGATTTCCTCTGTAAGGCTGCCAAGGGCAGTGCTTGCATGGGTTGTCTACATTATAAGTGCCAGGCACAGAAAGGTAAAGTCTTCTGGGCTACTGTTCTCTGGCACTTTAATTTCAATTTTTAACTGCTTTGTTGCATGCATGAATAGTGATGAGACAAATGAATGTCTAAATATTGGAGTGCTTTTGTGGCCCATGGTTTCTGTTGGTAGTGATGGGCTGGATTCCATTTAGTGAGTGTCTCATTGGAGTGGAACAATGTATGAAATCTGTGATACAACAAGACTGAGGAACTTTATGGCTCAGAGGGCAGAACAAGCAATGAGTGCACTTGAAAATCTTATGGGTTTTAGTCACAGTTCTAAAGGTCTTATTTCAGAAGTCTGGCTAAAATATGCAAGTTAGGTGTAGTCTGATTCTGGCATATCTTTGAAAATATATTGCCTGTTAGTCATGAGAGTTCTGTTTGTTGGTTGTAGCAAATAAATGATGTCTCTGGAAATGGTTTGTTTTGCAACCCTTCTGTAAAGACAACTATTTCCCCATCACTGTCTTTTTAATTTGGCTGTTCCACTTTAAGTAGTCTGTCATCTTTGCATACATGGTATTTATATAATGAATATATATTTCCCTATCAGAATTGGGAAGAAATGTTTTTAAAGTATTTTAGTGACCACAGAATTCTACATTTTGCACCATTCAAGATTTCTGCTGAAATTTAAGCCTCCTTGTAATTGGAAACTTGGTAAATTCAGGCTGGGAAGTAAGGAATACATACATGTTTTCTTGTTGAGTTGTTTGTACAAACATGAGTTAACTGGACTTCCAGCAGCTGCAGTGAACAGTTTGACTTTTTTGACTCATACCTTCTTTTACTGCATTAGTAAATGTGTGTAACTGTAAATTTAGTTTCAGCTTTTAGTTCATGTGTGGGCACTTAGTGGTAATGTATATGTGGAGACAGGTGCTAGTTAAGTCAAGATACGTGTGGTTCAGAGAAGTAACATTTTTTCCATTAAATGCATTTATTTAAGTCTGGAGTTGCCTCTTCTGGGTTGATGTTGCTATTTAGGTGAAAGTATTGGTATAATATTCACATTCCTTACTCTAAATAAAGAATTCCTCTGCATTGCAAATTACTCTTTAATTTAGATCAGGCTTGACCAGCTGTTGAAAAAAAGAAAAACAGCCTAGCCCGTCTTGGTGGCTGTCTACAGGGATAGGTCAGTGATCTTCACAGACTTTTCCAAGATTAAATGTGGATTTTATTTTCATATGAATTCTGTGCAGTCCATACATATTGTGACAGTCATTATGAAGTAATAAGTCAGGTTTTCTACATGGGTTTATTCACTTACACAACCTTCCTGATCTATCATACTAATATTTTTTTAAAGAACTAGAGCAGCTGTACAAGTTTAACTGGATTCATTTAATGACTGAGTGATTTCTGCTCCCACAGTCTAGTCTTGGCTAAAAATATTTATCAAAAATGTTCTTTCTATTGTCAATATTAAGTTGTGCAAAGCTTGATAAAAACCAGAATGATTCAATTTAATAGATGTCTGTCAAAAATAGACTTCAGGAAAAATGCATGCATCAGTAACATTTAATTTTACTAGGAGCAGATGATCTATTTTTCATGCAGCATATCTAAATGAAGAATCCTCTGCCATAAGAAAGAAAGCATAAATGAGTGTGTCATCCATATGCATTCCTTTGCAACTAAGTGCTCTGTAATTCTCAACTCCAAGCTTGGTCCTTTATAAATCCATTGTGAAACTTTTATCAGATTGAAGGAGAAAGAAATTCCACAAATGTAAATATATTGCACATTACTGTGGGGATAGGAAAGGCAAGAGTTCTTTCTGAAAGCTGTTTTCCAGTTGGTTTTATCAAATTCATTGCAGGGAAATTAAACTCCAGAAGTTGTTTTTAAGAGTAGATGGTTGTCCTCACTCCGTAAGTTGCAGGGAGTGGAGAAATGGCACCTTCTTTAGTACTGACTACTCAAGAATATCTTGTGTGTGACCACAGTTAGTTGTTTATTTGAAGAATTTTTTCTGCAGCTCTAAGAGAGAAAACTGTAGATCTCCATCATTGTCAGGTGCTGATTGCTCTCACTCAGAGACCTAATTATTGGGATACTGAGATGGTTCCTCTTTTGCCTTGATTTCTTTCATTCGTTGTTTAAATAGTTAAATATCTGTTCTGCCAGAGAGAGGCAGAGAAGCACCAATTTTACAGTTCCGTGGTTATAATATTCATGGGGCTATGGAAAAAACTGCTGAAATTAATAGTTATTCATATAAAGTCAAATCAGTCCGGTAGAAGAGTTTGAGAGCAGTCCTACCCAAGGCAGACGAGGGCTCCTGAAGTGAAACCTGCCTGGCAAAGGCCGGGCTGCCCCGGGCGGGGGTCCGAGCGCGGCTCTCCTGCTGTTTGGGCTGAGGAGCACACCTGGTGCAGGTAGCTCGGGGTGCGGCTGCAGGGGGAGCTCCTGATTGACCTCTGCGTGGGGCAAATGGCCCGAGCCCTCAGAAGGGGCTGGGACTTGGCAACAATTTGGATGACAAAGAGCACCTGCGGCCTCCGCCAGGTGAGGGGACAGTCAGGCACGGCAGGAGCCGACGGCTCATCGGGAAGGGCCCAGACCAGCAGGGCACACGGACTGGGAGGGGATAAAAGCCTAAGGGATTGCTCTGTTTGAGGTCCCTCCTGGTTTTGTGGTGTTGCACCATTATCAAGTTACTTAAAAGATCCACAGGTCTGAGACTCTGCTGTGGGAAATCGGGGACCAAGCCGGTGAGTGTGCCTGTGGGGCGTGCAGGGGCCTGTGGGGTCACTGGAGCCGCTCCATAGGGGCTGCGGCCGCAGCAGTGACAGTCCGGGGGGCCGTGAGTGTGGCTGCCCGAGGGGGGCGGACGGGAAAGCTTCCCTAACGTAAGTGAACCCTTGGATCAATAGTTAAGTGGTTATTGCAGAGCAACTAGAAATTAAAAGAAACACTGAGCAGGGAAATTGTTAACAAATCTCAAAGTTTTCCAAATAGCTGCTTTTACCTTGGATTTTAGTTGAAAGGAGGAGAACTTCAGGCCCCTCTGGTTTTAATATCTGTAACCTTGAAAGCTATGGAGGCTTTGTCATTATTTAAAGGGTGACTGAAACGAAACTTACATGTTAAGAAAGGAGTCAGCATTTGCAAAAGATTATTTTCTTGCTAATTATAACTAAAGATGGTGAAGGAAAATGTGGCACTTCTGCAGTATGGTAAATCACATAATTAACTGAATAGAGCTTTGCTTTGATAGAGACTCAAGGGAACATTTGTATCCTTGGATGGTTTGCAGAAAATGACACCAATATTACCTTGTTCTAATAAGATGATTAAATATTTAAATGATTGAATTAGAACTTTTGTTTGTGTTTGCTCTGAATTTGGATCTCTGATATTCCACTTTCAAGTTGTGTTCTAATCTCCTTTTCCTTGGGCCTTAATGCAAGCCATGAAATCATGAATACAGAAGAATGTGACTTCCTCAGTCCTACAAGTATTTAGGGAAGCGGTTAACTTTATGCACAAATGTAGGCCTATTCTTTTTCAGTGGGACTGTTACAACAAGTAAAGTTAAACATAGATGGTTTTTTACAAAATTTGGAGCTTCTGCAATGTGGGTCTCTTCCCCTCTTATTTCTCTTCAGGATATGAATTTTGTGGTGATGGAGCATTCTAGAGCTGACTCAAATAAGGAGTTTTGGAAGCCACTGCTTCTGCAATGTAAGTAATGACAATTTTCCACTAATGAGATGATACTTTAAGGAAACTATGGAATTGTGCTGAGTCTCACATTCTTGCTAATGGTTTGAGAGATGATAAATACTGTCTTCTTTCCTGGTAAAAATGAGAAATGCGAGATCAGTTTGAAAGCTGGCTGTTATTTCTTTTCAGTTTCTGCCTATGGGCCTTTAATTTTCATTCTGTAGCTCATGTGCAGAGTAAATGTCACAGCAGATGGTTTTTTAACCTATTTGTTTATGTAGGGGTTTGTTTTGCTCATTTGTTTCAGGACTTGATTTGGTCCATGGAGCAATGGGTAGTTTTGGTTAGTCAAATGTGAGTGCAAAAAGCAAAAATTTTTCACCCTTGCTGTGAAGAACAGGGCAAACATCATTACTTTGTTTTCTGCTTGTTTGTGCCTGAAGTCAGTGGTTCAGATGAAACCACTGTATCTGTCATCTGGAAGAGCATCTATTTATATACTTTGCTCTGCTCAGAGTACATTATTGTTTCACATCAATGTAGTTTGCAATGTTTATCTCAGAACAGGGGTGATGTTACCAATATATAGTTTCCCCTTGTGAAATTTTCACTCTTGGAAGATTATGTTCATTGATTCTGTTACTTTTAGTGCTGTGGTTTCTTGCACAACGGGTTTACTGAAGCAAGAGATGCAGCTACCTGACACATAAGACTACAGGGCTTTAAAGTTTGTTCTCAGATTTGGAATATTTTTGTTTCATTTGTAGAAGGATTACTGTTGTTTTTGCACAAAACCCTTCTGTGTTCTCTGTTCATTTTGGTTGTTCTTGTCCACACATTACCACAAGTATTAGTAATTTTACTTCCTTGATTAGATGAGAGAAGTAGTAATTACTATCCAGACAGTAGATGTAAACAAGCTATAGGCAATCCTTTCATGAGTTTTAAGGGTATGCTTCCCATCAATTTCAGTATTTAATCAAAACCTTTTCTGGTTGCTGTCCTTCATTAAACACGACCCTAGGTGTCCCCCTTTCTTCATTTCAGTAATGATTTCTGGCAGAAGGTTGAATGATAGCCTGTGCTATAGGTGACTGTTGTAGCATTGGACCAGCAGGGAGGAATCTCAAGTGTCTAAAATGAACAATATTAAGTGTTGATTTAGCACCTGTTGATTTCAGTTGAATCTGTACTGAAGTGTGGCTTGTTTCACCTCCTTATTTTAATGTGCTAAATATTTTCTCATTTGACTGTGAGAAAGGCTTGTATGCATTTTCCTACATATCTTACGTGAGTTTAAGTAGTGCCAATTCTGCTTCTTCCCATTAGATTCTGTGCTAATAATTCTGCTTATGACTTGAAGTATCACAAATGTAGGCAGAGTTTTGGAGCCATTAGGGCTGATAAGCTTTGATCCACATGATCAGGATTGTTATTCCATCAAGTCTGTTACCAAAGCATTTAACTTATTTTAGAAGTGTGCTTAGTACTTT
This sequence comes from Acropternis orthonyx, assembly GCA_035583155.1. NCBI lineage: Eukaryota > Metazoa > Chordata > Aves > Passeriformes > Rhinocryptidae > Acropternis > Acropternis orthonyx. Next base: position 15,073,997 of record JAWWEU010000138.1, read on the forward strand.
CATAGGCATAATTTTGGAAGTGGTATCAAGTAGAGTTATCTCTGAGGCATCAGCAGAAAGAAAGTACATCCTTATATCTTGCTATATACAAAGAAAGAGCAAACATTATTCCATAATTTCTGCATTAAGAAAACATAATAAGAAGAATCTCACAAATAAAAATAAAAAAAAAAAAAGAAAAAAGAAAAGAAAAAAACAAAACCAAACCACCACCAAGAACAAACCCCCAAGGAAAACCCTAAAGCAAACCAAAAAAACCCCTCAAAATACCAAAACACCAGCACAGTTATTTTTAAAAACAAATATTCAAAAGCTTAAAATTTAGTTTTAGCTGGGCCATGCCTTGAATTTCCTGCCAATCTTACTAATTTTTCAGTGAAATCTATTTGGGGCCTTTTTTTTTCTTTCACTCCCAGGAATGAACTTCTGTTTGGACTGGTAAATATGTGAACAATCTAGCTCACAGTAGGTAGTGTAGTAAGGTAAAATGAGTGCCTGTTCTGTGAGACTGAGGGATTGACTGATACAGTTCTTCATAAAAGGTTGGTATTATTCTTGGAACTGCTCAACAATTTGACTGTATTCATTTGCAGAGTAAAGAAACATATGAGACACTATAAAACCTGTCCCTTCAGAAATGAACTTGGTCTTGACTGTCCAGTCCATGACCAGACAAAACATCTCTGAAAGCTGTACTACGTTTTCTTATCTTTCATATATACAAGGTGGATAACTCTCCTATGAATATAATTTCTCTACTGGTGCCTCCTACTCTTACAGTAATTTTTATTTGCCATTCCTCTAACATTGCTATCTTGTTTTATCCAGTTATTCAAAATCAAAGCAAAAATGAAAAAAAAAAAAACAAACCAACAAACAAACCCCCAAACAAAAACCACTGCAGAACATCAGTTGCAATTCAGACCACACAGCCTATACCTTTTAGCTTTTTATGTAAAAAGAGATTTCTAAAATTCAATGTCAGGTGTAAATACAAATGTATCACTTTTCATCCTTGCTTCTGTTCAGAACCCTTCCATATAAAACAAGAATGAGTATTCTACCCTGGGGCAAGAATACGTGATTCAGTGTCTAATACTTACTTCAAGACATTGTGCATGTGAATGTTTGAATGGACTTATGTACATATTAGTATTTGCTTCAGAATTAAATCAGACTGAACTTGTTTTATGTTGGTGTCATTGGCTTCTTAATCATAAAATCTTTGCTTTGATTGGATAAATATATCTTTTTAAAATAATATTTACCTTGTGATAGAGGAATTTTTCCCTTACGGGAACATCTAACTGTCTTTACCTGAACAATGAAATTTCAAAAGTAAATGTGTATCTATCACGGGATAACAAGCAGCTGTAACAAGTTGCTAATGTAAAGTAGGAAAATTATACTGTGTTTCAGTGTTTGTTCAGGTAAATGCATGAGTAAAAAGCTTAAATGCTGTTATAATTGGGTGTAAATATACCCATAGACACAAAAAAGAGCTGAGACAAAAGTTAGTCTACAAGTCATTTCCAGACTAAGCTGTTTGCCTCAGGTTTGCTTGCAGTTTTCAACTGAGAAAATTTCAGAAACTCAGTAAGAAATAATAAGAAGATTATAGTTAAACTTCAGAGGACTCATACTGACTATTCACATGCTTCATCCTTTAATGACTGTATCTTCAAAGCAGCAGTGGTATCTTCAACTTAGAAGAGGTTTTATGAAGTCATTTTTTAAGAAGTGTTTGGTTTTTGATATGCTGGTCAAGCAGTGATTCTAAATGCAGTCATTTAACATTACAAGCCTCATATCAAAGCATTTTGAAAGTCTTTCTATTGTTCTTAATGAGTTTTGGATTAAACAATTTATCAGAAATTCTTTGTGCATCTTTAAATCATATTCCTGATTCCTGCCTTCTAGACTTTGCACTGCTATGTTTCTGCTTCTTCATCTTTCAATTCATGTCTTTTCTCACATGTTTTTCTGCCTATCCCTTTCTTCTGCCAGCCTCCTGCCACTGCAGGCACTTCCAGAGACAAGCTTAAAGAAGCAGAAGACTTCTTCCTCTGTTTTGCCAGCATTTCTCTATCTTATTTCAGACAGCTCAGCTAGGAAGCAAACTTTTGGAGTGCTTGCCAACCAACTTTGATCCTTCAGAGGTAGAAAAGCTGGTGTGCTGCTTGTTGCTTGTATTGAACTGATGACTTAGGCTTTGATCACACAACAAGGGCTGTACAAATGCATTGTCTACGATGTGTCTTTAGACTAGAACTTTAACTATCAAACTCTCTCTTGTTTTCACTACATTTTCTGAGGCCTCTGTTCTCTGCTTTCAACAGAGTGTGAAAAAATAACTGCGATTTCCCTGGTGTAGAATGTTTTACTAGAAATTGATGTCATTAAGTGATTGCTATCTTGACACAGTGATGCTTTTCTGGCACTACTCAAGACACTTGTGAGTGTGGTTATCCACATAGTATATATGTGCTCACTGTCTCTCAGGTAGTTTAATGCAGACAGATAATGCTTAACTATTAGAAAGAGTGAGAGCTGTACAACTATTGGTTTATAGCAGTCAAATTTCATGCTAATTTATTGTAACCCTAGAACTAACTCAATAAGGTGCTTTCTACCTTGAAATTTTTGAGTCAGACTTCTGAGAAAGGAAAGTAGTCTCAAACTGAAGCACTGTGAGAAAATAAAATTATTTTACAATACCTTTAAATCTTAATCACTAATGAAAATGACTTATCTTTTTATTACTCTCCTCCTTACAAACCTGTTTTGCTTGACAGTTTGATTTGGGTTTCTTGAGGATTTTCAAGCAGTTTGAGGATTTTTACAGATTGAAGAAGCTGAAGTATATATCTGGGAAGGGATTTTATTAGATATTACAAAGAACTATAAAACTCTGTGCATAAGTTGATTTATTCATGAAACTGGCAAATGTATTTAAAAATGATAGTTTCCTAAAATATTCAGCCCTAGAGCATTAATGCAGGTAAACAACATAAATAATTATCTTAAATTGGTTACCTAGGCACTGTAGCAGTATTAAGTTGCTATGGAAATGTTTGGTCCCTGCTCAGAGATGCCAGCACAGCTAATGCAATCTCTTCTAGTTGCATCGCTTCAGCCAGATAAAAATCAACATGGGGAAAATAACATCAGTGATATATGTGGTATAAAAATCAGGATTTTTTCAAAAGGGTATGCAGAAGCCATAAAACTGAGATACCTCAAATGTCTATGCTTCATGTCCAAAGTATTTCACAGAATGGAAGAACATTCTTCATCTTGGCAGTTAGAAAGACAAGTGTCATAAAAAGGTGTGTGTAGGTTTTTAGTGTCCAAATTGTCATGAATCAAGTCACCTTGTCACTCTTTAGCAAATCTCCAAAAAAGATTTCTTTCATGTACTTTTGTTATGAGTTATATGCCTCTCTCTGTAATAGAGGTTGGTCACCTCTTGAGGATGATTTTCTGAAGAACGGTTACATCATGGTATTGAATAGAAAGTAGACACTGAATGATGACGTGCTATGGCAGCCTAAAATGTGATGTGTGCCACTCTAGCTTCATAATGGATTTTCAATTTCATATGTTTTGAAAATAAAGGAGATATTGATTAGAAATCAGTATAACAGCCTCGGTTACCATAGGTAGCATGAAGTCTGTAATCTCTGATTTACAGAATGTTTCCTACTGAAATGTTTAGTTTGGAGTAAAACAGTCCATTCTTACTGCCTGTTCAACCATCCCATGAATTGCTGAAAGTTTCCACAGTGGGTTTGCGTACTAAGAATCTTTCAGCAGATGTTATTTGTTGCGACAGTGTGTTTTATTTTCTTCTCATATAGATAAGAAGAAATGAAGGCTTTGAAGCAGATGCTGGGTGTAGAAATGGGAACTGTTATGTAGCTTATTCCCATTTCATTCGAAACAATTGTCTCCATCTTCAAAGAGTGTGAGTAATTTCTTAATTAGGTTGAAATTTGACATTAGTTCAAGATTTCTGTAGCTTCACTACAGACTAGTACTAGAAAATTTATTGTTTCTTCTATACTTGGAGGTTTACCTTGTATAAAAATAAATTTTCTGCTCCCTCCTACCAAACACAAAACTTGGATGTGTTTTGCTGGTTTTCTTGGTCACAGGTAGTTAGTAGTGATGGCCAGGCAAACCAGTTTTTGATGACCAAATATTCTTGAAGAAAGGATCATGACATCAGGATCACAATGAAACGCTTGAGTGATGCATCTATTAGAGGAGACAGTGTACTATTCAAGAGGATTTTGAATAATGTTATTGGGGTTTTTCAACTCTTGACTTTCTAAGAGTTTTGCAAATTTGGCTTTGGGGTTCAAGTATGGAATTTCAGAGAGTCCAAGGCAATTTCACATGGAGTATGTCATCAGTGTTTGAAGTGTTCCCTGAGGCTTCATGATTATAGGTTCAGATTAGAAACTACTGTCAGTATCAATACTGAATTCAGAGCTTTTATTCATCACTGTGTTTGTCACAACACAAGAGGCCTTAATTTCTAACTGTATTATGTCATCTTTGGTTTCTTACTTTGGTTTCTTCAACTATCCATATCATTTTCCAGAGAGCCTGATTATCTTCAGGTGTCTCCTAAACTCTTTGACTGCCTACTGCAGTTTTCTTAAAGAAGTAAAACAAACATATGATGTTTGCTTGAAATTTGCATAAAGATGGTATTTCAGAGCACAAGACTTACATAATAATGAGAAGAGGTTGAAGGAAACAAGTGAATCACGAGGATAGGGATATGCACTGCAGGATAACATGGTAGAACTGCTGGAGACTGGGAGCAGCGTTGATCAAAGTGGATAGGTTAAGACAACAGTGGCTTACCAAATATACCATTAAACCTCTACTGGATCACCTTCCACAAGACTAGGTTGCTCAGGGCCTCATCCAATCTGGTCTTGAATGCTTCCAGGGATGGGACAGCCACAGCTTCACTAGAAAACCTGTGCTGGGGCCTCATACTCATAGTAAGGAATTTCTTCCTTATATCAAATCTAAACCTACCTTCTTTCTGTTTAAAACATTTCCCCTTATTTTATCTCTATATGCCCTTGTAAAATGTCCCTCTCCAGATCTCTTGGACCCCCTTAAATAGAAGAAGGTGCTCTAAGGTCTCCTCAGAGCCTTCTCTTCTCCAAGCTGAACAACCACATCTCTCAGCCTGTCTCTGCAGCAGAGGTACTCTAGTCCTCTCAGCATCTTTGTGTTGTCCTCTGAACTTGCTCCAGCATATTCATGTCCTTGTGCTGTGCACCCCAGAGCTGGAGGCAGCACTGCAGGTGGGGTCTCACCAGAGTAGAGCGGCAGAATCCCCTCCCTTGCCCACACTGCTTTTGATGCAGCCCAGGACACTGGTGGTTTTCTGGGTTGAGAGTGTGTTGTTGGCTCATGTCCAGGCTCTCATCCACTAGAACCCCTGTCTTTCTCTTCAGGGCTCCTCTTAATTCATTCTCCACCCAGTGTTTGCATTTGAACTTTTTATTCTATCCCATTATCTCTTTCTGAGTCTATTGATCACAATTCCAGTTTGAGAATTCTGCATGAGGGGAATAGTAGGTATCCGAATTATGGCTGCACATTGACTCACAGTATTTTCTTTGGGTCCATGTGAGACTCAAACACTCATGGAGGTTTGGCAAAGCTTGAAAACTTCATGAGAGCTAGTACATTTTCCATTGGAAACACTGGGATGTCCTGTTACAGTACAGATAATCTGTGTCTTATTTTGAGGATTATATAGACAGAGTTTATGTAAGGCATAGTGAAAATATAAATGAGCCCCCAAAATGTTGAGATCTGCCAAATTATGCTCTCTGTGCAAGCAGTGCTTCCAGAAAAATGAAAACATGTTCCTGAAACAATGTTGTAATTTAAAAAAAAAAAAAAAAAAGTAGATTTTGAATCTAGATAGGCCATAAACTAAGTTTAAGACTGGTTTTCCTACTGTGGGTTTTGTGGGGAAAAAAAAAGATAAAAGTATATGTAAAACTTTAAGAGTATCCAAATGCTTATTCGTAACTTGAAAAACTTTCTGCTATTAAATAATGGAGTTGTTAAGAACTATGGCTGTGATTTAAAAGAAAAAAAAAAAAAGAAAAAAAACAAGCTACCCCTCCTTGTTGCAAAGATATATTTCAGTGCTGTTTATTGCCTTGAAGTTGAGCTCATGGTTGAGGGGAAAGAGAAAGTTAATAGGAAAGTATCTTTCTGTTCCTTAATCATCCAGAAGATTTGAAAGGAACTACCATTTCAGTGGATTGACACTTGGCCAGGGATATCAACTGCAGCTAAAAGTGTTCGTTCCGTTCTCAGTCAAAAAGGAGAGTGGATGCCAGCATTCAAAAGCCATTTTTCTTACTTGGTGTAAAATAGTAGGTATGTGGCAATCTGTCAAGTGCAATCCTCTGGAAATCAAGTAGTTCTGCTGACAGATATTATCAGAAAAGTCGTTACTTAATAAAAGAAATGCATGAAGTTGTAAGATTGAAAAATTATCACATAAGCTAGTTGATGGTGGCAAATCATGTGAAACAGCTTGTGTAGTATCTGAGGCTGCAATAACAACAAGAGAGTGTTTTTATTTCCTGTCTTCAGTAGTAAATAGTCATTAAAGTCAAGCAATGCGAGTGGTTTTTGTTGACTGCTCTTTGAATCAAATGTACAGAGGAAAGTACTAGAAGGTTGCTGGACTAAACCTGACAGAATCAAACACTTTGTTACTTGGAAAGTTTCTTAAAGTGATACAGAAGGGGATGAAGATCCACCAGATCTGTGCAAAGCTGATAGATGTGTTGACATGAAAAAGAGAGAGCTCTGTCTGGAGAATGTAAGGCTGGAACTTGGAATGGACCAAGGAAATTTTAATGGCAAATACGTTTGCAAAGCACATTCTCTACATTTTAACTTCTATTTTCCTCAGCCGATATAATGCCACCTGAAAATTTTGCAATTTAATCTAAAAAAAAACAAAAACAAAACCCAAAAACTCCAAACTTGCTCATGTGAATGCCAAAGAGCATTTTGTGTCTAATAGGAAAGTGGAATCATTAGGGCTACTTTACTGGAAAAAAATGGAGTACTCATCATCATGGGTCAAGCAGGATCAATGTATGTAGCAATGGGGGGGATAAATAAATGAACAAAACTTCCACATTGTCCTACTGAGTTGTACCTTAAGCTTTCTATAATCCAACTACATTGTGCAACTGATACCTGCTGCACCTACAGCTGTACTTTGAAATGGATGTCAAGAAGGGACATTTTAAGGCTGCTATGCTGGAGAGCTTTAAAGATTTTGATAGAAATATGAAAGTAAGACGAGAAAATGAGAAACAACCCTAAAGAAACTGTCAATCTATTACAGAGAAACTGGGAAACATTTTGATCTAGAAAAGAAGTTTTAAGTAGCAGCTGTGTTGCATTTAATTTTAAATGCAGTAGATAAGTTGTTTCAAGTGCTACTTTGATTTACTTAGTTTTTTAATACTAATGATTTTTATTTCTGATTGCTGATGAAATCAGGTCAAACTAGCAAAAAAATGAGAATTTTAGAAAAGCTTTTCAAAGCAGAACTCTACAAGAAATAAGACTTTCTTTTTAAAGGGAAGAAATTCATTCATGTGTTCTCCACCACTCTGATTTCTGAGGCATAATGAAAGCAAATTTCAAAAAACCCTCAATTTTTAAATGTTTTTAAAGTAAAATCTTTGACTTCTGGTGTAAGGCCAGCAAGTCTTGCGTCCTCTGTGAGGTAATTAAGTCTCTAATACCCTGAATTAATATAACACTTTGCAAAGTATGCACTTACAAGAACAGATGGATGTGATGAAATAGTGGCTTATGATTCAGTCCCTTAACACCAAATACCATTGTTTGATTTCCATTTAGTAATGCTGGAGCTGTTGTGTTTGTATGTGTTCAAATTTTAATTACAATCATTTCCCATGTCTGAAATTTTCTTTCATTTTTAATACCTCTCATTAGTTCTTCATGGCCTCCTACCTCACTTTCACCATACAGATGAGATTTAAAATCTTCAGGGGTTACAATATACGTTTCTTGATTGTTGAGGGACTCAGGTCTTTAGCACTGTGTTCATTAGAGTCTATTACTTTAAATCTTTACTATTCTTCTTCTTTAAGATAATAAAGGGTATGTTTGCTCAAACCCTGTGCAGGATCACATACTACCTTCTTCAGAACTCTGCTTTAGAAAATTCAGGACTTTCAGTATCTGATTTGCTGACTCATGGGCTAATACTTGACTCGGGTCTGATTTCTAAAGGTTACTGTTCTGGGTGCCTCTTTAGATACTAAACTTATGCTGCTTTGCAAGGTATATTGATTTTTAAAAAATTTGTGGCCTTTGAAAACCAAGCTGTGAGGTTATAATCTTAAAGGGGATGATTTGGATTTTCATTTTCATAGGCCAATGTATTAAGTGATGTTAATTGCTAATTAAATTCTAGTGGCATTAATATGCAGTGACATAACCATCATGGCTTGGGGCTGACATATTATTGCTCTGCAGCTTCTTACAAAACCTTTAGCAGAAGGACAAGTAAACATCTGTCCAGAGGCTGATCTTGACGATTTCTAACTTCAGCTGAATGAATGAGTTGTAGCAATTTGGGTCCCCACAAATTATCTGTCGCTAATAAGAACATCTTGTAGATTTTTTTTTTTGGGGTGTTTTACCTGTGTCTTTATACTTTCATCCCTGATTTCAGAAGAGGTCAGTGCTTTGTGGCTGTGTTTAGAGCCAAGTATTCTACTTTGCTTGCCAAAGATGTTTCTCTCGGGCGGTAGGCATGGTTAACAGTGCAAGGATTTGGGCAACTTGGTTTACTCAGTAGTTCTCTATGTTCTGCTTATTTCCCAGTATCTGTATGGGAAATAGGTGTTGAGGCTGATTGGTCTTGTTGCTTTGGGTTTCTGGACATTATAAAATTGACCTCTAGGCTTTTCAGAACAGAGCTGTTGCAACATTTTTTTGTTGAATTCAACCAAAATCTCTAAGAACCAGAGAGATTCTTCAGATAAATTTTGTACATTGACATACATATCTCATAAACAGATTCTGGTTAAACATTAGATGAGGATTTTTTAAATTAAACCCAATTGGAACTAAGCAAACTCTTGTTGTAATGAAGTCTGAAAGTTTTAATTAAGTTCCACTTTTAGTTGTTGCAGTAAGTAGCTGAGAAACTAAAAACAGTATCAAGCTACTGAAATGGCCAATCTTCTGTAAATGAACTTCATTTGAGCAACTTGTAATATATTTCGTACTAAAACTTCAGAGCAATGGTAATGAAATGAGGGTTGCTATGTTTGTATCCATGTAATCTGCATTTAATAAAATATTAAAATATTACTGTTGTTATACTAACATAGTTCTGTTTGTTTCTACCTTTACATGATTATTTCTGTAATGTGATCATTAGTTTAATACAATTTTCAAACGTGAGCAAGCATAACCTCCAGGCTACTTGACAAGGCATATTTTAACTTAAGTATGATCCAAGTGTATTTCATTATCAGTTATAACCATTCCTAGAGAGAAAAGATTTAGAACAGTTTGAATAAAATTGGTGAAAAGAGAAGTTGTTTAATGGTGTTTCATCAGTAATGCTTTTCAACTTAATGTTCCCCTCTGTGCCCCTCAGTCCCATTAAATAAATGGTAGCCATCTGTTGATAAAATACCTAATGGAATGCAGTGTTTGGGAACGGTTGACTTTAGAAAGCTAGAAAACAATTCCTCTGCTGGTCCTTGTGGAAGCTGTCAGTTATCATTGAATCAGTGAGATACAACATGACCTGAAAAAAGTCCTCTAGCACATATCTTATGTATTGAACTGGGGACAAAGAAATGCTCTCTATGGAACCTTTCACTGCAGAACATGTCAGCAGCTGGAAAAATGCCAAGCTTGTGGAGAAATTTCAAACTCAATAAAATTTAGCAATAAAAAGCCACATGGCCAGTCTATAATTATAAAGCACAGGAGTCTACAGGATAGGGAGTGATAGTAAGTGAAAGCAAAAGGTTGACCAAATTATGGCATTATATTTTCTTTCTTTAATGTCCCATTCTATGCCAACCTACATCATATAATTCCCTATTCTTCTCTTCCTGGCCATTCTCTAGTTTTAACTGCTTATTGTGCAAAGTCAAAGGTTTTTATTGAGCGATCTTATGTCTTTTTGTCATGTTGCTGTACCTTATATTGTATTGTTTTCTTTTTTCTCATGCCATACAATAAGTTGTTTGCAGCTGCTCTTGGTCAGAATTTCCACTTAAGGTGAATTTCCATTACCATTTTTAACATCTTCTGCTGGTTTTTCTGTGTTTATGGGTGGAGGGTCCTCTCAAACCAGATCCCTTGCACTGTGTGAAAAAGCTGAGAAAGCATAAAAGCACCTTTTCAGGCAGAAGATCTTGGCCTGGGGCATTCAGTGTATTAGATGGCTGTACTGGATGGCCCAAATAGAGGAAGCCCGAGTCTTGAAGTGGGAAACTGTGCACTGTAGGCAAGGTCATAACACACAGACTTAAGATAGCTACTGTAATGTAATCAGATAGGGATGAAGTTAGCTTAGTGTGATCTCTGTCCCATGTACTGTACATGTGGGGTTGTTGACATTCTGTTTAAGGGTGAGACTTTTAGGATCCTAATGCTTAATGATTTAATTAAATGGCACCTGGAACTGGAATCAGAATTCTATCATACTTTCGGGAGAGAAAATTAGGGAGTCAAACTGTGCTCAAAACATCTGTGCTCTCTCTGGTTTCTACTTTTAAAATGCTTAATGACAACAACCTGAGCTTACTTGATAATCTACCAATTTATTTAGGTGCTAAAATAAGAGCTAAACTCCTTTGAAAATCTGGTCCTAATACCAGCACTGTGAGAGCTACTTACGTATTTAAAAAGGCTTAAAATTCTAAAAATAGAGAGTTGCAGGTTCTTTTGAAGGAAAGTGGTAGAAACCCACGATATCTCCCTTGAGTGATGTGCCTAGCTTAGTTTTAAAGGGAGCAAGATCAGTTAGACATACTAAGGCTTGTATAGGATCTGTGCAACAGTTTCTTCCTTAACCTCTTTTCAGGTGAATGTTTAGGAGTTTCCTGCTTGTAGAATCAGCCCTATTTTGGAGGAACAGACAATGTACTTGTGCTCATTACTTGGCAGAACACTCCGCCCTAGAAGATGAGATTTATTTGCCGATTGGCCTTGACACAATTGCTCACGTTGTTCAGTGCTGCTGAGCATTGGTTGTCTTATTGATCACACCAGTGTATCTCTTTAAGTCGGTTGTGTTTTAACTTATCCTGACAAAAAATGAAAAGGATTATGTGAATTATATGAAATTTATTAGTGGAACATACTTTAAGTGAGAAGTGATCAAAGGCCTTTAGCTGTCAAATACCTACACAGACACAGTTTTCTTTAGAACACTTAATTTTGACTCTTTCAGCCAGCTTTTTTTTTTCTGTTTTTTTAAAGAAATGTTTCTGTTGTTTGCCTCTGTCCATTTCAGCATAGTTGCTTTTGATTTCCACTGTTCTGAGAGGCAAATGTAGCCTAGTAATTGTTGTAGTCGTCTCATCTAAACCTTCAAAAATAGTGACTACCTTCTGAGTTGGCACATATTTAGCATGCCTTGCAATGCCTCTGGAGAAACCTGCAATTTACTTAATATTTATTCATATTTATTAAGCACATGCCAAAGTAAAGTAAAATAAGTAGTGGTTCATAATCTCAGACAAATATGCTCTCTTTTATAAGGGAAACACCTCAAACCTGTGTATGTTGTGATCCCTCCTTGAACTTGAAGTGCATTGAATGGGAAAGAGAACATACTAGTTTTGAAATATTTAACCAATAGGTATTAGAGAAAAAAAGGAAAGCATATTAGGCAGAGTTGACTGGAGAAGAGCAATTCTGTTTTGTGCAAGACTTTATTTCCAAATGTATTTTCTTTGAGTTACCCAAGTATTTTGAAACTCTGTGGGACAGAAAATGATGCTCTGGTTTGAAGCTGTTCACCTGGCAGCCTGCCTAGGAGCTGTCGATGCCAGGAGCTCCTGCTTAGTCTTCCAGGTCATCCACAGGCTTTCAGCCCACCAGGTGAGCTGCCAGGAGCTAAACAAGCAAGATAGTGAGAGGAATGGAGGAAGCTTTCCCATAGAAACATTGTTTGGCATGTGACTCTGGAAATGTTGCTTTGAAGCTGTCGAACACTGCCAAAATTGAATCATTTCATGTGACATTTTCATTAAAATAAGTCAGCAAATGCCATGAGCTAATATTTTCTATTTTTCTAGCCATCTTTACCTTGAGTTTCATCTTGGACTGGCTATAGAAGTGATACAGTATTTACAACATTAATGGACAGAGTAGCTTTTGATTTGTGGATAAGCTCAACTTTAAAAGTGATTCAGGGAGATGGTTTGCTATTTACACATTGTACTTCTACAGAGTATATCTAGAGAGGCATTGTAGTAAAATGAGATCATCCTTTGTGCTTACATCCTAATATTTACTATAAAACTGTGCGTCTTTGGTATGGAGTGCAAACTACTTGGTACAGATACAGGGAGGTTGAATATGTGGTGGACCACCACTGTTCTCTCTAGTAAGTGATATCCAAGATCTTGCTAGCTCATGAATGGAAGGAAAGCTGAAACTTGGCACTGAGTCAGTAGGAGGCTGAAAACAGCTTTTTCTCTTTTATGACAGTTTCTGCTAGTTGAACTTTTAAATTTCCCCCTATCCTCTATCTAACAGATGAGCTGATAGGATGATGGAGAAAGAGAGTACCCAAGATGACAGGCAGGCAAAAGGAAAACAAGTCTACTGGTGGTGATGCTGGAAAACAGTGAAATTGTAACAGAACTTGGAATTTGCTCTTTTGCAACATTCGCTTTGTTTATGACTTTGAGGGTTGAAGAAGTGGTGTTTGAGGGAATGAAAAGACTGACTCATTATGATATGGTCAAATGCCAATGAGCAAGAAAGAAACTTACAAAGTTAAAATGTTTTCCCCATACCCTTTATGATTAATCACTGTACTTAGCTGTGGTATTTTGCATTGAAATAGCTCATTAATGAGTAGATAGTTGACACAATGCACATTTAGAGAGGTCAAAGAGACATTAACCATTTGCAATAAAACTGTAAATCCAGACTGGGTTCCTAGGAATTATAACCAGTTCTTTTAGACTGCTGGGCAAACAGTCAAACTGCAAATCATGAGGAGACTGTGGTTAAGTGTTTTTCTATAAGGTAAATCTGAAAAAAGGGAGACTAGAGAGGCTGAGATTTTTTTTTTTTTTAATCACATGGACAGTTTTGGGTTTTATAAAGCAGTTGTGGGGTTGAGGTAATGGTGACTGCAATCAGTAAATAAGTGAAAAACTCCCTCAGCTGTAATTTCAAGACTTTCTGCTAATTCTAGAATATATTTACACATTTTAGGAAGATTAAAGCTATAAAAAGGAAGTTAATCACTTTGCATTAATCATAGTTAGAGAGAAACTCCATTGACAATTGTAAGAATGAAAATACACACCACAATCCATAATTGGTATGGTTTAACTTACTTTGCATAGTTGGCCTTTGATTTAATGTATCAGTTAATTAGGTAAAATAATTACAATTTTGTGTTAAATAGATATTCTAGGCATATGGTACATGTTAATGGGAAAATATGAAGATGAGTAACCATACTGCCAACAGTGCAGTTGCTCAGAACTAACATGAGATATAATGTTAGCCAGTTACTTTACTGGACCCCAAAGTATTGTCATTACTTAGTTTTTCTCTTTCCAGCTTGTAGAAATTTTGTCTCATTAAGTATGGCAGGTTTATATGATGGACTCTGTAAAAATAAATGTCTAAGAACTAAGCTACAGCCAAATCTGTAAAAGGAGCAATTTTCCCTTGGTCTGAATAACATTAATTGATTAAAGAGAAGCAGAGATCTGGGAAAAAAAAATTGCAGCTTCAAAAGCATTGTCACATTGTACATACTTTGGAATTTTGCTGAAGGGGAACAGAACTGAGAAAACACTTATTCCCTTTGGGCATCTTATGTTTGAAAGCATAAAATTAGGCAATCTCATAATTCCAAGATCTAGGGTATCTTGACTTCCAAAAGGAGTATGTCTACTTCTGGTGTTGTATTTCCACTCTTTGTCAAAAACAAAGCTACAACTCCTTTTAATGCTTTCTTTATTGCCTGATTAAGCTTCATTAAACAGTCAGCTATTTGGATCTAATCTTCCCAGGATAAATTCCTGGCTTTGTGGATCTTAATTTGCAAGACAATCATCCTTTAGAAGGGCCAGTATTTCTTCTCACTAAATACTCAGGAACATTAATACATGATTTCCACAATACTTCTAAAGGCATTTTGGTACCAGAAACTTTGGCTTCTGAGTTTTAGGTGGATAGTGAACAAAGAGCCAATACAACCTTCAAAGGAAGTATAATTTGCAGGCGTAATTGCTCTGCAAGATGTGCAATCCCCACTCATTAATCAGTTTTTTTTTTTTGTCTGGGACACGTTCCTCTTGCTGATCCTTGTCAATCTTAGCCAAGTCTTTCATCTCCTGTCTCTGGGCAGAGGTTTTTTTATTTCATAGTGGTGGTGGTTTCCCTCAGAGCTCTTATTACCATGTACAGATTAAGGAGAATTGTGTTTGAACAAAACAGTTTTTAATGTTTTTCTTAGACTCATAAGATCTTAGTGCTGTGGAAATGCTACTTGTGTGAATTTGGTTAGAGTGGTGTGCCTGGCAAATGTGCAAAATCAAGTATGTGATAATAAATCATCACTTGGTTTATAGCTCTGATTGGAATATCTGTTGGACAATTATGCTTCTCATACTCTTTTGTTCATGTGTGTGCTGAGGGTCATATATTTGACAAGTTCTATCTCGTTCTAGTTCTTTTTCTGTTTGGATTTTTTTAAATTTTATCTTATTTTTTATTCTATTTGCATTTTTTTCTGATCAAACACAGTACCTGCAAAGAATATAATTACTATTCTTTCAGTCTGCCAAGACATTGTATTTTCAAATTCTGTAGGTCTTTTAAGTTCCCAACCTGTCAAGTTCTTTGCAAGCACTTGGAATTTACATCTAATATGCATAGAAATATAGCTCCAACTTTTAAGTACAGCACAAAGTGTTTATTTAAACATAAAACTTTGCTGGCTTATACTAATAGTATAAGACATGTAGACATATTGCATATATTTACTGACCCAGAGGTCAGAAGGATGGCATTCTCAGGTATGTTGAGGTGTCTAATGGAATAGTCTAGACATAACTACACAGATGTATTTTTCATAGAACAGAAGGTGACTTCTTTTTACTGTATTAAAACAGTTAAATGGAAAACGTATTCTAATTCAGTTAAGACAAAAAACACGTTTTTTTTCCTTAGGAACCTCTTCCAAAGTGGCAATAAAAATTATTTATTTTAATGAAGATGGTTCATGAAATAGCTCAGTAGATTAACAGAGGTTTTTACTATTGGAGATAATTGGAAGTGAAGCCAGGAAATGCCTGTTTTATTTCAGAGTCATAATATCAAAGAAAGGAGAAAAACAAGTCAGTCACTGTCATAGCATAAAGGAGGCTGGAGACTTTTGTTTAAATATATATATTATAGATGTATATATTAAAAAAGAGGATTTTCTCTGTTGTCAGTACTTCATAAAACTTCTATTTGACTGGAGTTCTTTTCAATTTCTTTGTCTGTGTAAGCTAAAAGATGTTATCTTTAATTTAGCAACTTTTTTTAAAAAAACAGTCTTAATTCATTGTGCAGTAACAGTATCAGTGATAACTTGTAAAAATGAAGATCAACAAGTAGAAATTATTTACTTTGAATATAATTGTGTATATTATCAGGATTTTTTTTGTCACTGGACATTTTTAAAAAATAGAAGATATGTCATTCTGTTGTAGTTACATGATTTTAAGATTTGAGATTTAAAAGAATATCAAACAATATAAAACTCTGAGTTGAAAACTGAATTGGATCCTTACTCTGTTCTCCAGCAAAATCTGGATTTATATATTTAAATTGAATAATGTGAAAAATATCAACAAGTTTAGATAAACAATGAATTAGCATTACATGTAAAGATGATTCAGTACCATCTCTTCACTTGTTCAAACACGGACAACAGTGTCACGATCACAGAATATTCCAAGTGGGAAGGGACCCACAAGGATAGAGTCCGACTCTTCAGTGAATGGCCCATACAGGGATCAAACTCATGACCTTGGCATTATTGGCATCAGGTTCTGACCAGCTGAGCTGGTCTTAGGGGGTAGGGTTTTTATTCTGGATCTAGGTGTAGCTCAGTTCTACTCAGAGTGGACAAAAGTTTTAGGTGGTTTAAAATCTAGGTGGCACACAAAAAAAGCTTTAAAGGATTGAATCTCAGTATGTGGATTTTTTTTTTTAACTTGGGTAAATTTCTGGAGTATTCTTGAGTCTTGGGTCTTGTGCACCGCAGTTGAAATTTTCCGAAGATTATAAAACTAGAAAGAAGAAATTCAAGATTACTGTTAAGTAATATGTACTAATTAAGTTCATAATAATCATGAGGATGTGATGTGTTTGAAAAGCAAAGTGCAAGTGTTATTTTTATCTAATCTTAAAGACTGAAGATGTTGAAATAAATTTGAAGCACTCCATGATGTAAATGAAGTAATACCTAAAAAAGACAGGCAAACATGAGGTCTTGTATAGAAATAGATGGGGCATCTAAAGCTTCTCTGGGCAAACACGTTCCAGTGTTTCACCACCATGAGCATAAAAGAGGATAATCTGAATCTACCCTCTTTTAGTTTAAAACCATTACCACTTGTCTTGGTGGTCTTTTCTGGACTTGCTCCAACAGGTCCATATGTCCTTATGTTGGAGAACTCAGAGCTGGATGCAGCACTCCAGGTGGGGTCTCACCAGAGCAGAGCAGACGGACAGAATCCACTCCCTCCACCTGCTGTTCACATTGCTTTGATGCAGCCCAGGACACCACTGGTTTCTGGGCTGTGAGTGAACATTTTCAGCTCATGCCCAGCCTCTCCCCCACCAGCATGCCCATGTCCTTCTTAGCAGGGCTGATCTCCATCTGTTCATGCCCCATGCCGTACTGATACTGGGAGTTGTCCTGACCCAGGTGCAGCACCTTGTGCTTGGCCTTGTTGAACTTCAAGAGGTTCCCATGGGCTACTTCTCGAGCTTGTGAAGGTGTCTCTGGATGGCATCCCATCCTCCAGGTGTGTCAACAGCACCACTGAGCTTGTCATCTGTAAATCTGTTGAGGGTGCAGTTAATCCCAATATCTATGTCAGTGATGAAGATACTAAACAGCACTGGCACTGACAGAGTCCTTCAGGGTATTCACCCAACCTCCAAACAAAAGCATGCAGGTGTTGGACCGAAATGAAATGAAGATTAGCAAGTAAATTTCTCATCAGGTTTTCTCCCGAGAGAACACCAGATCAATGGATCATGAACATTACAGTTGTTTCATTTTGTTAGCTTAAGTAAAATATTTTTCTTAGTATTACTAAATAAAATCATATGTCTACAACTGTAATTAGGTCAAAGTTGGTCCCCTAATGCAAATGGCACTTTCAACTGGACATTCTGAATAGGCTTGTGCATGAGTAGATTGTGCCTCAAAGTCATTTGTCCAAATCTATAGCAGGATATCTTAACTTTTCTGCCACCAGTCTGAAGGATGTTGCTGGTGGAAAGAGAAAATTAAAACAAAGGCAACAAAACTATTCTTTCAGATGTACTTTGTGAGCTTTTCAACTTTTTAAGCCTGCCTGTGTAAATTCTTTTTCACATGCTCAAATATCACCCTTTTGCTGGAATTGTTTTTGTAGTTGTGTAAAAGTATGTAAATTTATACAGTTTAATTCTTCATGTACAGATTTCCTCTTATCTTTTTCTCTACTTCACTCTTTCCCAAGAATCAAGTGGGGAAATCCAGTTTTAGAAGAATTCTGCAGTGTTACTTGCCTGTTGTTTAGGCTATACTCACTAGGAGAGAGGAAAAATTACTAGGGAGAAATATATCTATTATTCATTCAAAAAAACAGTTAAAATACCCATGCTGCATTTATACCAGCTCCTGGGACTTTGGGCCACTTATCTGAAAAAATTATTCTTCCTTTAGATAAGGATTCAGTAATCCTAAACAGACAGTGTGCAGGTGCTTTACAGAAAAATATATATAAGCCTGATACGTTACAAAGATTTCTAGCTGGATCCTGGTTCTTTGTTTAGCTTTTCTGTTTCTTGTGATCTGGTATTGTTGCTGTTATTTTAGCACTTACAAGTCTTTTGTTGAGTGTATTCATCCTGGTACTTTTGGGTTTTGTTAGAAGGATTTTGCTGCTTTGCAATACCTTTTTTTTCCTAATGTTAATTGAATTTTATCAGTGTTAAAATTATTTCTTGGTGCTTTTCAGATTTTGAGTCAAAGATCTTAGTAAACTCACACAATGGCTATTTTCAGAGAAACCAGACTGACTCAGCATAAATACTTACAATTGTCAGGTGCATTGCTCTTCTGGGAATGCAAGAGTTTGTTCTTTTCTAAAGGGGAAAAAACAACCACCTCAGTAACTACATTTTTTTAGTAATTTAGGAATTGATTGTCTTTCTATAGGTAAAATTTGTTGGTTTTCACTGAAATGTTAGAGGGCCAAGTGTGTGAACTACAGGTATCTAAGGACACTAGCAGGTTAATAATGCTGTGGTTAATTTAAATGAATACACATGAGCAGATGATAATAAAAGAAAATATTTCAAAATACAGGGGAATATAATTTAGAGTATAAAAGTAAGGAAAAAAACCTCCTGTGTTTATGATGCACAAGTGGTATACTCTTTGCAAAGCCTAGAAATTTACAGTTTGGACAATCTGAACTGAGATCTGAGAAGACCCGAGACAGGTAAACTAGGGCCATAAAATAAACTAATTAGATTAGAGATCAAGGGGTGATCATACAAGGAGACTAATGAGGTGTAGATTTCGTAACTAGGCCAGATATTCACATTGGGACACTTGGGCTATGGACAAATTTTGCAGCTCAGAACAGCTACCATGAGTGGGGCATATGTATTCTAATAGGACAGGGGCTAATCCCTCACCTGAGACAGCTCTGATTCCAGGCTTACTTCCTTAAAAAAAATTTTAAAATTGCAGGAGATTGTCTTGGGACACATAAAACATTGCAGATCTATACTTGTTGTGGGTAGAGAGTACCATCATTATCTATATCAACAGTAATGTTTGCAATGTATTAAGCATGATAATCTCACAATTTATTTTGAAGCATCTTTGATTGAAAGTAACATCTTTCATATAATTAATTTAAATGTTTGTTATTTTTTATAAAGAGTATTACTTATTTTAGTAGGACATTAAGAAACTAAAAGAGGATTAAATTTTCTCTTTAGGCATATGTGTATCTAGATCAGCATAAAATAACTAGGAAAAGCCCATTGTATCTCTTCCTTCACTAAAATTATCTTAATTTTTTCTAGAGCTCTTGGTGTCAAATAGAAACCAAAAGAAATAATATAATGAGAATAATAAATATATCTAAATGAGAAGAAACCTAATGGGAATTGAAAGAACAAGTTTTGGAGATATGCAAAGCAGGTTAAGAATGAAAATGATTAATTAAAGGGGAAGTTTTCTGACCCATCACTTAGAAGTGAAGCAATGTGGTGTTCTTATCACAAGGCTGATGTTCTTATATTGCCATGATTTTATTAATGGTATTATATAAACTCTTTACTATTCCAGTATGATCAGGATTTTACTACTTTCTCTTGATAAATAAAATACCATGGCAAAATGGGATACAAGCCTAAGTGCATTCTATGCCAGGATTTTGTAATTACTATTTCACTCTTGTCTATCTGGGAGCTCTTTGTTCCATGAAAATTAGGTCGGGGTGGGGAAGAAATATCAAATGAAATTAAAAGAAGTGGCAGGAGGAAAATACATGAAAAAAGAAGGAATGGTGAAAAGACAAGACTGCCACCCTAAGAATCCAAGCAAAGCCTACTGAGGCAGATCTCTTGAAGGAAAGCAAAGGGAGACATTCATATGAAGATTAAAATTGCCCATGAGTAAAAGAATTTTCTGCCTTGGAATTAGTGATGAAAGGAGGGCAAGGAACTCTGGTATGCAATAACAGTTCACTCTTCTACATTAATCTTCTGTGTCAGGTAGTTTCCTGATACTGCATCTCCAGAGCAATCCTCTGCAGCATGAAGATACATACTTGGAAGGAAAACTATAACACAAAACAGAACAGATCAGAGGGAGGGGAAGCCTTAAAAAAATCAAATTCCTCAAATATTCATGTGATAAGAGTATATAAAGCAGTAAATAATAAAAGGGAAAGTCAGACCCCTTTTAGACTGATTTTCGAAAATATTTTCAGGTATTATTAGTAAACCCTTCCTGCAAAGCCTGAGGGAAGATTAAAAAAAAAAAAAAAAAAATGAGATCAATATTTAATTTCACAGAAGTACATATATAGGCACACACAGTACCTTATTTAACATAGACATTTTTATAATTTTTTTTCTTTGTATACTGTCATTGAAAAGTATCTCTATATCTCCGGTTCAAGAGTTCTATTGTGCAGTTCTGCTTCTATTTGATTAAAACACTCTATGGTGATTTTTATTAACAGAATTGAAGTAAAACGTGGACCATTTTGCCTGCTTTCCAAGGACAGTCTGCTATGACTGCATACATTTATGAAAGTATTCCTCAACTATATGCAGTGGAATTTCTTCCATTTAAGTGTAGTCCTTGTTCAGAAAATGGTTTCTTTTCCAATTTTATGGCGAGATAAGCAAATATTTTCCCTTGGTTTCAGCAAAATCTCGTTTGTAAGGGTCATTCAGTGTGCAACACAGAGAAAGTCACTTGCTGAGGCAACGAGCTTTGGAGCAGGCACATTACCCAGCAAAGCCAGGGATCACCAGGAACTGGGGAATTCCTGAACTGAGGAAACCCCAGTGGAGTGTGGGAACCTGCATGGAGCCAGCAGGTCTTGTGGCTGGGGGTCCTGACCCATGATGGCCAGCATCTCCACTCAGACAATGCTGCTGAAGGGAGAGGCTGCAGGGCAGACCTCAGACTGCAGGAAGGCCTGAAATCTTTGTCCTGGGGCAGGGACAGGCAGCAGACCTGTCTGCAGAAGGGGTGTCCAAAGGGAGTGAGAGCTGCTCAAATCCAAAGAATACCTCAGGATTTAGTGGTAGTCATAGCTGAGTGCAGACTTGCTATGCGGTTTTTGTGACAGATAAACCCTTCTTTGGTAAAGTGATAATACACATAATGATAAAACTTTGCATCTGCCATTCTCCATCTGCCAAATTCCTCCTGAGCCTTGCAGGACTGAGCATCTCCTTAGACAGCAGAAATTAAAAAAAATAAATTAATGCACTACATACTTTCCTTCCATTCCTTATGGAGCTGGAAGAAAATCTTTTGTGGTTCCCAGCATTTTGCAGGACTTGGCCTTGAATACAATATATGACCCCGTGGTATCTTACTGAAATAATGTAGAGTGGGAGTTTGATAAATATGCTGAACTGGACTGTGTACCTACTGAAGCATATTTTGAATACTCCTCACTAAAATGTCATATATAAATAGAACTGCTTTAACATATTGCAGGCATCTGGTTTTGTAAAAGATCTTTGTGCCCCTCTGATTTCCTGTATGTTAAAAAAGTCAATTATTACAAACTCTCTCTTTAATTTTTGGATCATTACCCATTTATCCTTAAGCAAAAATGTCCTTGTTCGGAGATTGCTTACGTATAATATGGTTGCTCTAAATTTGTAATGCTTTAATGATATTTGTTACTGTACCATTAATTGCTCTTACTATGCCCTGAGTTTTTTATTCTTTGCAGAAGATACTCCTGTCTCTGTCTGTGAATAGGATTGGGTTTTTCTCTAGAATGGGAGCAACTTTGCTATCTTTTAAATATATTAATGAGTCCTTATCAGGATTTTACTGGAGCGATCACTGAATCTCTGTGTAGACTTTGACAGGATATTCAGAAAATAGAGTGGTGATATGAGACTTCATGTAGAATAAAAATATTCTCTGAGATCATGATGGTTTTAGACTTGACAAAAAAGTTCAGTGATACAGCAAATTTTTCGCACAGCATTGAGAATTTTTGCCTTGATCATTGGTGGTCTTTTTGCAAGTGAAGTACAATGGTCTGCTTAAAATTATAGCTGTTCTTTTGGAAAGAAAGTCCTGCTTCCTCCCCTGAAGAACGGAGGTGATTTCATAAACATGTTTCTGTATTCCATTTAGAAAATATTTATTCTCCTGGACATGTAACCCTCAGTTACAGCTACTGTCAAATTAAATAAGCTTACTGAGAAGGATAGATAATAAACTGGAGAAGCTTCTACTGCAGGTGATGTTCTTTTTAGGGTTTGCCTTCAAAATAGTGGGCAGTGTTTGTAGTTGTATAAACATGAATAGTGATTAATCATTTAATAAATACAATGTACATGTAATAAGCAATACCAGCAAACATATTCTGACTGCACAATTTTCTTGCAGAACACATTTTTCTCAGATTGTTTGATCTGAACCAATATTGCATTGGAGCTCCTAAAATAACTTTGTAATACATTGACATTTCAAATTGCCACCTTCCACATCTGCTGCATCGTATTATGGGTAGTGAACAATGTAATAAAATTAGGTTTTTTTATTTCTGTTTGATTTGTCAGACATTCCCCCCCCGCCCCACCCCCCTTTTTTTCAGAAGGAGTTCATGACTGTGTTGCTTCGCTTTTGGATAATGTTTCATACTTGCTCTTAGAGCTTTGATTTTCAGCTTTTAAAGTGCTGGTATTAATGAGTTGTAGACACACATGTGTAGCTCACGAGGAAATAGGTTTTACTTTCTGTTTTTCTGTCTTAGTTTTGGGATCTCAGTTTATCTTTTGGCCAAACAGAGGAAAATTAATTATTTTGATTGTAAAATCCTTTATGAAATACTGATGGACCAATAGTAGTGATTAGAACTAATAATTACTAAAATTAAGTAGAATTAATAGTTACTAAATAATTACTAAAACTATTATTGAAATTATTTCCTTCTGCTAGCAAAGAAAATTTTATTGTGTTTCCATGTTTAGTACTGTAGGCTGAAGAAGGACAATTTCTAAAATGGACTGTAAGCTCTGGGATAGAATCTGTTTCCTCTCCTAAAAGTTATTTAGTATAAAGAGTGCTTCTACTTTTTCAATTTCTGTTCCCTGCAGGGTTTTATAGTAGACATTAATTCTCAATTTTGGAGCTCCCTTCAGTCACCCACATATTTCTGATATCTGCCCACTGCTAATGAATATGAATGAAATGAAAGCTAATCCCTCATAACTTAAAATTATTATTGTAGAGTCTGATAGAAATGGGCAGGTTTATATAAAACACTCTAAAGTATATTTTTTAATAACCCTCCCTGTAATTCTTTGAAGAGCAGGTGTCAAAATGTGCTGCAATAATTTCTCCGAGAAAGAAAATTGTATTAATTTAGAGGCAGAAAAGTCACACAAGAGGCAAATACTTAAATTCTTAAATTAAATTTTGTACAGCACTGTGCATATGAATAGAGCTGTTTGCATTATTCATTGTGCATAACTCATTGGCCAGATTTAAGCCTTTTATGTTGAGGCACATCATGATTTTGATAGCTTTATTTTTTGATTTTTTATAGAACCTCAATGAAGTCTTTGTAAGAGAAAATATCCAGTGCATCTTGCTCAGATAATTGCTTGGCCATAATGACATTATAGAAATCTGATGTGTTTTAGAGGTCCATTATTAACCCTCTTAAAAAAAAAATACTACACCTAATCAGTAGTGGAAAAATGTGCATAATGACCAAGAACAAACCTAAAACTGCTCTTGGCTTTAAACATTTACACACAGGTGTATGGAGAAAATAGATTTCAGGGTAAACTGAAATACAAAACATATGTGGACAATATGATTAACTGTCTTTTGAAAAGAATAAAGTGATTGTGAATTCTCAACAGCTGCAATTAGCACCGGGCTAATTTTCATGATTGCTTTTTGAATGTTATTCTATTTAACAAAATCACTGCAGAACAATAAAGTGGACTCTGATAATGTCTAAGGCTAATGTGAATGTAAGCTGAAAATCTTCATTAAAATACTGTCAGCATTGCAAACCTATGTGAGCATCAGGGTGCATTAATGGTTTAGCTTGCCCCTGTGAAGGTAGACAGAAGGCACAAATACGTTTCTTCTGATGATAACACTGACACTACTTGTTTGCTTTAGCAATAATATCTAGTTCTTTTCTAGGCAGAGTATTTACATAGTTATGTACCTCTAAGTGAAAATAATAATGAAGTAAAATAATGAAAAGAAATATCTTATTGCAGGTGCCTCCAAATGTGCAATATATAAACAAAATTGCTAAATTATTTTTCTAGTCTGGTTGCTTTATTTGGGTTAATGACCTCATGTACTGAGTTTTAACAATAATTAGATTAGTTTTCCAAATTGCAGTTTCTAACATCTAAAGCCAATGTCTAGACTGAAGGAAAAAACAAAAGTTCCAAGGAGTTCAGAAACAAAGTACTGAGAAACTAAACCATGGCAACTTTAAAAATTCTGTCACTACTGTACACTATTACCAAACACAATATGTGTGGATTATGTTGAGGTCTATGAATTTGTCCCAGTATACTGTAACTGTATCAAAATGAAGTGTCAGTAGAGGACTTTTTATAACACTTGTACTTTTTCATTGTGATGGCACTAAGTGCATTACAGTCCTTAATGCTTAGACATTAGTGTGTCACTCATTCAGGACTTATATATATTGTTAGCTAATATTTTGTGATCATGAAGATATGAAACAGACTTTGAGTTTGTGCTGGACAGAGACTAAATTCAGTTTTCATAGTAGAAGTGAAAGCCAACAGTCTGCTCTGTCACCTAAAAATAAGATAGTTGTCATGATGTTGACACGTGACCAGGATAGAGAGGAAAAAAATCCACTTGACATCAGCGTAGCTAATCACAGATCTTACTCACAGCTGGCTGACTACAGCCACTCAACTAACTTTGGTTCCTGCTGGAGCGTCAGTATTGCAGCAGTCTGACTTGTTGAGGAACATGCTGATGTTCTGCCAGGTACAGAAATCTTTTGATAGGAATAGGAATTGCGGATGAGCACTTGCTGCAGTGTTCTTAGGTAGCAGTGATGTACAACTCCAGGTAAGACCTGGCAACTCCAAACAGCCTTTAATGCAACAAGCACTGAAAGAAAGAAATTGTCATGTGTTTGTCTGCAGTTAGTACACAATACTACCTCACAATAAACAATCCCACCATTATAAGCGGACAAGCAATACAATTCAGTGCGGT
>JAWWEU010000138.1:15099570-15198539 GCA_035583155.1 Acropternis orthonyx
GCCTTCCCCCCCCCCCCCCCCCCCCCAATTGCTGTTGTGGTCAGTATTTTTATTTTGAGACACAAAATAAAGGTATTTTTATAAAGGGAAAATAACTATTGTTGGGGGGAAGCTGTGACTTAGCTCTTTGCAGTGACCCGCATCGTGGTCTCTGTACTAAATTCAGTGTTTGTGGGTATGAGTAAGAGTTGCTCTGTGAGGGATTTAAGACATGTAGCAATAACAGTCACTTGGACAATTTTTTATTATTTTTATTATAATCAGATACCTTTGCCAGCTTCACAACCTTTTTCTCCATCCCAGTCTGCCAGAGGATTTGCAGCAGGCTTCTTTTCCTCACAGTTGTGGAGTACTTCAGGTTTGGCCCACTGCCAGGAAGCTGCAGCCTATGGTTTTTCTGGTTTGTCTCAGTCCAGTTTTCCATACTTTTCTGTATCAGCAGAGATCTCAGTTAACCTTCTCTTTCTTGCTTACTTTCTCTCTTTCCCCACCCCTCCCTCTCTGTCTCTCATGCTTTGTTCACTCTTAAGCTTCTGGCTGCTTTTTCCCTTCCCTAATTGCAAAAGCCTAGATCACAAAGATGTTTTAATCTAAACTATTATTTTACTTAAGTAAGACTGTCTGGAGTCTGACAGCTGCTGTGCTGCTGGACCGTGTTAATCATTTGGTATTTGTAGCTTTTGTAATAGTTAAGCATATTCTGGAGCTGGGTCAAAACAAAAGATAGTTTCCTTCTCTTCTCTTGACATTCCAGGTGGACTGTAGTTCTCTTGGATATTGGTAGATTTTGTGTTTGTAAATAACCACCTTTGCCATCAGGACATATTATGCATTTCAATTTGAAGTGCCTCTGATTCATGAAAGTATTCAGGATGATCATTGGTAATGATAGAACTTCACATCTGTTCCTCTCTCAATATGTTTTGTGATCGATATGCAAAAGAAATCTTTGGTTGTCTTTATTGGGCGCTTTGATTATTTTACTTTGTTTTGCCTCAGCTTTGTAAGAGAGAAGAAAAAAGCTCAGGCTAGTTTTGGGGATCAGGTGAAATCTTAGAAGAGTAGGAAAGCAGAAGCAAGGACATTGCACAGTTACTGCGATATATGGCAAAATATGAACAACCAGAGCGCTAGTAAGATTCAGGGCCATGTTTTGCCCGCTGTAGGAGCAGAGATCATGGATCTCTGTCCCAAGAAATATAAAGGCTGAGAAAATAAAGTATAGAAAAGGATTTACAATATTAAATAATTAGTAGTATACATCAAAAATACTCATAGATTTTATAGTGAAAATGTATCTTGTAAAATACTCTGCAACATAAATGTTGCCTGATAGGGTGATTTCTGTTCAAAATCTGCCTTACTTGTTGGCCTTAATCTACACTGGCAAGCTTAGTGGCATCTTCATTTTGTTACAAGAAAGATGCCACAGCCTTGAGAAACATAGTCGTCCTCTGATTCTGGAGTGCTGAGCCAGGAATGGAGGAAATTGGATTTTTTTTTTCTTTTTTTTTTTTTTTTTTTTTTTTTAACTGAAAGGATAAAGTACCAGTGCTTGCCAGCTTTGCATTGTGTGTTTAGACCATATAATATGAAAAACATTCCTACAAAAATGTCTTATTTAACAGTCCTATATTCTCTGAACCAAACTACCCTGAAGATTAATGTGTCTGTTTTTATGGACTTAAAGAAGAAACAGGTTTCTAGGAGATGCTTTGTATTTAGTGGTAACATGAGTGAAACCCTTCAAAGTGGAATGGAGAATTGTTTTGTAAATTTAACTTATCATTGAGTTAAATGCCATGTTAGCCAAGAACCTTCCTAGAACCTTCAAGATGGCTCAGAAATGAGAACGGATATGTAGGACTATTCCACAGAAACAACTACATATTTTGATTCAGCAAAGGGCTTATGAACCAAAGTAATTTCAGCTCTATGACAGTCCCTTTGAAACCAACACACAAATGAAAGCACTTGGAACGAATCTTACTCAGTTTCAAACTAAGTGTTGGTGTAATCCTATTCAAAAAGTGGTAACTTTAGCCAAAATTATTCCTAAACAAAAGAGAAACACAAGACTTTTAGGAGTATGTTGTTGGTTGGAGTCTTCATAGAAAACATGGTAGTTTGGTTTTGTTTTCTCCTACTTTTTTAGTGATTCATCTTTTTATAAATACATATTATTTGGTGGGACATGTTCTGATGTTGTTAAATAGCATCTCTAGTTGGTATTTAAAAATCATAGTTAAAGCAAGCAAGTTACTGTACATTTTATTAGCATAGAATTACTGCACTGTTAAATCCAGAATAAATAGTGTCCATATTTTAAGATCAGTACAGTATTAATTATTTTACACTGGAGTTTATTATTTTACACTTAACAGTAAATTAATTTGGTTCAGCTAATGCATATTAAATCTTGATCCTTGTGAAATATGCTTGCTTAAAACCTTGTTTTAGTATTTCAGAAAGTATATTGCTGGGAAATTAGTTTATGTAACTGAATTAGAACCTATCCAAGTAATAAGTACAGTTCTCCTTTTTAGCTGTTGAAAGAGACTCGAGTAGAAAGTAGAAACAGGAATTGTATTTTTCCCCATGAAAGGCCAATTTAAAAATTATAAAGGTTGATGTATTTAACTGGATTCATCTTTAGGGAAATGTAAACTTTATTATTTTAAAAAAAGGAAGTATGTTTGTCTACAGATTGCTTAGACAGCTTTGCTCTGTGGAATGCTGTAGAATTGAGATAAACATCTCCAGGCTGTTATGTCACCACACAGTACGGAAATGCAGCTACATTTGTGAGAGTACCCATGTGCACACTCCCATGTGCCAGTGGTTTCACCCAGCCTTGAGAACTTTGAAATATTGACCAGTTCCTCTCAGTGACATCATTCTTCTGATTTTTTTTTTTTTTTAAATAGTCTCTTGTTCAGCTCATTCCAAGGAAATCCCCTTTCTTTTTCAACTTATTAGGAGGTAGTTTGTGAAATTATTGCAAAAGCTAATATTAAGAAAATTTCCTGTCTGCTGTTTTGATAGGTGGCATTTTATATTACAGTTTCATTCAAAAAATATAGCACATTTATCAGTCACTGTTTTTTCTGTTATACTTAGGAGAGTATTTTGCATAAACTTGTTCACAGGGAGAAAATTCTATTGCCAGCTTCTCAGGTGCACTTCTGTGCTCCTTCTTCCTTCCAATTGTTTTCAATCTGTCAGAAATTTTCCCTCCTCCTTCCTTATTTTGTCATAAATTATGTGACACTTAGAGATGAGGAAGTTAAAACAAACTTTAGTAAACCAGTAATTTTTGCAATTGTACTAATTGATTGCCTCTAAAAATATAAATGAAAACAGCAGCAACAGAAACACTCCCAAAAAAATAGACCAGTGTGAGGTGAAAACCTCTTTTTTATTTCTGCTAGAGATATGCTATTTATAAGTAAAAAAAAAAAAAAAATCTTTTACTTTCTTCACTCACAGTCATTTTCCCAGAGTCCTCCCATGGATCCTTATGGGTTTTATCTAAAAAGATGTTGTTGTTACTCTATTCAGATATGATATATTTTAATACGCAGCATTCTAGCATGTGTGGGACTTAGGTGGAAAATTTGGACTCAAAAGCAATTTAAGATGATGTATTGAAGCCTGCCAGTGCCACTGCGCTGCTTATTGTTTCTGAAAGTTGGTTGAGGAGAAGGTGCACAAAATTTAGATGGAAAAGAGGACTTGAGAGAGCATAGAAACAAGTATTGCAAATGCATGGCTGGAAAGTCACATAAGAAAAGAAGACTGAAGAAGTATAATTTAAATCCTACAGTTTCTGGCATATGAACAGACTGAACCACAGTGCTGACTCTATCTATATTTCAGGGACTTCCAGGTCATAGTAATGGGAAATGGCAGCAATGGGGACAAAGAAGGTTGAAGATGTTAGGAAGAGTAGATTTGGTCTCTTAATAGTAACACGCTAAATGTGAATTAAGAGAATTAATATTAGAAGGGGAGCTGTTGGACACATCCAGACACAAAGTGAGCCAATGGATTAGAAAGGTTTGTAACTACTCAGGAAAATCCATAACAGAGATACAACAGATAAGATGAAAAAACTGTACTTAATAAAGAAATACTTTATTAGAAAGCCCCATTTTTTACAGCATGTCTGCCTGGTGCCAGCAGAAGCGTAAGGCAGAGAGCCCAGGAAAGCTGGACCATGCTGTAGCTATAGAGACAGTAATGTGGTGGAGCTTTAAACAGGGGCTTTTCCCTGCTGCCAGTGGGGATCTTGCAGGTCACTGTCACCTGAGCTTGGGAAATGATGATAAGTTTCACCCTTGGTGTCTGTCCAGAATGCTTGAGACCATTATTTATACACATATATTATTAAAATGAAAAAAAAAAACAAGTGAACAACAACAACAACAACAACCTTTCCAAACAAACCCATCAACACAAAAAACACAAAACCCCCAAACAAACCAAAAACCCCAAACACCCACAAAATATCCCATCTGTACATATTTGAACACAAGTAGATTATGAATTGTCCAAGATCTGTGCATGAGCCTGTCTGTTACAATAAAGGAGTGACACTTCATTTTGAAAATTTGGAGATTGTTTTCTATGATTTCTTCTCAGGTTGGATTTGGTATTTCTCCTCTCTTAACCATTGGGTTGTGTTTAACTTTTTTTTTTTTCCTCTTTTCCCCTAAGATGCACTGAAATAATTTTGCAATAAAATTGAAAAACACATCTTGCAATAAGACAGTTCTTTTCCCTATACCGACTTATAGATCTTCCCTGACCTCTTTCAATCTGTAAAGTATATCTTACTGTCCAATGTCTCTGATCTTTCCTGAATGACTAGGAAATTTGCTTTTATGTGTCATGTTGACAGCTATAACAGCTGACTTGTGTGTCTCCCAATATTTGAATAAGAGAAGGATGTTGTCACAAATGGATATACAAAGAGAAAAGTAGGTCAGGGCAATTTCTGATACCCCCTCAGACTGCTGGAGTTTGCCTTTGGAGTAAGATGGGAAAATATTTTCCTCCTTTTCAGGCACAACCTGTTTACTTTATTTAACTTTCTAAGAAATGCTTTAATTAAAATATATAACTGGGATTTGCTCAAGTTTAGTGGAGAGTGGGGGGCAGTGGAAGATTTTATATTACTCTGTCAGTGACACTCCTCAACAAATGAGATGCATTTATTTATATAACCTGTCTTTGTTCCTATTTAGCAGTGACCTATCTCTAGGCATTAGTTCCACTTCATTGTTATTTATAGCACTGAAATGAGCCTTTTCAGTGATTCCTATGTAAATTTCAAATTTATGTATTAGATTAAAAAAACCCTCAACATCCAAAATAAAAACCTAAATCCCAGTGTCAGCCTCATAGCAGGCACAGAAGTTCTGTGCAGAGACAGGTTGGAAATGAGGTAAATGTTTTGGTTGTACATGACAAGAAACAAAAACATCAAAGAAGGCTAAATCTTAATTGATTTTCAAAAGCCTTGTGAGAATAATTATGAGGGGCTTATTTTAAAATAATTACTTTGAACACTAAATAAACTTTTCATTTTGGAAGGAGCAGCTTTTGTTCAAGAAGTAACTCTGCAAGAAAATTATTGTGAGACATTCCTGTTCGTATTGCAGTGGAGTCAAGACTTTATCAATAACTTCTGTGAAGTGCTATAGACATTTTGGATGATAAAGATATTACTATTTAGCATCTATTTCAGAACTTAGGTTGCAGTTTCATGGACGCATCTCAGAAAGACTTAGAGAGAGTATGTTTTTTCACATGGAGAAACTGAGGTTCAGAGGCATGAAGGTCCTGTAACATTTGCCAAGGCCAAAATCAGGAGCTAAAGCATTAAATCAGCACAGTCCCTGCCCCATGACAGCTCCACATCTTGAAAAATTGATACATTTTAAAGTGAATAAGGAAGGAAAGAAGGAGACTGAAAGAGCTGAATGTTATGTTTTAGGATGTGCTGAAGTGAAGAGTTTCAAACCTGCTCAATCACAGCATGTTACACACCCTTCTCTCTGGCCAGTCCATGTAGACTGGGAGTTTCCTACAGCTCTACTACAGATAGCGTAATGATCTTTATTGGGTATTTTAAAAGTGTCTCTGAAGTAGACATATTTAAAAGAGGTACTGGATTTTAATTTATGTAAATTTGGAAGTTATCAAACAAATAACCAAATACCAGTGTCATTTTCCTTTTCCTCAGTAGTAACTTTAAGCATAATTATTGCCAGGAAGCTGTCACTTATCTTCCATATCCAAGCAGACATAATTACTAAAGGATAGAAATGCTGGTATATCAATTCCATAAAAATTCTTACCTTCAATTAGCTGATTCATGGAAGCAAGGTTTTTAAGATTTATAAGGAGCAAAAGGTTAATATCTTGTCTCACAATACCATCTTTTTAATTCTTTACATGGTCTTTTAAATGAATGATAGTTCCATAAATCAACAGATTAATAAAAACAGCTGAAAAATGGGCTCTCTGTCAACAACACTAATAACTGTCTGTCTTGTCAAATGAGTTCTGTTAAAAACGACTTTGTGTAATATTACACTTGTAATGTTTCTTTAACATAACATGTTTCAATTATATAACTGAAAAACTGCTTTCATGCCTTACTCTGTCAAAGTCACCTGACCCTGCGTGTAGTGAAAATCTTCTAAGAGGGCTAATTGAAAGGTCCCAAAATGGTTTAGGTTTGCTTTTAGTGCCGTTCTGTTGTTAGTAGGGATGAGGAAAGGAGAGGCATTCTAATGGCTTCAGTGTATGCATTCATTGCTCACAAATATTTTATGTTATTGTTACGATGTTTACAATTTTTCATAGTTTCTTCTATTGCTACTGGTTTTGCCTATATGTCTTTTTCATAATTTTTATTGACTTGTATTTTTTATCACCTTAAAAATTGTTGAGAACATTCAATTTTTGTTGAAACTAGTAGCATTTTGTTGCTTTAAAAATAAACTTTCAAGTCAGTTTCTTTATGGATTTACAGTCAGAATTGATTTCACTTAAGTTTCCTATTGTCAACAGCAAATGGTTTGCTTAACCTAGTACTAAAAGATTGTTTTTAAACTAACAAATTTTTAAATCATTGTTGGTATTGTATTTATTTTTTAAATAGATCAAAGAACTTGTATGCTTCATGGTGCATATGGAAAATAGTGGACCTAGATGTTGTGTTAATCCAAGGAGATTAACCTGAAAGATATATGGCTACCTGGATGATAATTCTGCAATTAGCTATACATGTGCTTAACTCGAGGGGCACAGGAATTCCCTTATCACACGTGGCTAGAATGAAGCACAATGGTTTTCTGTATAATTATAGTACATGGAGACAAATTATGATTTCTTTCAGATTTCTTTCTTGTATCATATTTTTTTATTCAACATTTCACTCTGTTGTATGTAAGCAACTGTGAAGAATTCCTTACAGTAGAAAATTAAACTTATATTTCAGTGTTCTGTAGATTGCTGGTGTCTCCCAGGATGTGAGCTGAGAAGAAACTGGATCACCATTTGTTTGCATCAATGTTGCAGAATATTAATCAAATGCTTTTAGACCAGCAAGGAATTACTTTTCAGTGTGATACATAACTTTCCTTCTCAGTTTTTATTTTTTGCCTTCTTTGCTAGTTTATAATTTGGACTGTCAGTAGAGGAAGGGGGTGGCTAACATTAAAAATCTTGGCAGCAAAGAAAGCCCACAGTACAGGGTTGCATCAAAAATAACATTCCCGGAAGAGGTAAAGAAGTCATTAGCCCACTCTACTCAGTGCTTATTAGGCCACATCAGGAATACTGTTTTCTGTTTTGGTCCCTGCTATGGAAAAAAAAAGGTGTGGACAGGCTAGAGGGGGTCCAGAGAAAGTCCACAAAGATGGTCAAAGGACTGGGTAGCTTCCTGTATGAGGAACAGCTGAGAGAACCAGGTTGGATCAACCTTGAGAAAAGAAGGTTCAGGGGAGATCTTGTCACCATGTTCCAGTATTTAAAGGGTGGATGCAAAGGAGATGGAGGCTCACTTTTTACAAGGAGTAACATGGAAAAGACAAGGAGTAGTAAGTACATGTTACTCCTGGGGAGATTCTGATTGGACACAAGAAGAAAATTTTTGACGATGAGAACAATTGGCCATTGAAATAATCTCCTCAGGAAGTGGTGGATTTCTCAGCAGTGGACATTTCCAATATTCAGATGTGTATGGTGTTAGCTGATCTTGTCTAGATATGCTTTTGCCAAGAAAGGTTGGACCAGATGATCTGATATCTGAGGTCCCTTCTGACCTGGAATTTTGTGATTAAAAATCTCTGTTGCCTAATTTGGTATGTTTTTCTTATAGCAAGGTCAGTTTTAAATTGGGGCATGGAGTTGAGGATGATGTTTTGGTGAATCATTTTTGACAATCATCTAGAAATACTTCCTGGCAATTTCTAGATTCTTGACATTACTGAGGATATCAACATTCTTGACCCCTCCTGTTTCCTTTCTGTGGCACATCAGTTCTGGCTTCTGTTGTTCCACTGGATATGAAGTTTCTGAAGGGATAATAGAAGTGTTTTCAGGCCGGTGGTAAGACAAAGGTTTTTCAAGTCTTATGGACTGTTCCAGCTGCATAAAGTTGTAGAGGACTACACTTCCAGTCACTAAGATTATGGATGAAATACAGGGATTTATTTGTATCTGATAATACTGCATTTCAGTTGCTGCTTGTTGTTGCACCCCAACAAGCATTCAGAATCACACACAGCAAGCTACTGGCCTGGAAGATAACATGCTGTGCTTGTAACTTACCCTTAAGTATCTTTTGCAGAAACAAACCCTTTAAAATAATGCAAAATTAAGCATCATACTTGGTTGATAAAGACTTCAATCACTGTAGATGTGAGGTCAGGTAAAGTTCAGTTTGAAACAAATTAAGGAGAAAAAAAAATACAAAATCAGCCTTGAAGAAGGGTCAGAGACTAAGCACTTATTTGAAAAGCATGCACTTATCTGAAGAACAGCATAGCTAATTCAGTTATCAAAGGGAGGAGGAGAAAGGCAGGGAGTGGGGGTGAGGGAAGATGTCTTTACAATTGATACATACTTTATGAACAGAGTGGGACTGACACAATTGTTCCATTAAGTGCAGGTATTTTTCTGTCTTAAGCCTCTGAAATCAATGCCACTAATCTCATAAAGAAAGCAAGATTTGATTTTGAGGGAATTAATGCAGCCCAAATAAGACTGGATATAGATATAATGAAGGAATAAATTTACATTATATATCTAAAAAGAGTTGACAGACTAGTCTGAAAATAATAACATTCCAATCCGGAACAGGAGAAACTGGATTAATGTTAACAGGCTTTATTTAAACTCAATGAAATCCACAAGAGAGATTTCATTACGTAAAGGATTATCATGTGCAACAGGAAGCTGTAGAAAACTCCAAGATTTTTGAGATAAAGTATTTAAGCAAGGGAAAGATAATGTAAAAGGAAACATACTAATATAGTTCTCAACAAAATTTTTATTTAGAGCAAAGAGATGTTGATACAGTTTCCCACATCAGATTGTTTTGTAGGCATTTCATAAAAAATGCCGTCTTTATAAGACTAATGGCCTTTCATTTACCTTCTTTGGAAGACTCTATTTTGTCAGTAACTGAAGTATACTTGTGCTTTAACCATTCATTTCCAATACCATTTAAGAAAGGGTAGCACTTGGTCAGGATGAGTGTTGGCTAAATCATGAGGATGAGGACTAAACCTCCATAAGAGAATGGGGAGATTTGCTGCCCAGTTAATGATGACTGGAACACGTCAGGATAGGAAAAGGTGGCATAAACTAGTCTGAAGTAAATTTTCAACAGTTTGCAGAGGCAAAGAAAAACGAAATCACTGAGACTGGAGACTATTCACAAGGGCATGTAGTGAT
Source organism: Acropternis orthonyx (assembly GCA_035583155.1). NCBI lineage: Eukaryota > Metazoa > Chordata > Aves > Passeriformes > Rhinocryptidae > Acropternis > Acropternis orthonyx. The sequence goes on from JAWWEU010000138.1 coordinate 15,109,546, forward strand.
AGGAAAAGGGGGAATGGCTTTAAACTGAAAAAAAAAAAGTAGGTTTTGATTAGGCATAAGAAAGAAATTCTTTACAGTGAAGGTGGTGAGGCTCTGGCACAAGTTGCCTAGAGAGGCTGTAGATGCCCCATCCCTGGACTGTGGAAATTCCTTAGCAGTTGTTCAGTTGGTTTAATGAGTAAAAAAACGTGTTATCCGTATGCACTATTTTAATTCATAAGACTGCCCAATTGGACACTTTTTCTAGATGAAGTGATATCATAGTTTTTTTTAAAAAAAATTAAAAATTCATTTAAATAATCATAGCAGTAAGTGAGTATTTTTGCCACTGAAGCAGAAGTGTTACTCTGAAAGGCAATTGTATGAATGAGTTTCAAAGTCCTTGTTGTCCTATATTTACATCATAAGTTTTCTAAAGGGAGTTTTCAGTCCCCTGCTGTGTATTGTAAGACTTGATGTCCTGTTCTTTGGGAACAGGAGCAATTAAGATGTAGATCATGCAAAACATTTCTAGTTGTACAGTCATTAAAAATTTTCTCTCCGGCCCTGTCATGGCACCACTGGGAATGTTCAAGGACTGCTGCAGTGACACCAGGAAACAAACCTAATGCTGCCCATCTCAGCCACTCTAGCCAGGTAATACTGATCTAGCCAAATTTTGTCCTCCTTATAGAGAAGGTTAAAAATATTCGACCTAGCATGTTTATTATTGTTTATTATTTTGTTATTTGAATTTCGTTCCACTCTATCTGCCATCCTGAGCACACACTGGCTCATGTTCAGCTGCTGTCAACCAGTGCCCCCAGGTCCTTTCCTGTTGGGAACTATCCAGCCGCTCTTCCCCAGCCTGTAGCACTCCAGGAGGTTCTTGTGACCCAAGGGTAGAACCTGGTACTTGGCCTGGTTGAACATCAATTGGTCTCAGCCCATGGATCCACCCCTCTTCATAGCCTTCCTTCCCTCAAGAAGATGATAGAATGATGGAATAGTTTAGGTGAACACCTTCCACTAGATCAGGTTTCTCAAAGCTCCATCCAAGGTCTTGAACACTTAAAGAGATGAGAAGATTGATGTTTCCATCCAACTTCATGTTTTCTGCAAGCTTGGTGGGGGTGCTCCCAATGCCCTCATCCAGACCACAGATAAAGATATAAAACACGACTGTCCCCCAGTACAGGGGTGGGAACACTCACACCAGTCTTGGGGAACAGCACTGGTGAGCAGCCCCAGCTGGATGTAACTCCATTCCCCACCATTCTCTGGGCCCAACCATCCAGGCAGTTTCTTACCCAGGAAACAGAGCATCCATCCAAGCTGTGAGCAGCCAGGTCCCCCTAGAGAATGCAGTGGGAAATGTCAAAGGCTTTACAAAAGTCCAGTTAGATACATCCACAGCCTTTCCCTGATCCACTGAGCAGGCCACCCTGTCAGAGATGGTCAGGCTGGTCAAGAAGCACCTGCCTATCACAAACCCATGCTAGTTGCTCCTCAATCTCTGGTTGTCCTGGTCATTGTACTGAACCACTGATACAGAACACTCTTTCCTACCTGGTTGCAGTCCTTCCTGTATGATTAGATTTGCCTCTCACAGCAGCTAAATAAAAGGCTACTTCTCCCTGCTGACTGGCTGTTATGTGAGGTATGCTATTCTAGCAGTTTATTATTTTCTATTGACGCAAACTTTGAGAGAAAAAAAAAAAAGAAACTGAGAGTGCAAAACTTTACATAAAATTTGGGTCATAATGAAAGATCCTTCAATGTTTACACAGTGTCAAATAGTAGACCACTTTGCTTCTTATCTTATTTTAGAGCTCAAAGCATTCTAGATGTCTGTTATGAAAACAAATAAGCATCAAACCATGATGTAAAAATTGCTGCATCTTTCACATTGGTGGAACAGCAGCTGTGTTGTGATTGTTCTGACACTAAGAAATAACTTCAGACATTTCTCAGGTGTTGGGTAACTCCTCTGAGAAAATCAATGCTCAGTGAAGATTAGAGAGAAGTCTTGGGTTTAGATAGGCTTGTTAATAAGAAAGTGCATGATATTCTTCCTAGGGCAGTAGGTTGCTATACAGAGTACATAGCCCTGTCATGAAGTATTTATTTCTTTATATATATATATATAATGCCTGCCCAGTCAATTTATTATGGCTTTCTAAAAGGTACTTTTTCCCTAATGCTTCATGATCCCTCTTCCTTTTAGTTGCATTTATGGGACCCAGGATTCCCAGACTGAGAGAGGGAACTTTGTGAACTAAACTACCTTTGCATCCTGCCCTGTTTCACATTCTTAGAGTGGTGAAAAGCATGTGTTAACTTCTGCACTCTCTTCTGGTGGCAACATTATTTTATTTTCATCTCTTTTAAAACTTCCATTCAAAAAACTTGCAAAATAGCCTCAGATTCCATTATCCCTTCATAAACAGAGAAGGGGATCAGTTATTCTTTTAGTGTAGACTTACCTACAAATTGTTACAGCCCAAGATGAACTTCTTGCTTCAGAAGTTAAAATTCTAATGATGAAGCAGCAAGGTATCTCAAACAAATTCCTTATAAATTTACCTTCAGGTTAAATTTCTCTCCTAATAATGCTACTACATGTTTGTTAGGCTGTTTTCCAAGATTTTTTTGTGCTATGTGAACTTGTGATCAAACATATCTGTCATCATCAGCACGTTTGGATTTTCTTCATTCATATAGTGTAAATCCATATTTTTGCTAATATTGTTTTCTATAACGGAAGACTTTAATTTATGTGAAAACTTATTCAAAGGCCCTCAGAGGGGGAGTAATTGTGTTTCACTTGAAGTTGATGAAATAAAAAAGACAGCAAATAATATGTTACATGGTTATATTTAACATGCTTTAGTGCTGGGGAAAACATTACATAGTTATCTACAAAGTCAGCAATAAATTATGAGTGTCTCAAAGGGGCTTTGGCAAATAAGTCTGGAGTTCCAAAAGACAGTTTATGGAAGGGTTCTGTGATGAGTTCACATTTTCTGTATGCACACTTAGAATCACAATACCAGGTTAAGTCATTACTTAAACATTTTTAATTTCTTTCTGCATTATTGACGTGTTTAGTTACCTGAATATAGAATCCCTTCTTCCCCATAGAGAACCCAACATATGAGCACTATATTCTACACTTCCTAGAGATGTTCTAGATATAAAGTACTACTTCTGAGCATCAAACAGTAGACTGAATTATCCGTCAGTTATGTTCTGCTATGGTTCCTACAGGAGCTGACAGCCTGGGCTCAGTCCTCTGGGACAGCAACATATGCTGATGCCTTAGGCATGGGGAAACATGAATCTGGTATTTGCTTATTGGTGTATTATAGAAACTACAGGTAATTTGCCTCACATGTTTTTGTCCTTCCTGGTTTTCCTTCGATTACCTTCACTTTTCCAGTTTTGTCTCCACGTGAGTCAACTCTATTTTCCACGTGAGTCCTTGAAACTGGGCCACAGTGCCCTGTTATTTGCTTTCAATCAATCAAACCACGTTAACTGCTGTAAAAGTTTCAAACCAGCATCCCTCCTTCCTTCTCTCTAAGTCCCCAGTGTGTCCTACAATCACAGCTCTTTCTTCTGTACCTCATTTTTTGTTCCAATGCTCTGACTTTCAGTTTGGACACTGACCCCCTTTTTTTGCAACTTTGACTTTCTTAAAAACATTGTCCCTCTCTCTGTTTCTCCAAATTGCCCTTTACAGTTCTAATTCTGTTCAACATTTTCAAGGTTATCTTATCAAGCCTCTATTTTCCAGTGAAGTTTTCATGCATCTTCACATCACAAGTGTCATACTTCATTGATCTCTGTCAGCACAAATATTACCAATTCTCTTTCCTCACCTCACACCCATTTTCAAGCAATTTTATGAAGTGTAGAATAATTTTCTTAGCTCAGCTTGGCTAATCACATTCAGTCCTTCCTAAAACCCTTTGTCTTGCACAAGAAATGAGAGAATTATGAAAGGAGGAAATCAAGAAGAAAACTGCTAGGACGAACCACATGGTGTAGCAGGCACAAAAAAATTTTGGAGACAGATTTTCCCAAATTATCCCTTGGATTTCCCAATGTTGCCTACTTAACTGTATCTTTCTTTTTTTATTGTTTTTCCTTCCCACTGCTGGTACTTCAGAGACTTTCCCTATATTGTGCCTACAGGATGCTCAGAACTGCAAAGAGCTGTTTCATGGGATTCAGTGAGACTTTTCCTAAACCTTCTGCTCAAACCTCAGGGTTGCTTTTTTCTTGGCATATTACTGATTACTTGCCTGGCACACACAGCTCTCTAAAAGAACATCCCATAATGCTGCAAGTAGGTGTAGTAGGTGTTCATTTGCAACTGTCTACATTCTTTTTCAGCTAAAATCTGCACTTCAAATCCATCTGCTGATGAGAAAAGCCTCTTTCTGTTGAATTTATATTCTTTCCACACCCATAATTTCTCTTTTACTGAGTGCAAAGTTGTTTTGAAGCAACACCATCAGAAATGCACTAAATGGACCTGCTGTCATTCAGTGTTATAAGGGGCTGCATGAATAAGAGTTTTCTTCCCAACAGAAATGTGTACTAATGGTCAAATGACCTGCAAACACAATCTGACTCTCATTAAAGTTAATAGGAATCAGGTCTCCAACTTGCCTGACAATTGACAGGACACCCCTTAGTAAGAAAGTTTGTTTAGAGAGAAAAAAGTTACCATCAGTTCTAAGATGCCTTAAATACTTTTCCCCTTTCTGTTTCCCTTATCTTTTGTTTTGCCAAAAATAATTTTAAAAAGGCCTTCTAGAGCATAACATTTCAAGTATTTCCCCTTCCCACAGTGCTCTTTTTTAGGTGTTCCTTCTGCCTTTCCTCAACCCACAGACATGAACATGAACCTTTGCTAGGCATCATATTGCAGCTCTGATTTTTTTTTCCCAAATGAAAAAATAAACTTTCAGCAGTTCAGCACAGCATTTTCCATGAGACATTGCCTAAAATGGAAGGCTGAAATTTTTTGGTTACTTTACCATGATGCCCTTTACAGCTCTGGCACGGATATTATTGAAATGCATTTTCTTTTCCTTTTTTTTTTTTCTTTTCCTTTTTTTTTTTCTTTTTTTTTTTTTTTCTTTTCTCCCCTGATTGTTTATTGTTTCTTAGCTTGGTTATGTCCAGTTCAACACTAAGTAGGCAATGCTATTAAATTCTAATCACTTGGTTGAACAAAAGCCTGCTTCATAAATCATTCTTTAATAGCCTGTCCAAAATTTCTTTAGGGTGTTGGAGCTGCATTGCAATGTTGTTTAGCTGATCAGACTCTAATTATAGAAATTATACATCCAGCAGTTAAACCAGTAAACAAGCCTTCTCAGATTGGTGCAGTAATCCTGTGTCAGTTAGGATCTTTCATGTTGATTCTGGATTTCTGTCACTCTCTAATCCTGCTGTGCCCTGAAATATCTATTATTACACATCACCCCTGTACTACTCGGACTTCACATAGAGAGCTGTCTTGACTGCTGTTCAGTGCCTGCCTCACTAGATTGCTTATTTAGACGTGGATGTCTTTTAGCAATTAACTCAAAAAAACATATTAAAGTTATTCTGTACTATGAGGCAGTACCATTGAACACAACAGAGAAGAAAGTAAAATTGTACTCATAGTATTTTCTGGGTCATTATTACAGTTTCCTGGTATGCTATAAAAGGTAAATTATTCAAGAAATATTACTAGCACTGGTGTTTTATAACAAGGAGTAAAATTAGAGGGGGTAAAAGGTTAGTGTCAAATGATTTCTGTGCCATGCATCACCTAATAATTCTCCTTTTTTTTTCTTTTTGGTTATTTTTTTTTCCCCTCTGTAATAGTAGTTATTTCTATCACAAAGTTTGGCAATATTACAGTTGCACCCCAGGAACTGGTTGAAATGTGAAGGGGTCATGTAGGTTACAAAATACAAAGTGTTAATTATTTTCCAACTTCTTACTATTGCTATCAAAATTTCCTTTTAGTAACATAAGACATTAGCAAAAAGTTGCAGGAGAAGGGAGATGTGGAAGACAGAAGGATTAACTAAGTATTTGCAGTATCAAATTAAAATAATTGATCTTGTTTTGGGTATTAATTCCTTTTCTTACCAATTTTTCTTTATGCCATTTTGTTGTGACCTGAATTTGGGGACAAAACCTCAGTTTCAGTCCATCAGTTATAGCCTACCTATAATATCAGTTTTATTAGATGTAAAAGCTCACTAACAGAATGAATCTGTGGCTGGCAGAAACATGGTTTAGTCTTGCTTTTGTAAAAACCAGAATGCTTAAAGATCACTGCCATTCTCAGTGCATCTAATTCAGTAATCTAGCTCAGGATATGTATCTGGGAGGCTGATAAATGGGAAAGGTATTTTCTGCATCCTCCAAATCTCTGAAACAAAAATGTGGGCAGGCTGCTTCCTTGGTGATTTTGTTGAGCAACAGAAGAGCCTTCCATCTGTCCTTATGGGCTGTTACTGAGCTGTATTCTGTAGGATCAAGAACCTTCAGGTTTGTTTGGGGATTTTTTAACAGTTCTCTGTATGCTTCTGTACCTCAAAGGCAGTGATCAAGTTTGTCTCAAATTGCCATCTGTGCCTATGCAGAATTTCCTAAATTGTCATGTTTATAGCTTAAGAGTCTTGAACTGGATGGGCTGAAAAACAGATAGTCATCATTTGGCAGATAAAAAACATAAAATCCTTCCCAGTGACAATCCAGTATTACCATGGAGTATTTTTCAGACACTACATTGACACAGAAATATTTTTACTCACCCTCGAGGCTAAACCAAAGTTTTATCATTTGGGGTTATTGTATAAAAAGGTCAAAGAAGGGCTTATGTTTTTGTTTAAACAGCTGAGTGGAGGGAAGCCTTTTTCTGATCCTCATTTTTGCACCAAGCACTTCCATGCACCCGTGAGCTCCCCTGACCCCAGTGAGAAGGAGCAAATCCCAGTGGTCCCAACACTGCCATTGTCTCTGTGGGCTGGGGTTTAAGGGGTAGATGGGATGAACTCACACTGATTTGCTCCACTTGCTGCTTGTCCTGATTAAAATCCTGGCAGTAATAGTTTACTTTTATGTCAGCATAATCAAATAGAAACTGTTTGAAGTGTAATAGCTGGAACCATATTTAGGAACTTGTCACACAAGCAATTCAAGAAAGATAAAGGTAATATTAATTATTTTACAAGTAATTTCCCTGAATATGGTGTCATGAAAAAGAATCATGGTTAGTAGTCATCTAATTCCACAGAAGATTTGAGTCAGTCCAGTTTATGTTCATCTTTGAATTTGTTTACTACAAATTTCTTCAATGCCTAATAGCTCATTCATTTTAAACGTTGCAGAAAATGATTCAGCAGTTCTTAAAATGTTTCTGAAAACTTATGTATTGGTTAACTTTTATGTTGCCATTTAGCAACCCTTACAGTGTTCTGACAACAATTAAAAAGGGATAATACCACAAACTGCCTTTTAGCAGTCTAAGTTTTTCTTAGTTCTTACAGAAAGGTGACATTACATCTTTGTTATGGCCCTTACTGCAGTGTAAGTAAAATAGTTACTGAGAGACACTGAATTTCTGTGAGCTCTGAATCCACTTCATTGCAAGGAGTCAATGCAGGGTTTACAGAATAGTTATTTCAGCCCAAGTTGTGTGATTCAAATCAAAGTACAAAAGAGTCAAGTGCTCAGCAGTTTCTCATTGCTCACAGGATCATTATCTATGATATCTTCTATGTTGCCTGTTGTGAGATAAGCTTACTCACTCCTACCTGCTCACTTCTACCACAGGCAGGCAGGGAAAGGGACCACCACCACCTTCACAAATTTGCCTGGTCACTAAGAAAACAGGATTCAGACACTCAGAGATAAAAAGGAAGGTTTTTCAGTTGAATGATTCTACTTGCCTTTGCTTTGACAATCTTTACATTTCCTTGCTGATGACTTGCTAGATGTGAATTCATAGGTTGTACTGACATAAATGCAAATTTTTATATTTGTGTTCATTGTAAATACATAAGAGGCTACCTTTTGCTGCAAAGTTCTACTTGGACTGATGTTGTGAAAGTTTATAGTAAATTAAAAATTTCATCTGTGAAGCATAAGACACTGGAATACCTTTAAATAATGGAAAACTAAATCAGTGTTTAATCTTTGTTATGGGTAAACTGAAACAGATCCATTGTGAAGTCTAATGTATTCCAGTCCAGTGAGCATTTGCTTCTTATCGTGCATTTTAGCAAATGATGTGTTACTAAATTTTAGTTGAAACATGACCTTGGGCAGAACAGGCACCACTGCATAAAATCCTAGAAGTCTACATTAGGTATAGAGAATTTTTTTTTTTTTTTTTTTTTTTTTTGTGGGGGGGGGGGGGGGAGGGGGGGGGGTGGGTTGTTTGCTTTTTTTTTCTTTCAACTTGGGTTATTTAACAACCATAGTTAACACTATAACCATTAGATCTATTTATTTTATGATAAACCACTACTAAATATTTTGCTCAAGGAGTCGTGGAAGCTTCATATACTGATGTGCAGATTGTGGAAATCTGCCCATCACACATTTCTTGGTACAGCACCTGGCTCACCATGTCTGCTCACGGGTCCTTGCTGCAAAGGTTTCTGGAGGTTTCCTCTCTTGCTGCAATTACACATAATCAGGTCTGTTTTCTGTTAAGAGAACACATCAGTAGCATTATGTTGTGTTGACACCCAGAAATGAGTCATCTCTCTGTCTTTTCTGGAAGATGCAGTTTAAATCAGGTCTCCTGACTGCATTCTTCCTCTCGCTCCCCTTCTTCCTTCTCTGCTCTGCATTCCTGGGGAGAAAGAGCAAGCGCAGTAAGGCACAGGCTGCAACCAGCAACAATCAAACCCTTCAAGAGATTTCCATTAATTATCCATTTCAGTAGATTTTCCTGCTTGGTGACTCATTTCCTTTCAGAAGTTGTGTGCTGATATGATTGACACCTCAATTTTATCCGGACAATTATAATTTTGCTTGCAGCTTAGTTTTGTGGGAATATGAGAGAGAAATTCTTCCACTCAGTGGTCACTGATCAGCTTATTAATTATCAAGATCTGAGTGGTTTGCAGTAGGTGGATGTAAGCAAATGATAGCAGAAGCAGGTTGTCTCTGTTACTGCTCCACAAAGCAACTCGATCCCGTAGGATCAACATTTCTGCTCTGACGATGTGAACTAGAGCAACCCACCTAATGCAATTAGAGTATAAATAATCAGCTGCTGAAAATCCTGGCCAAATGCTCTTCCTCAGTGTGAATATATTACTGGCCAGTATATTATTGGCCAGTTTTATATGATCTTCACCAGCGTTTTTACTTGTCCCCACAAGGACTTGTTTCACTGTGATATTTTGGTGTTTGACAGGTGCTTTTATATTCAAGTTAAAGGGAAAATGAGGGGGAAGCAAAACACTGTTGATTTTCTAATAACAAGTCAATTACACTTAAAATGTGCTCTTAGGTGAGTATAAAAGGATAATAAATCCTAATTTAAAACAGAGATTCAGTTTTGTTCCATGCTATCATTTTTTTGTATGTAAACAACTATGAAGTGATCTCATAGCAATTTACACCCACTTCTTCCATGATCCAAATGCTGGTACTAGGTATGTTGAACAATAATAGTTATTTGAAAATATCTAATCATTTCCAATTAATATAGCTGCTTTTAATTAAAGACAAACACACTGACTCGGACTTTTAACATTTCTTGTATAGACACACATACACATATTTGGCATGTGTATTGAAAGGAAGTTAAGAAGGAAAATACTTTCAGCATCTGTGGGAAATTAGTCTTGACCAGCCACCCTCCTGAGAAAGTTATGAGGTACAAGAAGCAATTTACTATGTTTTAGAAGTTATTAAAATTTATAAGAATACAGATTTAATAGGGTTCTCAAGTGATGGTGTGGGGTACTGGTTTTGTAGGGTTTACAGAGGTTCTAACAATTATGTTTCTTCCCAAGTGGGGAAGAGTAGAAGAGAGAACTTACAAAATGTGTTTCATTATTCCCTCCTAGTTTTAGTTTTCCTGTTTTAGTACTCTAGCTTAATCTTTGTCCCTCTTCCATTCTCTGAATGTTTATACTCTCTTCTTTTCTCATATATTTTAAGTCAACATTATGTTTCTCAGTATACTTTGTTGTTTATTCTTTCCTTCTCCTTCCATACATATTATGCAGCAATTTTTCTCCATCTTCCTTTTCCTCTTGTGGTATTTCTCGGGCTGCTCCTCATCCCTCTTTTTCTTTGTTCTGGCTCTCCAATCCCTTTCTCCAATTCATCTTTCTCAGTTCTTTGCCATTCCTGTGCTCTCCTTTCTAAGGTGCTTCTCTGTATCCCAAGGTGATACTTTCAGAAGCAAAAATCTACCAGGGGTTCCTTTTTCAAGTATTCATAAAAAATTACTCCAGGTATAAAATATACTACACAAAACAACTGCTCCTCTATTTTAGCACACTGAATAAGCTTCCTTTGTTGTGCAAAGGCAAAACTATTATATCACAAATGGGGATGCTTGGACATGGAATGCAGCCTATGATATTTGAATTATAGAAAGAAGAAGCTATACCTAATTATTTTAGAAGCATTATGATTTCTTTTTAATTTTCATGTCAGAATTTTTATATCAGAAGTTCATTAATAATATTAACAGACAATAATTTTTTTAAAAAAAAGAACTCAACTTTTTTTTTCTCTCCTTTCAGCAGGGAAAAAAAGAAACATTTTGATATTTAAAATGTTTTGGGTTTTGTTTGGGTTTTTGTTTTTTTTTTTCAGAATTAAATTTTGACAGCTGACACAGCTTGCAAAATAATTCAGTATGAATGAGTGAGTGTTCCCAGATCAGAAACTTTCCTCACAGAGGTATTTTGGAAGAAAAACTATTCTAGTGGTAGTTCAGCAGTTCTTGGATTCAGAGTCAACTGAAATATCTTGTTTAAATCAGATGAAAAATAACATAGTTCTATTTTGCAACCTAAAATTAGTTTGATTTGCTAGCCTTAAAATTTTCCTTGCAGGTCAATTTTTATTCTGCTTGGCGGGTTTTTTGTGGGTTGGGTTTTCTAATTTTTAAAAAAACCTTGACTATCACTGTCACAGTTTTTACATTCTGGAAGGAATTAAAATGATCACCCCAATACATTTTAAGTCCTTGAAGTTTTAAGAGTTATGACGTACTCAGCAGAAGAAGCCGCTTCTGCTGCTGCAGGAACAAGCAGTAACAACCTGAAATGTGAGAGGTTTTAAAAGATTGTGATTTCCCCTCTTCCTGCTTTTTCTCAACTCTGGAGCTTTTGTGCTATTTCTGAGGCTGCAGAGGAAAGTGAAAGGACTCTGGCAGAATGTAAATCATGAGATCATTAACATTTCGGCACAATTTCTCTCCAGCAATGTGTAATCGTAGCAGAGATGATTGATGGGATTGAGGACTCACGAGATAGATATTATGGGTCATTCCCCCATATTTCCTCATTTTCTTTCCCCTTTTGCTAATCCTGGTTTCAGATAACATCGCTCAATCAATTTCACTGCTCGTCTAGAGCTGTATTCTTCTAATATCAGATATTATATCAGATACATCTCTGGGTAGATATGTGTTCTGCCTTACTGGTTTTCTTGCCTGTCCCCTTTAGTTTTGTTTATGTCCCATTATAATATACGGCAGAAATATTTGCATTAATATAATTGATTCAGTCCTTGAAACTGTTAAGGTCATTTTTTTGTTGGTTTTTTTTTTTTTCTTCCTTGTTCTCTTGAGATAAAACGCCTCCTTTGCAGAAGTACCATTTAAACCAAAATGACTATCTATCTGCATTATGTGGAAAATTAAAGGAATAAAACTGGATCCTTTTTTCCCCCTCCCTGTTGCAGTCCTTATGTGACATGAGAAAAATATATTCCATTGTAAAGTGCGCTTAACATTTTTTGTTTTCTTGGCGGGAAAGCAGAGAGAAGTGTCGGACATGGGACATTGCCTTGTCACATCCTTCTTCCATGCCTATTCAATATTTTAAAAAAAAATTAAACCAAACCCCCCACCTTCAGAAATACCTTCAGAGGTATTTTTTGTTGTTCTTGTTTTTGTTTGTTTGTTTGGTTTTTTTATTTTTATTTGAAACATAATTTGGAAACAAAATTATTGGTTGACATTGATGTAGAATGTTCTAGCAGTGGATCTGGGACAGAAAAGGAAATTAAAGTCATCCTGTAAGAAAGGGTTTTGCTGGATGCCAAAGCTGTGTCCACCAGAGGCAATGGTTTAAGTGCAGAAAGTTCCAGGTGCTTGCAATGGGTGCTGTCCCATTTGTCCACTGTAATCAGGGCTTTCTATGGAAGCATGTCAGCTGTGCTGTATACGGAGAAAAGAGTTTTTCAGTTATTACATCACCTTTCCAAAGGCCTGCATGAAAATTGCAGAAGGAAAATGAAAACAAATTCCTTTATATGCATGTGAAATATCTCTGCAGATTATAGCTAGGAAGGTGCAGAAGTTACAGAGTGCATGGGCCAAGTATAGGGTAATCTTAATAGACCTTTAATCCACAGTTGTCTCTTGACTGTGATAAATCTTATATCAGCATTTCATTGTAGCACTACATGCTAATTAATTAGAAGAAATAATTTATCTACTGGTGGTTTTGTGCTATCACTGCAGTATATAATGAGATTCATTGGCTCATTTGAATGCTATTTCAAGAATGTTCAGAAGAACAAAAGAATATATTTACAATAATATGAGAAGAGTATGTAGATAGGCATATCTGTCCTACAGCTTTTAGTACACAGGTATGAAACCATTAGTTTAATCTCAAATGGTTTTGTTTTACAGAGGAAAAATTGATAATGCAGCTGTGGTTATTTTTTTTGTTTAAGAAGCAAAAGGTGTATGGAGAAGGAGAAAAATGAGGTACAGATTTAATGTTGCATGAGAAGGATGGCACATTTCAATGAACCAACAATTCCAGATGAGCAGTGCTGAGTGGGGCTTTGCTGTTGACAGCCACCAACATCCCAGTCCAAAAGGACAGTGGCACACACAGATACATACCCTGGCTCTTCCACAAAGCCAGTTTGGTACCTCTGGATAGTGAGGATGACACTGCTGACTTTCAAGTCCATTGTGGCTTCATAGACAAAGTCATACACTAAATCTAGTGTCATATTCTGTAAGAGAAATAAAATGTCCTAAAAATGCAGAAATTTCTTGGCTTTCCTGAATTCCAATCCAACTTCATTCAACAAAGTAGTTTTCAAAAGATAAAGTCTTATGTCAAAATGTTGTATTGTGCCAGAACTAGCATATTCTATCAAAACTGCAGCATATAAAGTAGATTAGAGACAGTCTGATATGGACAGTAATAACATTTTTTATTATGAAAGTATAGATTACTATTATAAAGAATAATAAAGTGTTAGTCCTGTTTAACATACATATGTTTGTTACAAATGCATAGTAATGAACTAGAAAATATTATGAATTTGTTGCTCCCATACCATTCCATTCTCCTCCTCCAATAGTTATGATTGGATATGAAACTGGCAGGAAGTCCTTTTTATTCTTTTTTTTCCCTCCAACAAAAGCTTCATAAAAGGTATTTTATTAATATCAGAACAATCTGCTCAAATATATCTAGATTTTCCATTGTATTTTATTGACTGCAATATAAACAGCTTGGTTTAATATCAGTGCAACAGAATAATGAGCAGAACAATATGTTATTCCAAGGAAAACCAGGAAAGAACATCAGATTGGGATTTTTTCGCTCTGGGTTTTTGAGAAAAGGGTGGAGTGGGAATTTCCTTCCTGTTTGATTTTGGGTTTTGTATTCAGGAGAGGAATTCTCAACTCCTTTAGCTGAAGCAACAGATCTCCTTGGAAAGTTGATTGTTTGTTAGGAAGAATCACCTCAGAATTGCTTCAGGCAGCAGCTGAGTTTGATGGATCTTTCTCTTCCACTGAACTGCCTCCAGCCCGAAAAACAGTTAAATATCATTCCCTGGTTTTAACAAGTTGTTCCTAAGTCAAATTTATAGCTGTAGATACCTTATAATAGATACCTGATTTTTGTACCAAAGTTAAAAGAAAGAAAATCAGCTTCCCTTTCCTCTCTGCAGAAATGTCATGTTTTAAGATTTTGGACACTGAGCTCTGATTCTTCCAAAGATCAGTGTACACCAGAGTGAATCATTGCCTCTCACTCAAAAGGCTGTTGTAGTTACAGAGGAAATGTATGCTAATGCACTTTAGCTATAAGAAAATGTACAAAGCTACAAGGAGAAACTTGTTTATTGTTAGAAAACAAAGCACGTGTTGATACCAAACTAGAGCTGTGCAAATCAATCCCCTTTCTTGTGAGACCAGACAGACTGGACTGGAGAAATAAAATGACCTGAAGCCAAGTTACAAAGAGCAGAAGAGGTAAAAAAGGTTGATTTTTGTCTTATTTCTGAAAGGATTAAATTTTAATTCGGCAAGTGAGAAAGTTCCTTCAACTTTTAAGTTTATTTTTAAGTTTCATTCCAGGATATTTTGCATTCCACTTGTTATGACATTAAATTTTTATTGCACACAGTGGGAAGATGGTTTTGTAGACTGGGCTGAGAACCAGTATCTGAACTTGATTCCCACCTTGGTCCAGGTGACAAAACCCGTGTCTGTAAACCTGGAGCACACCTGATGGATGCCATACAGTTTGATATCATTAAAGATCTATTTAAACAGGATAAAATCTACCTTTTTTAGAGACACTTTCCTTTACCTGAACATGTGGTGAACATTTGATGAAGTGGTGTAGTTTTTTTTTCCTTTGCCAGATGTTTTTTTCAGGAACTGTAACATCACGTGCTGGAGTTTCCTTTCTGATTGGCTTTCCAGTTTTGTTTCTATGTGTGTGCAGTTTTGAATCTGATCCTTTTTAGCTAGAATATGAGAATAACTAGTGATATCAGCTCTTTAAGTGATCCTGCTGAGATAATGCAGCCTGGTTGGAAGACTGTGGTATTAAAAAT
Source organism: Acropternis orthonyx (assembly GCA_035583155.1). Taxonomy (NCBI): domain Eukaryota; kingdom Metazoa; phylum Chordata; class Aves; order Passeriformes; family Rhinocryptidae; genus Acropternis; species Acropternis orthonyx. The sequence continues at coordinate 15,124,627 of JAWWEU010000138.1, forward strand.
ATTAAAACCAACAATAACAAACCCCTTATAGCATTCATCTTCCCTGTTTTTTAGAAAGTAGCATATGCCTGGATGCATTTATCAGGACAGTACTCATTATTCTCCAATGGATGACAGGCTGCAGTCTCACCCTCTCAGCTGTGCACCGCTCCCCACGCTGGGGCTGAGCTCACAGCACTGGGCTGTGCCGGCAGCCTTGCCAGGATGGGCAGCAGGAGCAGGGCAGCCTTTTTGTTCTCCTAGAAGGGAGCAGGGCTTTTCTTTCATGAGCCAACTCTTCTGTGCCTTCATTCCCTTCTCCAGCCTAAAATTTTACAGATACAGCTTAGGAAAAAATAAATTATTAATAAATGCAAATAAAATCCCGAGTACTGTTGTTAGGGCAGAAATATTTTGCAGAAAGCTTCCAGGCCACTGGAGGTTTTACCTAAAGAAAGTATATTACTGAAAGTCGTTATCAAATATAAATATCTAGGCCTGAAGGTGAGTTCTTTACTGTCTAGATTTGGGTTTCCAGACTATTTACTTATTTTAGTCCACATTATGTTGACTTTATAGACTGGCAAGTAGTTGATTACCTATTTCCCAGATGGATTTATTGCAAACTATTTTATCCATGTTTGTTTGGAATTGTGAATTTTGCAGACATAGCTACCTGATGTGTAATCAATGCAAATTCCTTGAATCTTACAAAATGCAGAGCTTTTACCTTGTGTGTGCACTTGTTTTTTCTTCTTCTCTTTTTTCCTTTCTTTCATTCTCTCTCTCTGCCTGTCTTCTGCACATTATGAGGTATCTGAGAAGCTCTCAGCCATGCACAAGCAGGAAGCTACCTGCAGTCCCAGGCATCTGTGCTGGAATTTGACATGAAGGGATAAATTTTTTGAATACCTCTCACTGAAATAGGTTAATATAAGAACTGAACATTCAACTAGGAGCATTGCAGGGTTTTTTTTTCCCCAAATCTGCAGCTGTCAGGACACCTTCACCCAAAAAGGTTCTTTAAAAGTCTCTCCATCTGAAAATATATTATTCTTCTCTGGGAGAGCATACTTGAAGGTTGCATATGGCACAAGGATGTTGCATTCAGTATCACATTTCAGAAAGTAGAGAGTCTTTGTATATCTTCAGTATGTAGATTTATTTTTTTTTCCATTGGCAGTAGTATAATCAAAAACCCTAAGAGCTAGTCTGCTATTGGGTATTTCCTAGCATGTTGTAGTTTTATTATCAAAAAGCTAAAATAATATGGTCAGTTAACTGCATGACATTTATAAATGATTCTACTCAAAAAAAAAAAAAAAAAAAAAAAAAAAAAGAAAAAGGCGAGAAAGTAAAATATGAGTCCTTCCAAACCTAATGATGGCTAAAAAGGCCCCCAACAAATTCCCAAAGTTGCCCTTAGGCTTTTCCACACATCTAGCTTTGTGTAATGAAAGCACCTTATCTGGTTTATATTCAAAATGTGCAGGGCATGCACAAAATATATTTTATGTATCAGTTTGTTACGCATTGAAAAGACATATTTTTAATATTTTTTTTTCTTTTTACCTAACCACTATCACTAAATTTTAATATCCAGGACGTCGTACTCAGGTGGCGTCAACCAAAACAACCTCCTTAACTTTGTTTCTGCCAATTTAATCCAGCTGAGATCACGGCTTTTACAGTAGTCTTTAAAAAGTGATGGTGAAACATTTCCTTTGTGTTACCTTGAAAGGTTTTATTTTTCTGAAGGTGATTATAATGGAGCGTATGTCACCTAAAACTAATTATATCACCAGTTTGGGCTTTTGAGCTGGTGCTTTAGCCCATATTGGGAAAAGGTTTTAAAACTGCCTATGGGAATAAGGAACCTGATTTCCACTTCAAATTGATGCTAGACATTTAGTTTCACCTGACAGAACAATAATACAATCTCATTTTGAAAATTTGCTCTTCACTCACATTTCAACTCGCATTTAAGACTTTAGCAGGAGTTTTGTGAAACCCGTGTTTGAAACTGACTTCTGGCTTACATCCAACACACACTTTGTCCACATACCTTGTCTCTCATTATTTTTTCTTCCCCTAAAGTAGGAGTGGAGAATCTGTTGGTTCATTTCTCTTTCTCTCCTGCTCTTTTGAGTTTTATAGAGCTGTGTGAGCTCTGGCATTGGACCCAGACAAGAAGAGGTCATCGCTGTAGGAACACACCACGCATGGGACTGCGTTTCTTTGAAGCAGATGGTAGTCACGTACTGCTGCAAACAGACAAAGCTGTCTTGCTGCATCCATGTGCAAATGTGATGATTAGGACATTCTTCTGGCACTGGAGAGAAGATACAGATTCCTTCAAGCTAAGTGATTCTGTGTTTCCCAGCTCCTGACTCTGAGCTCCATCTAGAAAGCTGCTGTGTGGAAGATAATCACAGGCATTGCTACTGATACTATCTTTGCTTGAAAAAAAACACCCGACTGATCATTCTGCTTCTTAAAACAAACAAGCAAAGAGCAGTTTTAGGAAGATGTTCATTCTGCAGAGAGGATTTTGGAGTCAGGATCCTGAACAATGCCTGTATGCAGTCCCAGGTGAGGCCCTTATGTTTTGGAGAGAGGATATGTCTATATCTATGGTCTGGTTAAAAACTTCACTTCCCAGATCCAGACTATGGATTTGGATTTTGCCCTAGCAGGAAAAGTCCTAAAATGTGAGGTGTTTCACTACCTGATTGCAGATACACTGATCATTCTTCATGTGTCTGACCTTTACTATTTCCTTGAGATGAAAAAAATGCCAAAATTTTCAGTAGTTATTTATCAAACTAATAAGGCAAAGCAGCCAGGCTAAAGTGCCATGCAAAAAACCTAAAGAAAAGGAAAGTTTCCAGTTGGCTGAAATGACCTTTTGATTTAGAGCTCAGATAGCTGCCTGTGTCCTAAGAGTGGTAAAAATGTCGTTAGCCAAGAGTCCAGTCCTCAAAAGTTAAAGCAGCAGGGGAGTAATTTGCATTAGACTATCAAATAGTATATGAAGAGCTGTCATTAAAATCCACACCTTCCTTTTTTCTTTCTCTCTCTCTCTCTTTTTTTTTTTTTTTTTTTTTTTTTGGTCCTGGATCATAAACATTAAACCTGCATACGAAATTGCCTGCCTTATTTCTGACCTGTCTCACATATTTATTCACCAAAGCCTTATTCTACCTGTCCTGACAATGGTCCAGACTGCTTTATGCATAATAAATAAAGAAATTTGTGACATAACACAACCTGTGTTCCCATGCCCTGTGCTATTTTTCTGGAACATATGGAATGTTGAAAGTTTTTGGACTTTTATTGTTTTGGATTTTTTCCCTGAGATAGTTGTGCTCAGGTGGCTGAAGAAAAATGTAATAATCTGACATGACAAGCAGCAGCTCATTTGAATCCTAAATGAAATGTCAGTCAAAATAAATGACAGTGTTATGGAGTGATAGTATCCTCACTATCACTAAGGTTTGAACTGAATTTTCATTATGAACTACTGATGATAGATACAAGGCTTTCAGGACTAGAGAGGAAACCTTTACATACCTAGTACTCAGCTAAGCAGGCAAAATTCTCTGCAAATGGTGAAGGTGCTCCCTCAGATGTTACCAGGATGAAGGAAGCACAAGGGCTTAATGGAATTTTCAGGTTCTGTTTAGGTCAAAGATAATATTTAATGTGGTGTATTTCTTACTATACGGTATGTGATGTAATTCTTGTTCAGCAGCCACGCAATGTTTTATAAGTATGTGCTGTATTAGAACCTTGTTTGACTGTTTAATGTTGTGCAGGATTTTCTGTTGGCTCCTGACTTAGTAAAGATCTTGCAAGTTCCAGCAGCCGAAACAAAATCGCAGTATTACCCTGATCACAGCAATCTTTCCGTGTTAAATATAATATGTATCTACTGAGTTTTTCAAATGTTTTCAGTAACTTTTTTATTATTTTCTGACTGCACTTCATTGCGTCAGTTCACATCCTTTATGTAAATGTGGAACAGATCTGAAACAAACATTGGGTCGCTTGTGTCTTCATAAAAGTGTGTGACTGAGCAGCAGGGAATCAGGACTGATTGCATTTTCCCAGCAGTTTTGGGAACCACGTGGTGTCATGTCATACAATTATTATCTACAAACTGGGCATGTATTAAATCTTCATATAATTTTTATAGCTGATTATTATTGCAATCAGGAAAAATCTTCTTCCAGCATCATAGTCATAATGTTTTCTGTTGTAGCATTAAATTGCTAGAATTTAAATTACTTTGCTACTGTCATTAGGAAAAGGATTCCAGCTTTAGTATGCAGTAGGTTGAGGTGCTAATGGTGAGCTCTCTGGTATGGGCTGGAAGCAATTCCAGACAATGTCTTCATGATGACTTTGTCTCCTCAGAATGTCATCTGGGAGACAACTATCACCAAGGTGATTATGTTTATCAATACACTTTCATCAAAGTCAGTGGGAATAAGGCCTAATAAGTTGCCTAATAGGTGTGTGGCAGAGTAAATCACTTTAGTTCATATTTGCATCATTAATCCAGGTCCTTGTTGTTTGGTAAATTCATAGATTCTAATACAGCAAGATATCTAAGCATTTGTATTTAATTCAGTGGGAGTTAGTTGCTTAAGTTATGTTAGCTGTGAAAATCTGGAACTTACCTCCCTGAGAGGAGAAGAGGAAGACAGCAATTCCTTGTCTGGGGGACATGGGAGAAAATAAAGGTGTCAGCCATCAGGAGGTGCTCGAAGGCTGTAGAGGCTGAGAGGTATTCAAGATAGAGAAATAAAATTAATAAACTGATTAATGACAAATGATGTCTTGGTTCCAGCTATCCAGTGCAACTTGGAGTAGGTTTTCAATTTGGACTGTGGGATCATTCTAGTACTTGTAGAGTTTATATAGGGAAACTTGCCCTACCTGTGTATTGCCCTAAAAAATCTTACTGGAAAATTCAGCTTTTCAGGCAGGAGGGGTCCAGGAGCCTCTCTGGAATTACTAGCTGCATGTGTGTTGGAGCCAAACATTTCAAATATTTTGTCCCATTAAACTGAAACAACCTGGGATTAATTGCCACCTTTGGTGGCCACAGCCAGACTCTGTCTTCCCAACCCACCCCCATAACCAAAACCGCACTGCTGAAAGGTGTATGCAGCTTTTCATACTCCATCTAATTAGGAATGTTTCCACTTGTTTTTATAGTATTGTCACCGTTGGTAGTGGTGATGACATTTTTTGGTAGATATGCGTTGTGATTAGGTCCATTTGGACCCATTATCAAGGTTTAAGAGATTACACAACCTACTTCCCTTCTTGTTATATTCCCTTGTTACACATTATCCATCTGGCTTGGTAGAAGATGCCTCCTAACAGTTTTTCATAACTGTGCCAAATTTCTGTTCCCATGGAAACTGTTTTAAGAGTACTTTAAAATTTGAGAGATGTACCATTTACTATCTAGAATGGGTCATATTTCCATTTCCTTCAGTCTTTGTATTTCCTTTCTTTTTATTACTGGTTAGTGTTGCCACTTGTCCTGAACAAGAGGAAAGTCAGGAGTTTGACAGCAGTCTTGTGTCTCAATTTCCACATTTTTATGTTGTGAAGAACAACCTTTAAAGGGTTTACAGTTGCTTTACTGCATCATTTAAAAGCCAGAAAGGAAATTGCACACATTAATAGAAGGTAGAAGAACAATGACTTAAAAAATATGTAGTTTTAAGTTTTTTAAAGGGGATTTTGGAAACCATTAAAAATGCTTTTACTCTCCATGATTAGATAGGCTTATTAAACATGAAATGAATTGTTGTGATGGTACCTCAAAGTATCTCTACTTATATAGTGCTTTCTATATAGGCCCATTTCACAAAAAGCTTTTCAGAGATGTTCAGCTCTGAAAGGTGTTACCTAGAAATTTCACGGAAGAAATAAATCTTTGTTTTCCATTCACAGGAACTGATCTGCTGCATTTGTTAAATATTTTCTAGAAAGAGATTAAATGTCACAGTTGCTGAGGTCTACTCAACCATTGCACTAAACCAATGCATTACTTAATAATCCCATCCTACATTCCACTCACGTAGCCACAGGCTTGTGACTAAAGAGCAGAAAAGAACAGACAAATTTCAGAGATGTCTTTCACTCATGAAGAGAGCAAAGGTTTTGAATAATTCTGTGCTTACACGTTGCCATAAGATGCTATTTGTAGCATCCCATAAAAATGTCATCTGTCTTCTACTGTCTGTTGACACATTTTCTATGAATTATTTACATATATGCAGGTTTCTGAGAAGACTCTCTGAGGATTAGGAGGGCAGAGGTAACCTGCCATGACAGTATCTCTATTTGGACTTAATGTTAAGAGATTAATATGTGATGTATTTCCTAACCAACATAAAAAGTGCTGCTCACTGCTAGAACAAAGGTTTGCTCATGGTGCTTGGTGGGCAGAATACTAATTTCCAGACCATTGTTGTTTCCAGAACCTTAGTTCCTCCCATAGAATCCTTCTTTCAGAAAAGCACTTAAAGAAGGACTTGAATTAGAGCCCAATTAAAAGGTGCTATAGGGCTTATGTATGTGCTTAAATATTTTTCTGAACAGTGATGAAATTAGGAATCATAAGGCTTTTATTTGGGCAATCTGTGTTAAGTAGTGCTTTTCATGCGACACAGGAAATCATAGGTGTAGGCTTTGTAAAGGTTTCAAAAGCTAATTTACTATTTGCTTTAGCTACAACAAGACAAAACTAAGTGGTTTTTGTTTGGTTTGGTTGGTTTGTTTGTTTGTTTGTGTTTTTTTTACCTGTAGTATCTTCTAATAACTGTTTTCCGTAAGAATCTTGGAATCCCTTCTTTCTTGCAGGTTTCTTTTATAGTCAGATTTCTGCTCTCCTCTGTTCTGGTCTTCTGCAATAAAAAAAGCTAAGAAACATGCCTATTGTAAACCTCAGTTTATGGAGAGATTCTGAGACCAGCCTTGCTGTAGTTACATTTTCCCTCAAGCCAGTTGTGTTTAATTCCCTCTTCTAAAAGATCAGAATTTAAACACACCTTACCCCAGGCTTTCTTGAGAGTGCTACCACTTAAATGACAATTAAAATGGAGATATGTTCTATTGTTTAGCACAAGATACCAATTGAAAGGCAAAAGAGGAGGCAATGAAGATGTAAGCTCAAAATGGAGTTTGCATACTGAAACAGTCTCTGATCTCAAAAATAAGTTGCACCAGGATTTCTCAAGTCATCAAACTCGTACATCAAACTAAAGGTCAACAACTGCTATTTAATCTGTTGGGAAGTCAGGATCTGATATAAAGCTGAAGGGCAACACAATATAATTAATTATTAACCTTTAAAAAATTTGTGTAAACAGATAAAAATAATGATTCCAGCAACCCTTGAGTAAAAGTAGGGATTTTCATGCCCACCACAAAATGTTAATAACATATAAGTCTGAGCAGAATGTAAAATCAAACATTTTTCAACACGCTTGGGAACAGGGACCAAAATTATGTGAATTGTTTATCAGATCACTGCTACAAATCCCTTGGAAAAAAACCCACTACCTTCATGGAGCTTTAAATACCTCTAATTAACTGAACGAGACAGGGACTCTTAAATAACAGGTGCAAACAATTAAGTAATCACTCAGGCTGTTGTGAAAGATAAGATTTAAATAAGATCCAGCCTGACTCTTTGCAGTTTTATTGAGGAAAAGAACAAGAAAGAGAGGGATCCTTAGAAATGCAGTATATGCCCTTTTAAACTAGGACAGGGGAACATATGCCAACACCACTTGTTATCCCAGTGAAGGGGTGGAGGGCAAGAGAGGACTCAAGGTCCAAAGGGGAGTACCACCTGCACAGCTTGTACTTCTGCATCTTTTCCTACTTTGTCATATGGAAATTCCAGCCATGTCTTATATGGCTGAAAGTTTAGGAGGAAGAAAAGGAAAATAAAGCACAGTAAAGTCCCAAAATAACAAAAAAAATAATTTCTTGCTAAAAGGACAGGAAAAACAAATGTAGGAAGAAAACTGCAGTTAGTGAACCTCAGACATGAGTCAAGATTTGTTATATTGCCTGGTGTGCATTACTAGAGGGTATCATCTCTGAGCTGTTCATGTGGGAAGTGCCCAAGAGCAGGGAGTAGCATCTAAATGGAAAAGTTAATTGATGGCAAAAACCAGCAGCATACATCTGAAAGAACTGAAAACCACTCATTCTAAATTTAAATTGCAGTTTACAGATTTATAGTCCCTTTCTGATGCTGCAGCACTATCTGCTTTAATAAAAATTAAAAGATGCAAAACCATAATAAAAGCAGTTCATATGAGAATAGTTGAGAAATTCATGGTGATATACAAATGCACAGGAAGATCACCCAAGTGTGAAAATTAAATTAAGAATAAAATTTGGGGGAAGGAGGATTAGCTCCAGCTAAGGTTGAGCTAGAGAAGATTCTGTAGAGTAGGATGGGAGAATGTATTGCAATCACTAAGACTTGGCTAGGTACGTTGGTGGGAGACAGAAAAACAAAACTACAGTATATTTTTAGTAAGAAAAAATATCTTCAGGAAGTTTTCTTTCAAAACTGACAGCTGTTCTCATCAATTCATGTCTTCACGTGCTTTTTTGATGTGGTAATCAATGCCCAGCATATGGTGGTATTCATATTGTACAGCAAAAGTCTCCTGCCTGTGTATGAAGACGTATATTCCTTGAGACCTTTGTGCTCCACTGTCAAAAAGCAAAATTGAACATATAGGAGCATTTATGTATAGGGTCTGTAGTGTGGTTAGCATTGTGGAAAGAGTGTTCTGAGCAATGCAGATGAGAGATGCCTCTGTGGTGTATGAACAGAACAGTTTCCTGACTGTGTTTTAGCTTCAGTGGCAACCACTGGATTTTCAAAGCAATGCAAGTCTCTGACCTGATTCAGGCTCTGCTTGTAGGAATAAAAGGGGTTCCTAACTAATCAGTACATGGGCTGGGATGCCACTTCAGTTGTGGGCAGTTTCTTATAAGTTTTTGGCAGAAATGCTTCTACAAAACAGTTCAATTTTCCCTAAAGCATTCAGTTCTATCTCAGTTGTGTACTACGTTATGCAGGGCCAATTAGGATATTGGGAATGAAGACCTCTGTCCTACCCATGTGCACTGTACACAGCAGTTCTCTGCTGGGTCTCTGCAGTGAAGCAGACATGTAATATGAGTTTGTGTGTGAACAGAAATCTGACTGTTCTTGAGCCCTTTCCCTTGACTTTTGGAAAATGAGGGCGGATTTCCACACTCTGCATCCTCCTTTTTATATTGGCTGTAATGAGACTCTGCTGCAAAGGCAGCCCACTACTCTTGGAGCAGTAGTGCTGATTTGGCTGTGGAGTGGAAGGCAGACTTCATAAAGGTGGAGAGTTGGTAGAACCTGGCAGGTTGTTCTGTGCCAAGAGAGTAACAGAATAAGTCACGGAAACCAACAGTGTTGGACATGTTTGGTATCTATTTATCAGGGTTCACACCCTAAGCGTGAAAATACTTGCCAAGGTTTAACTTTGTAGACTCTGTTATTCTGCTGTTGGCATGGACTGGCCATGTAGAGACATGTAATTCTTTGAAGGATCAGAGCCTTAACTCCCAACAGATAAAGCCACTGCCAAAAGAAACAACAGAGCTGTATTCAGAGATGAAGATTTAGAAGGTGGCATGCCAGTAAGGGAGGACAAATAAAGGGATTCAGAGCTACATAAAATGGCTTCTCCTTCCATTTGAAGTGTGTTTCATCCTGTTTGTGTTTTGATGTATTTTACAAAAATGCAAATCTGACCAAAGATCTGGATTCCAATACGTACAAAATATGAATCAGAGCTTTAACCCATTTCTGGAAAGTGCTACAAATATGCCAGCATATTTACCTTACAAACATTCTTTTTTCTTTTAGACACATTTCATTTAATTATCATAATTGTAGCAATTAAAGAATAGTAGGTTTTCTCATTTAAAGTACTGTTCTCTTTTAAGGATAATTGTCAGCATAACTTACGAGTAAATGCTGGGAAATATTGTTATTCTATAGAAAAAGAATGCATTATCATACTGCAATTATATAATCATGAGTGCAAGTGTATGACAAATGGCTTGGAATAAATTGTGGGTAGAAACCACTTCCAAATAAGAAATAACCACTTATAAGTAGCATATCTAACTGCTTATATGCCCTACCAATCCCTATGGAATTGATGCATAGGAAATAATTAGGTAGTTGCCCCAGCTGCTCTGAATTCAGAAAATAAAAGGGAAAACTGAAAATGAGATAGAAGATAGAAATTGAAGTGCAATGAAACTACAGAAACATTTCTTCATAGTATATTGTTTTGGTGACTTGATTGTGGCTTAACTGCCCCCTCAGGGTGCTGATGGATTTAGCTGTAGGGGGGAATTCTAAGCAAAGTTGAAGCTACTTAGTAATACCTATGTTGTGATTTTTTAAAAAAAAATTGAAGTTTAAAGAAATAATATATTTTTGTTTGTGCCAAAGAAGGACCTTTATGCAAGGACCTTTTATGAATAGAGTCAGAAGTTCCAAATGCGGATTTCAATTTTTTTGTTTACAAAGATATTCCATTACCAAAAATCCCAAAGCAGAGTACCCTATTTGTCACTCCTGCCTTAGGTATGAGTCAAGAAAGCAGGAACAGCCTCTTTCTCCATGTTCCCAGTCAGACAGCTTTTTCCTTGGGCAAGGAGATGGCTCTCTAGAATAGGACAAAAGGTGCTTTGGATACAGAAACATTTAGAATGAACAGCTTAATTTCCAGGCATCAGTTTCATAAAGTGCTTGAATAAAGAGGTCTGATTGTAATGATAGGAAGGGGAGAAACATGAGACTCCTGTTCAGAGCAAAATACTGATCCCAGGTGAGTACCCAGCCTGCTGAGTTTTCTGTGCCAGCTGGATCACGGCAGTGATGGCCATTTCCCAACAAGTGATACAGACACATGCCAAGATTCAGCCTTTGGCTGTTTCCCTGTGGGGCCAGCCAATTTTTCCACCTGTTCACCACATGGTAGTATTGGAACTGACCGAAGAAGCTAATAGTAGTCAGCTACCTACAGATGATTGTCATCTATGTTTTGTTAAATTCAGTTCCTATACCCATAAACATCCTATAGCATTATCTAGAAACTGGGAAGTGTTTGTTTCCTTGTTTATCATTTTTCCAAGCCAAATCAGAGATAAATGTGAGCAAACAGAAGAAAAAAAAATCCACTTTTTCTTTTTTCTTTTTTTTTTTTAAACAATATTTGATAAAAGAATTGGATGTACAACATTGAAGCTTGCAGCTTCCTTGGGTCTACAAAAAAAAAAAAAATGTGCAAAGGAGAGAGCTGTACAAAACTCTAAGGTGATGCAGGATTCCCCTTCCCTTTGATCTCAGCACTATGAGTTTCAAGGACATTGTGTTCTGGGAAGTTTGGAGGTTGCATGAACATAAAATCATAATGTAAAACCAATTTGACTACTGAGTCTCACCTGGATTAATTTCAGAACCTTGTGAAATGGCAAATTTAACATGTTTTTACAACCAGGATTGTAAAATGGGCCAGGTTTAATTGTAACTGGATATTAGGCTGAAACTCCTGTAAGAGTGAATGGGAGGTGTCTTTATGTGTTTCATATATTATTGTCCACATGGTGGATTTTTATTACTGAAGTCAGAATACTTTAGGACATCTCATGTTTTCAAATTAGATCAATAGACAGAACACACTGGCACAGTCTAGAAATGGTTCATTCAAAATAAATGTTCTGATTCACATTATTTTAACTGAAAGACATAGTGACACTAAAGTCAGATATTGTGTACTTCTATTCTTTGATATTTTGGAGTCTGGGAACAGGCTGGAAGAAAATAAGTGAATACAGTGGTAGCATTTTTTGCCTTGTTTTCTTGCTGTTCAATGATGTTGATTTCAGAGGTGCCATTCAAGAGAATGTTTGTATCAAGGAGTGAGAGAGTTGTTTGCTGTGACATCATTGCCATTGAAAGCATGTCAGTTATACAATGCCTTTTTATAAGCTCTTAAAGAAAAAAAATCCCTCTCTGAAATTTAACTGAGAGTTTGATTTATACATCAGATAGCACAAAAAATATTAATATTTCAATGACTTTATTCTGCTGCAAGCTGTGTTTGGTTTAATTGATTGCCTCATTGCGCTGTTCTGTGAGTAGCTGGCACTTTTGTTCCTGTACCCAGCTGAAGTAAAGAAGAATTTGTCTCACATTTGTGAGACAAGCCTACCAGTGTTTGTTTGAGCCTCTTGTGTACGACTCACATCAGCTAAGATAATCACTCTAATGTGATAGAAATTACTTCACCTGACAAAATCTGCTTTTGGCAAGGTTACCAGAAAGAAAAGTGACTGAGTGTGAAAGTATGAATAGGAGCTGAAACCATATGTCTAACAAGCTAAAGGAACTCATGCTGTAAAGAAGAATGAAAAGGACAGACTGCGTGAGGGGCCAGGGAGATGAAGCCAGGCAATTTCAGGTCAGAACTGCGTTGATTCTGGGGGTAGCCTCATACCAAAGTGCTCAGCTGGAAACAATACATGCCTGATTTCAAGCATTGTGCTTTCCTCCAGCACTCAGGAATCCAGAATTCAATGGAAACATGCAGTTCTTTGGTACAGCACCAGCAGCAGAGCCAGTCAAAACCAGTGTTGCTTTGGAAAACCGTCTCTAGGTATTATTATAAAAAAAGAATTGTGAATGTTGGGTGGTCTCACAATAAAATAGTAATAATAATAAAGGAGTAAAGAACTAGAATAAAAATGACTTGATGCCTCAGATTTCAATGTTCAAAGTTACATGTAGCTACCAAGTAGGTCCCTATTGAGATGCAAATATTGCACCTGGGCAAGTTGAGGTAACTTGTGCTTTCTCAAAGGACTTCCAAGACCAGTTTAACCCACACTGCTGGCTGGAGTAATTTCAATAAGAACATGAATCACGGAATCTAAGAATAGTTTAGGTTGGAAGGGACCTCTGAAGGTCCAATTCATCTGCAATGAGCACATGGTATTAGAATTTATCCTTTGTCCACTGCTGAACACCAGAAAGCTTAGGGTAGAAGTTATTCCTGCTCATACTATGTGCCATGTCTACCTTTTAGCTGTCTCAGAATATGCACTATTCAAAGTTCTGTGTGGCAGGGGAATAGAGCTGAGGAATCTTTTTTTTTCCTCTGGACCGCCTGGGAGAAACTCCGAGGCTTACTTAATTCTTTTTGTTCTGCAGTTGTACTGTCCACCAGCTGCTTGATCTTACACTGTGGAGGACAATATGATTTTTCTTTTGCCTAGGATGGAAAAGAATTAAATTCCATAAGGTAAATCATGTATTCATTTGTTTGGATATTTTATTTCCAGTTACATGTGAGAAGGCAACACATGTGATGACAGTTTGGTGGGGAAACGTACAGGTCAATACTTGGCGCTTCAAATCCCATTTGTTTAACCCCTTCACGTTGGATAAATGACTGTTTCATGACCTAACAGCTCCCAGGTAGGGGGAGATTCACAGACTGTACGTATTGTTTGGTGTCTCTACATGGCATTTTTGGAGGTAGACGTAGAAACCCTCTGAAGTGACAAGAGTTCTTGTGACTTCCCCTCATGTGGCAGCTAGCCCAGCTCAGTGCACCACCCTTCCAGCAGAGTCTGGCCTCAGTGTTAAGCCAAATGTGTACACAGCTTCCAGCTGATTCAAGGCACAGGCAAATTTCCATCTGTCTGCTGAATTTGGGATAGACATTCCAATAATAGTAGCATGCAGTAAATAGACAGCAACAATTCTTGAGATAGTTTTGCTGGAAGTGCCTGAATATTGAGATTATAGAATTAGACAAAAGGATATTTGTTCATTTGATTCAATCACCCTCTTTTTCAAGTGTATAGCTGTGAAAAGCAAACAGGAGAATGAATTTCATCTGATGCTGTAAATGCAAAAGTGTGGCTCCTAAGAAAGCTTTTACAAGAACTGCTGTATTAGTCCAGCACTGAGATCCATCCTGTTCAATATCCTCTCTGCAGCTCCAACCAGAGACACTAAAGCAAAGAAAGCCGTAAATATACTGTGTGTAGAGTGATTTTTCTCTACTTTCAGTTTCTGCCAATCAGTGATTTCAGGATAGAAAAAGAGAAGTGATATTTTTTACGCTTTTGATGAAGGAAACATGATGTTGACCTACTTCTAATAAGGACATTGTATTTTCAGCTTGCTTGCAATTTTGTTGAAAAGTTCAAAGGTTAAAAGTGTATAGACAGTTGAAGTTTAGAACACTGACCTTGAATAAAGATAAAGGAAACAATCAGCTTTACTGATTGTTAGTATAGTAGTGCCATGTTTTCTGTTGGCATTGTTGAAAACAAAGCGAATAAAGCCTCCCTTCCTCCAAAAGTGCAGAGTGCATAATTCCTAGTATTTATACTTGATATCTGAAGTCTGTAAGTTTCCTTATTAATATGCTGAATTAAATGTATACTAGGTATTGTATAAGTCTCCTATAGCTATAGGTCACCTGTGTGCTTGGTTTCTGGGCCTTGTTTTGCAGGCAATTTTTTATATAGCTCAAACAAGATCACCTGTTTTACTGTACAGTTTTCTGTGCTTCTTTCTTTAACACTTGCATGATTTTTCCAGTACTGATTGATTCTCTGAGTGTATTTGAATATAACATAAATTGGTTACCCTTATCACACATTAGGGATTGCAGTGTGTTTTGTAGATCTAGACCAATAACTGTGCTAATACTATGTATTAATCATTTTGCAATAGCTCCAAGGTACCTCTGTAGAAGACCAGAGCTTTTTCTCCTGCTATGTGCTGTAAAGTTTAGTGGAAATTGCACATATTTGCTTTTCTTAAGTTACAAACACTATTTAGCAGTTGCTTTCTTGTGGGTATGTCATATTTTAAACTGCAAAGGAATAAATTTTCAAGTATTTTAATGCTGTTTTATTATTTCCTGCGTCTGTATTTTTTTCTGTAGGGCTTTTTCATCTTATTGCATTTCGCTGTCTGATGCAATATATACTGTTTCATTTTAAAGATGAAACTAGCAGGACCAAAAGTACCAGTATTTTTTCTGAGATAGTGTTATATGTTAATTTTTCTGTTTGCTTGTACAATATATGGAGACTGGCACATTTTGTGCATTCAGCTTCTGTTTTCACTTTGATCCTGAGACTCAGTGCTGCTCAGGAGTCCTGTCTTTGTTCCTCTGTTGTTTCTTGCACTGAATGGATTTTCATGTTGTGAAACCAGAGGCATAGAAAGATGGTGTTAAACATGTGTGACTTGGAGCATCTGTCTTTCTTTTCAGTTCTGTTTCTGTCCTCCTCTTTTAGAAAGCAAAGACAGAAAATGAACACACAGTATCAGTAAAAACACATATATAAAAATGCATACTTTTGTTGGGTTTCAAGTATGAAGTACAAATGAACTGCTATTACACCATTTTCTGAGTTTTAGTCTGGGCAATCGACAGTTTGTCAAAAGTTTGCATTGGGTTGCAGTATCATCTGCCCTACAAGGGCATGAAAGAATACATATCTTTGTAAAGATACTGTGAAGTAGGTGTGAATCAAAGGGACTTCACAGCATTATATTTATATTTGATAGTGCTACAGCAGGAAAGAGTAAAACCAGCAGATGAATATAACTATCAGTCTGATTTTCTGAACTTGTAACCCTAAAAAATTAAACCATCAAACAAAGAGAAATTTTTCATGAGATTTCTGTATATCTATAAACAATTCTTAAATTAATATAATTAATAGTTTGGGTCAAGGACTTAATGTAACAGAAATATCCAAAGTAATTCACTACAACTTGTTGAAACTTCTGTACAGTAATGGAGGGTTCTGCATGCATACACAGCATCTGGTAAGCTTGTTAAATATACCTAAATTCAGATTTTTTTACTGGTGTACTTGTACTACTAGGAATGTGGATTTCATTTATCTTTACATTAAGAACGATAATTGCAAAACCTTTGATGATTCTTGAGCATGCAGAAAATACCACTATTAGAAAGATACCTTTACAACTTTAAAAGATACCCCCCATTCTCTGTAAGGGAATAAACTCTATACGAGTACACAAAATCAAAATATAACAATGTGGACAGGGGTTCTACCACCCTGGGAGGGAGGGAGTCATGGGGCTTTGCTGAGCATTTGCTTCCTGCCCATCTGCAGCATCCATCCCTCAAAGTAGAGGCTGTTCTCTTTCAAGTAAGGAAGTAAAGGTGACTTGACCACCTATATTAGCTGAGACAATGCAATTAGCCCAGCTAATGAACTGTCACAGTATGACAAACTCAATATGTAACAGCCATAGAAATTGCAAAGACTTCTCCAGCTGGCTAATGTCTAAAAGATCCTGGCTTTTGGCCTGTTTCTTGGACACGGCAATGAGGAAGCATCCCCTGGCCCGGCACTAATAATTGTCCTATGTAATGGGCCAGGCAGGACCTTCTTCACCCTGGTGAAAGCAACGCCCTCCTCAGAGGGACAGGTTAGAGTTTAAATAGCACAGCATCCTCCTTAGTGCTGTGAGCCCTGTCAGGTCCCAGCTCGATTCTACACACGGGAGCAGCTTGTGCCGTGTGTCTCCAGCTGCTGGTGAAGCCCAAACATGACCAAAGCCAAGCAAACTCTGGGTGATGAAAAGCTTCAAGGAATGACACGTGGCCTCACTTGCTGAGAGTGAGGGGACCATGGCACATGTCTTAAATTTTCTGAGTAAAATATGATGCCCTAATATTGTGCTAATACGTATGAAAGCATTGTTGTTCGTGTCACAGGGATCACGCAGTCTGCTGGATGGAAAGGATTTTGAGGAAAGAGCATCTCTACTCGAGGACAGATAATAAAAAACTTCTTCCAGTTAAAAAATCATTAATCAAAATATAAAAAAATTATACTAATCAAAAATACCTCAATATATTCCATCCTAGTTTTTGTTTCAATCACATACTAAGCAATGGTTAGATTGTGGTTTTCTTGGAATACAGAATTCTGAATTACTTTATCTTTTCCCTATGTAGAAATAAAAAGTATGTTTTGCTAGAGATTTGGGGTTTTTTCCTCCTCATTTTGGGTAGCAATTTTTAAGCAAATAGAATTAATCTAAGTGCTGAGCAATATTAATGGCAAATGCCGACATTTTAAGGAAGAAAAATCAAATCTTCCTTTGAAAAAAGCACGGTGAAATCAATGGAGATTAATTAATAAGGATTAATCTGGCCCAGTGAATCCTGATGGAATAAATATTCAAAAAGAATATCCCAATAACTTTGAATTTAAACAGATCTTGGCACAAAATTAATTTTTAACTTCCCAATAAATGGTATAGTATTTTCAGTACTGAATTGGAGCAAACAAATTAAAAAAAAATATTTTCTACCAAATAAATTCAAGCTGTTGGGGGGGATCAACATTTTTGCATTATGAGAACAAAATATTTACTTAATTTTAGCTTTTCAAGACTTTTGTGCTTTAAAAAAATTAAGCTGTTTGTTTTTGTGTAAATAATTCAAAAGGAAAAATAAAAACTGTCAGTTTTGAAGTGCTTCATTTATATTCTGGATACAATTTTGACAGCATCACATTAAATTTTTAATATATATTCTCTTAAAACAACATTTCTGATCAGATTTTGTTTTAAGCTTTTAGAGATTTAGTGCCTGGATTTTAATGAAAACCATCAGATCTGAGCTCTATTTGGGGGCTTTTATTTTTGTTTATAGAATCTGTCAAAGCAAAAAATGACCATAAATTTATACTTTTTGAAACACAGCAGTTATTTCAGGAATGTTGACCTCTGAGATAATGGGCCAAGTTTTCAGCTGATGTCAACAGATGTCACTTCACAAAAGGCAAAGCCTCTGACCCCAAGCTGATTAGGGTTGGGTATCCTGAAATATCAAATATATGTCAGTAGATTTCCTGATGAAGCCTCTTTATTCCTTGAGAGTTGGTTGTAATTCATATAAATATGCACCCTGTCAAAAAAATAGAATGAATGATTTGGCACAGAAATGCTGTTGCAGCAATAAATGTCACAGGCCTCATTCTCTGCACAAAAGGAACTGTGCAATCAATGTTTACCACAGAGGTTCCCGTACCGTGGTCCATGAAGCCCTTGCCTGTGGTCTGGGGAGAGCCAGCTGGTCAAAGGGAGCTGACTCTCCTGGCTTCAAGCTGACAAAAGACATTAAAACATAACTAAAATAAGTTACTCCCCTTTTGCTTCTAAGTAGTTTCTGCGGGAAAAATATCCACAAGCTTGTGTGTCAGCACTGCTGGCTGGAAAAACATGAGGAATTCTGTGCTTTCAGGCCACCTTTTTTTCTGCTGATGAGATTTCACTAACACTGAAATCCCAAACTGAAATTGCTGTGTATTCCTGTTAGGTAACTCAGCTTTCTTAATGAGCTCATTGTGGAATCAGGTTGCAAGAGGCTTCATTTAGAAATGAGCATGTTTTTCCCCGGTGGAAGACTTTGTCAGCAGTTTTAAGGGTGCCTATAATCACAAAATGGATCTTTACCTAATGAGTTACCTTCCTCCTTGTCCTTTATTTTCTGCATTGCCTATCTGCCCTATAAAGAAGTTGTTTTCACCACTGGGTGAACATTTGTCATATTAATTGATAAGCCATCCAACAGAAATCTGTGATTTTTTGTTGCAA
The DNA here is from genome assembly GCA_035583155.1 of Acropternis orthonyx. Lineage (NCBI taxonomy): Eukaryota > Metazoa > Chordata > Aves > Passeriformes > Rhinocryptidae > Acropternis > Acropternis orthonyx. The sequence goes on from JAWWEU010000138.1 coordinate 15,143,387, forward strand.
AGATAATGTTATCACTTTTTTTACTTCTGAGAGCTTTGCCACTTGCACTGCCCTGAGTAATCCCAGGGATAAAGAAAGAAAATAAACCCTTTAAGAGAAAAGATGAGTATTCACGGACCTCACATCACCAGTCTCAGTATCCAGACAAGCTGGGTGCTCAGATGTAGGCTTTTGAATTTCCAGTGGACCCTAAGGAAAGGTTATCATCATGGAGCTCTGCTCTCAACCTCTGCAGTTTCCATACCCAGATGTGTGTATAGCCAATTGTTTCCATGATATCCATTTCCCCTACACTGAAGAACTTGACATTAACTTCTGCATTTGCATCTTCCCTGCTGTTGTTAGCAAGGTTCTGTGAGCACTGGATGCTGTGAATCATTAGCTGACCTACTTTTTATCAGCTTTTATCTGGTGCCTTCTGGCTTCTTCAGAATATGAGCTTTTCTCTATGTGTGCTTCTCTCATTCTCCCTCTCTGCTTAGTTTTCAAAGATGTTTTTCTCCAAAATATTAGTGGGAACCAGAGGGACAACAACATCAAAGTCACAATATATTTCTTCTTTGTTTTTACAGTTGTATGTGCCCTTAGGTAGCATTTTGAAATGAGTAATTGATAATTATAAGGGAGGTTATAAGGAAAATACCATAAGGTGAGTTAGTTTGGAAATAGAAGTACTTTGTGGCTTTAATACTGGCTTCAGGGAGAGAATTACCTGTACAGACCTAGGGCTCAGGTTGTGTCAACTCTGTAGTCTTAAAGCTGATGGATACTTACATAGAGGCCAGTCTTTGTAAGTTGCTGATATCTGAAAAAGCTGCTTCTCTGCAATAAATAATTTTGTTTGCATAGTCTGTTAATATTGTTAGTAAAGCTCATATGTGTGGCTGTCCAATGCATCCCATTGCAAGAGCTTGCTATCAGCATTTCTTAGCTTTTTTAAACTTGTCACTCAGTATGAAAATTGCATTGTCAGGTATCTGCCCAAGGCTGTATTTTTCCTGTGTCAACCAGAATGATTCAGCTTTTTCAGGGAATGAATTAAGTGGAAAATATGTTTTCTCCTTCTTGAATATATAGATTGAGACAGGCTAGGACATGTATCTTTAGGTAGGCACTAGAAACTTAGCTAAAGTGTTGCTCTGATGGCAGAAAAGTACCTTCTCTTGTCTTCATTAGGAAAAAAAAATGAATCTAGTAGGGAAAAGAAAATTAGTACATACTGATCATCAAACAGACTACACAGATCTTTTTCCAGCCCAAGGCACCAGGAGCAGAGGACACAGTTGCCCTGCTTTATGTGATGTGAAATGAGGTGTCAGTGGGAGAAAAGACCAGAAAGAGACTTGGTAAAATGGAAGATAGTAAAATTGCAAGCTGATGAGAGAGAGGAGTCGTTGTCAGAAGCTAGAGATCAGAGAATAAGAGTGGAATTAGCTGGATGGAGAAACTAGGGTGGAATAACATAGAAGGCTGAGAATAGGAAGAAGAAAACAGAGTTTAAGTGTGAATTATATGGAATTTAATAACAAACTTCAGGATCATTCATATTGAGTTATTTTGGAGCTGGATCAAGGTTCTGGCACTCATCTATGCCTTGTGTCACACTGCACATCCCCAATGTAGCAACTTCCATGCTCGGTTACTCCTTGGCCACCTTTCTCTGGCAGTAGCTTCTGCCAAACGCAGTCTCTTGTGACATCCATGGTCTGGCAGGGAGCTGAGCTGTCACAGCTGAATCCCTGCCATCCTGGAAAGCCAGGCTCCCCAGGTCTCCCATACTGCTGCCCCTCCTGCGGGGAGTGGAGAGGGCACTGGCCCCGGCAGCTGCAGCATCTTCCCATCTGTGCTGCCCCGGCCTCCAGAGGCACCGGCAGCCGCTGCCACGTCCCAGCTCGGGGTGTTCCAGGGCAGGAGGAAGGTGAAGCCTTTTTGCCTAATTGAGCAGTGTGAGCTGCTGAGCAGCCTCATCTGCTCTGGGGAAAAGGCTTGGCTGGCAGAAGCCTCCAGCAGGCTGGATTTGATGTCCCAGGCCACCCTAGAACTAGATCTCTTTAGACTTTATTTACTGTGCCTTGTGCAAACCTCAGAGTGAAGCCAGGATACTTTATATCCTCATGGGCTTTTTCTGGCCCTCAGCACTATTGTTTCTGAATACTCAAGCAAAAGAAAGACAAACTGAGGTTGTGCTGGCCACTTTGGGGACATTCATATGTGCTTGGCTTTATAACCCTAATGCTCTTGCAACACAGAGGTTATACCCATGTTCTGTGCCTAGAGCTGTGTTGGGTTCACATTGATAAATCTCCATAAAAATGAGGAACTAAGTTTACAGAAGTCCTCTTGCAGCCTGGTTTTATGGTACATATGCTACTTAATTGAGGACACTGTTGTCTGAACAAAAAGTTGCACTAAATATATGGCTATCTTGGGTACATAATATGACTAGAAACTTACTGCAGAGTCATGAATAGTTATAGTTCCCTTAGTGCAAATATTTTAAAAATAAATTTTTGTATTTTATCCACAAGCAGGATACTATGGTAAAAAATTCATCTCTCTGATTCTCAAATTGTGTTAATGCAAATGTGAATGAACCAGGATTGGCATCTTATAATCATAATATATTTTAATTCTGTCCCTGTGGCATGGTTAGAAATCATAGGTATACACCTAGAGTTGATATTGTAAAGTTTTGTTTTATTAGTTATTTTTATTTACTTACTTTTCTGGCTGAAGATTTCAGTGTAGATCTGTTGACATTAGTGCTGCTCTGGAGGCAAGCATAGTTCTAAGAAAACCAATCAACTATTTCAAAACTGGCAGCCCTCTGCAAGCTTCATCTCAAGACTATGTCTGTCTACAAAGCAGTGGTGTATTGTTAATTAAAATTTGATGATGTTTCAAACACTACTAGTTACCACAGAACCTTAATTCCTTCTCCATAAGACTGATTCTATTAGAGGAGAAAAGATGAAGGACTCGGCAGCAGTCATGCTCCTGACAATTGCAATAAGAATTGTTCTCTTCTAGAAGAAACAAAAAAGGTGGGACAGGGGAAGGGAGCCAGCATGGCAGCTTTATAAATTAAAATAATATTGGATTCATTTTTAAGATAGCACCAATGTAGGCCAAGAGCTGCCTGGTTAGCTCACACAGGGAATGTGGCACTCGAGCACTGCTCTCACCTTCTCTCCCCTCCAGCTATGAACATCCCTCCCTTTGCAGTCAGTGCTGCACTGCTCTCCAACTTGTACATTGATGAGGCAGATGCAGTCCATTCCCTTTGGCTATCCTCATCATGCTGGACTTATAAATTCCATATTCCCCTCACGGGTTCATGCTACGTTTCAAGAAGGCCATACTGAATGTCACTGCTATGAAAATGATGGCACCATCTTTATAGCTCAGCTGCTGATTACAGAGCGTGACTTGACAGTACTGCAGAGCTAACTGATCAAAAGGAAATGCTGACAAGCCTCATTGTGTATTTAAGAAAAAAAAAAAAGAAAAGAAAAAAAACCCTACAAGCCTCTCTCTAGCTAGTTTAGAAACGTGTACTCAGACGAGAGGCAAGGAAACAGGAGTCTAAAGTTATGTTTATTTACTATTCCAAAGGTTCATAATAAACATTGGTTAGCTCTTCTGGAAGAATAAAAGGCATAAAATGTAAAACATCCTTTCTAGAGGAATATACTATCATAGAACACCCTGAATTAATGCCAAGATGAAAATCAGCCTTCAAATGTGCATATGATGCAGTGAGACTTATGAAAATGGCAGGAGGAGAAGCTTTTTGTGCTGCAAAAGAGAAAAATCCTGCATGGCTATTATTTATAGTCTAAATTAGTTTATTAAAAGGTTTCCTTTATTTTATTATTTTTAAATTATGCTTTTAATTTGTAAGACATGAATCTCAGGGCATTTTGCCTGCATTAATGAAGTCTCATGACAGCCTTAAAGTTGTTGTCTCTTTCAGTAGGGATCCTCCCTTGCTGTGCATGCACATATTATAGCATAACTGAGCCCTAATTTTGGGCACCACACCAGACACTACTGTAGTACAAATTATCATCAGCAACATTCATAGTAATATTTTTAAAATCACTCTGAGGTAAATTTTTGGATTACCATTTTAGAATTGAAGAAAGTGAATTACCTTTATCTCAGACATTTGTGAATCAGATGAGGAAAAATGTAAAACTTGTACCAATGAGTAGACTTTTATCACGTAGAAATTGATGCTGATGGAGAGATTAGTTAGGAGATGCATTGATGTGACAGAAATTTGGGAAACCACAGAAAAGAGACACTGAAACATATTTAATTCCTAGACATGGGAAACTTCACCAGCTATATGAAGTTTCTACCAACCTGAAGTGCAGGTGAAGTAAATCTGTTAAACCTGCCTTTTGGTTATCTCACAGAATTACTGGTTGCATGGATTCAGATAGTCCAAAGTCATGGCTCTGATGCTGGCTGTCACCAAAGACTGGGAATTCAGGATTAGTTAATTGTTCTCATGAATGTCAGACTTTCTGCTTCCTTTATATCCTGTTTCATCTTGCTGCTTTGTAGTTAACCCGTCTCATTTTGGCTTTGAGACTTCACTCATCTTCCACAAAACTGTGTATTTTATAGTATGTAAATCTTTATGATAAATGTTTGATCAACTTTTTAATCATATTAAGCTCTCTGTTCTTTATCTTCCCATAGAAGAAATAGTGAAACCAGGTGAAAAAATATTCTGTTGTTAGTTCTGAAATTTCCCTCCCATTCCTGCACGATTCATCATTTTGTGACCAATCTTAATTTCATCTTCTGTCATCATGTTTTCTTTTCAATCTTGGAACAATTCAGCTCATGGAAACAGATTGTTTTTGCCATTGCCTCCATTCCCTTAGCTATTGCAATGCATTTACAATACATTTCTGACTTATGTATGTTAGTGTCCCATTTTTTACCGTATCAGTCAAAAGCATATCAAAGACACTAAAGGAAATCTCCCTAAATCAATGAGGAGTTTCTTGGGATACCCTAAGAGTGACCAGACAGAGTGACCAGCTCTAATTTTACAGCTATGCAAGCATGCAGTTGGCCTCCAGTGATTTCGGATGAACCATTTACATGTGAAAAATTAAATTATGTTACTGTCACATGTTGTGTCAGAGCAGGACTCGATTAAAAGATAAGCAAGATATATGAGATGGGAAGGAAAAAAGAAATGTCTGTTCCTTTGAGAGACTGGACAATTGCTATAATTCCCATAAATAACTCATATCTATTTTCTACCTGAGATCTTATTCAGAACATGTGCCTCTCCAAGCTTACATGGGCTATTGTGCTGAAAGTTTTGATCAAATATGAAATCTTAAAATCAAGTGAGTACAAAAGTCAGTTATTGAATGATCTTCTCACTTTGTTGCTTGAGGCAAAGATGTATATAAAGTCAGAACTTGTGTTTTGGCTAACCAGGTAGAATTAAAAATTGTTTAAACCCATTAAGAATTTTCCCTTAATGTTAGTTATGTGCAATAGAACTCAGCAATTAACCTTAATACACACCTAAGGAAAATTATAAATTGTGGAGTCTGAAACTCTGAGTTTAATTCTGTGTGGAAAAGACAATGAGGTATTTTTAATATTTGTAATGTTTGTGAATAAAGATTGTTATTTATTAGCCAAATGTCAAATAAATATCAAAGTTATTAAAGCTCTATTTCTAAATTTGCTTTTCCTAAAAAATCAACAGTAGAGAAATAGAGAACTGTGAGACTCTGTATTTCAGTTCATCTGTAGATATCATTTCTTGTATAATTTTAGAGTGGATATCACAGACTGCCTAGAATGAAGAATCTCTGACTTTGTGGTCATTTCTAAAGATCATAAAGGGAGTTGTGATGGGATAAAGGCTCTGCTGTGCTGTCTTGCCTTGTCTCTTCAGTGAAGGGAAAATTGATGAGGGTCACAGACCCTGACCCATATCCATGCCTTGTGAACAGGAGGCAGTGAGGAGCTCTACAGCTTGAATATACTAGAGATACAGAGAAAATTAAACATGTCAGAGGTAAGGGCATAATTATGTTGTGGGGGAGCCATTATAAGGGAAGCTGTGACTTTTGGCAAGTGGCAGCCCAGAAGAAATGCCGTGTTCTGCAAGGGAACAGATTTATCTTGCTCCCAGAGAACTGTACATTCTTCATTAGTGTCTGTGTATCTCCCCAGTACTGTACATGACCACAGTCATGAATGTTCACAGCCTGTTCTCTTGTAAGGTTAAGAGAAAATAGGCAGGCATTAATTGAAACTTTCTTTTTCTACGCTGTACTTTTGCTTAGGAAAAATCCAAACAATTAAATGTAATCATTTTGGTGACTCCTTACAGGCTGCATCCACTCAAGATATCTATTATTACAAGGACAAAACATATACTGTAAGAAAAAGTGACATAAAAACAAAACAAAACAAATAATATCACCTGAAATACGTGAGTTACTTGTACAATCTCAGATTATCTGTCTCTATCATCAAACTTCTTTATAGGCTGGTGTGCTGAGTACACAGCACCATGGATATTTATCCGTCGTGCTAGCAACAGGCAGTCTTTAATTCTAAGAGTCACAGTTAATAAAACAAAGCTACCTTGGGTGACTTAGCATAACACTGAACTGTTTTCCTACATGGTTTTGTGAAATTAATAAATATTGCATTGAGAGATGATCCCTGCGAAATAGAAATAAATATTTAAATGATAAGGCAAAAAGAGAAATGTTGAAAAAGTAAAGTAGAAATGGAAAACTTCCTTTCATTCATAAAGTAACAAGTTCACCTAATTTTGAACAGTTGAGGTATATACAGAAGAGTAACAATGCCTTCCAATTTTGGCACCTATGCTAGAAATAATATTATAGGGAAGACCTTCCACTAGACCAGGTTGCTCAGAGCACCATCCAGCCCAGCCTTGAGCACTTCCAAGGATGGGACATGCACAGTTTCTCAGGGCAACGTGTGCCAGTGCCTTACCACCCTCACATGGAAGAATTTTTTTTCCTTATCTAAGGTAAACCTGCCTTCTATCAGTTTGAAACCATTCCCCCTTGTCCTATTACTCCATGCCCTTGTCCAAAGTCCCTCTCCAGCCCCTTGGAAGGGGCTCTAAGGTCTCCCCAGAGCCTTCTCTTCTCCAGGCTCCCCAACTTTCTCAGCCTGTGTCCATAGCAGGGATGATCCAGCTACCTGATCAATTTTATGGCCTCCTCTGGACTCACTCCAACAGCTTCATGTCCTTCTTATGTTGGGGACCAGGTGAAAGCTTTGCCAGTGAGAGTACAATATTTTCCCTTTGTGCTAGGTTGTATCATATTTGCCTAAAAAAACCCAACCACTTTTTATGCATCCATGTTTATTTAAAAAAGAAAAAGAAAAGAAAACAAAATTATATGCTTTTCATAGTCTAAATAATGTTCTTTATGACTGAAACATGGCTCAGCACACAGGAACTGAGAAAACATGTTTTTCCATATACGTCCTGGGCCAACAGAGTGTTATCTTTCAAAGTCAGAAATAAACCAAATTTGTAATGCATAAAAATGTCACACTGTGACAGTTCTGCTGCTGTGTGTGAGAGTTTAGTATAGTTGTGTGAGTCCTGCAGACAGCACTTTTTTACCATCCAGGAAATCCTCTTCTATTAATACACTTAACAGAGAAATGAGAAATACATTATTTATACAATGGTTTTAGAATAATTTGCCAGGAACCTTCCAAAATAAAGCTCATAAACGGTCACCACCTCCTCCAAATCAGGGTTGCTCTATATTTATATCTTCATAAATGACAACAGACTTTGAGACAGTGAATCTGTGTCATTGAAATGCTGAGAAATAGGCAGGATAATTTTGCTGACTCACACCCCTCATAAAATGGTTTGCTGTCCCTATGCAAAGCACTGTGCATAAATTATTAGAGCTCAAGATTGTACTGTTTTCTAAACTATCTGTCAAACTTGAAAAGCCTCTCTAAAGTTCCTTGGCTTTCCTCTGGGTGTGAGGGTACAATACATAGATCTCCAACTGGATACTGTTCCTTTTGCTGCCCTGTGCGTGTGTCACACACTCCTCAGTTACGCACAGCATTACAACAACCACTTTCAGCTGGTTCATTCTGGCAATCAGAGGCAGCACAGAATTACAATCTCCACCTCTTTTACAGAATTTATCGTTTTCCTGTGTTCTCATTTTTCTCCTTGTATGGATTGCTGTTGTAGCATTTCCTACCCTCCATGGAATTTTCATGAGACTAAGCTGAATTTTTATCTTAGCTGTGCAAGTAAGTTTACTAGGTATCCTCCTGCTTTCTATTTCTGGCCCAACAGTGCTGTAAGCTTCTTAGATAAATGCCAGAAAACTAAAACAGGTCTTGAGGCAGTGTTTGATAGGGCTGAAAGTGATGTTTCCACTTTCATAGTATGGCATCTAGCCTATCACTGGGAGAGTTTCAAGCATTTTGCTACAGCAAGAGTAGAAAGAAAAATAAACATGGTTGAGAAGGGAGTGGAAAAAAGGAAATATCAAAATGTGCAATCAAATAACTTGTAATATGTTAATCAAAATACACTTAATTTGAACTAAAAATAACCTTATAATGCTTTTATTGCAGCTGGAAAAAAAAAATAGTGTGTTTCATAGAGTATTATGCAGACTGAGAAAAGATACTTTTGCTTTTGGTTATGTAATACTGACCTCTGTGAAGAAAAAGAATTTTATTCATTGTAATACTCTGAATGCTTAGAAATCAATATCTAGTGATTCGCTTGCTTCATATCCATCTAGAACCAAGCACATATACAACAGCTGAATTTTTCTGACTACTGAAAAATAGATTTGGTAGTCTCCAGGCATATAAACTTGTATAAATATCTAGAGAATACAAAATGTTCTCTGAGATTGTTCACAGTGTACTCTGTTGTGTGAGGTTAGTATTGAAATGTTGTTTTTCATAATCTAATCCAGTGATTATGAAAAGAAAAACCCAGAACTTGAACCAACATAAATATAGGCAACTGACTCTGAATTCATCAGTTAATAGTTTCACCTAAGACATGTACCTTCACTGAGTGTTCCTTTGAATTTGTCACTGATAATTAGACCACTTTCTTATTTCAAATAAGTGGACAAGGGATCTTAAAATCCATAGTACAAGAATGCAGTCAGAATTACAGCTTTTCATGTATATTTTTCTATGCGGCTTCTCTGCATGTTCATGGGTAGTAAATTATATGCCAGCTCTTGGCAGAAATGGCATTGCTGCTCTCTTCTCAGCTAATCCCCTGAAGTCTTTTTATTTTATCCTCCTTGTTTTAAATATTATCCTACATGCACAGGGAGAATTGTATGAATACCTTTACTATGAGTTTCAATTCGGTGTTTTAAAGGGGCACTTACAAGGTAGGATGCATCAGCAGAAGCACAAAAGCTACTGTCTTTTCAAAGCTATAAACTGGCAGTGGACTTTTGTCAGTAAGTCTGATGTTATAAGCTTAAGGCATTGTTGACATATTGTCAGTCTGATTTCAGGTACTGTTGAGTTTGATTGCAAGTACCTCAGATAAACTTACTTGCTATGTGTGTTGGATCTTGACTTCCTGTTAGACTGGAATGATTTAAGTTAATTTCTTTACAGACTTGAAACTAAGATTAGTATATAAAAAAAGATTTTTATCTGTTGATCATCCTATATTTCCACTGCTTCATTTTATGTCTTTTAACCAGCACCCAACAGTATGTTTAGTGTTTTGGACACATTTTTTATTATCTTTAATATATCTTGTGGAGTCTTTCACATCTACGGGGTTTGTCATCTGAGATTTGTTATGCTGACATACATTTTTCCTGTAAATTCTTAATTCATAGAACATATATGTTGCATATTGGTTATAGTTACAGTGTGAACTACCTCTTCCTACAGAATATTCAAAATTTCCCACTCTCATCATTTGTATAGTTTCGTATGGGACAATCTGCTCTAGTAGATTGTGGTCAAAAGTGCTGGTCAATATCAGGTCAAAAAAATGTATCAAAAAGCCTGATAGTCTTAAAATATTAAGTAGCTGTACAGTGTGTGTATGAAACATCTATTCCTAACAGACATTTCCGGACAGTGGAGCTATGTGGAAGATGTTAAGTTAAATGCTGTAAGCCATACCCTTCCCTTTTGCATGCAAGTGATTTTGCTCTCAAAGTTTGCCACGTGCAATGTGATATGTCAGCTCTGTGTTTGTCTCCAGAATTATTGCCAGGTAAATTTACTCCCTCGATGGCAGATGGTTAGTTAGCATACATGCTTTTTCATTATAGTTAGTTGCTTTTCACAAAACTTGTTTTCTCCCAGTCTCAATCTATTTTGTCTTTTAATATCAGTGTGAAGATCTTATAATATTGTTCTGTCCAGCAAAGTGCTTTGCTTTCTTTTGCCACATACCAGGATACATCCGTGTATGTAAAGAGGAATTTATTTTATGCTTCTGAATTACTGAAATATATCCTAAAATGAAAATTCCCCATGTATCTGTGCAGCATTTTACTTGCATCCAGGAAGGCTGAAATTATTTGTGGTGCAAGGCATCTGTGCTAAGCTATTGAGAGCCAGCAGTGAGTGAAGGCAAAACGTTGAGTATGAATGGCATCACCTGAGTGGCAGAGGTGCCACTGGTCTGGCTGTAGTTTAAACCATCATTTGGGTGCTGGGATGGATAATTTTTTTTCTTGATTATAAACTTGGACTTTGAGGCAGGAATTGATATTCGACCTCAACACAATCTTCAGCATTTTAAATACTTCAGGGGGAAATGTATATGAGCAAGTACTTACGTATGCATAAATACCAAATTTAATCTATGCAGGGTAGGGGCTTTGCAATGAAACTTTGTTCCAGCTGAAGTCATACTGCTATTCCTTGGACAGAACCAAGTCCTTCCCTTTGATGAAACTCTTTTTAGCTGCAAGGCCTGGCATGTCCTGGATCTATGTGGGGAGATGGGCAACCAGCCAGCTGCTGCCTTTGAGAGTCTACTGAGACTACAGCAGAGCAGAACTTCTGATGTAATGTAAACAGATAAAGTTAAAGAAAATTTATATCTGATCTTTAGGTTTTAATCATTCGTGATTTAATATAATCAGATATCTGCTATGTTAATTAAATCAGATTCCAGACATATGCATCCCTAAAGAGAAATGTCGGTATGACAAAGAATTTGGTATGTTTTCCAAACATTTTTTTCCACATTTCAGCATGAAATCTACATGATTTTTGGGTAAAAAAAATCCACTAACAAAACTGACAATAGGTTATAATGAAGTAACCTCTGGATTATACAAAATACAAGCACTTGCAGGAGCCTTGAGCACTGATTATCCAATGTACTTAGCTTAAAACAAGGTAAGCAACACTTTTATTTCTAGATACCAAATGTTTTAACCAGACACCATAACTCTCTTACAATTTCTTTGACTTTTACTTAACTTCCAGTTAAATTTACTATGTAGAGTACAAAGAAATTATGATTCCTCTAAGATTAGAGCAAACAGGAGATAATACCTGCAAGCAAGTTACTGTCTCCAAGACAATGTTGGTTGTCTCAGTAGCACTCTGCAATAAGTCACCTTCCTCTCATTTTCATCTGTGTTTAAAAAACAATCCTCTAATTAGGCAAAAAGGAACAAATTAAAAACACAATTAGCAGCTGCTCTGTAAGTTGCTTTATGCATCTCAAAGGAGGCAGTCAGTGGTCCAGCTCTGGAGAGTGTAGTCACTTGTAGCTCACTTTGTGATGTGGTTTTAAATGACCATCAATGGCAGGAAAGGCTGACAATCATTTCAAGACATCTGAGAGACACAGCTCCTCCTTTTATTTAAGAAAATATCCATGCCCATGCTGCATCTGTTCTAGAAAAATGTAAGAACTCCAAGGCTCCGTTGGGATTCCCATCAGCAGAACAGTCCAATAGGAGGAGAATGATTTTCTCAGAAGTGGCAGGAAAGACAACTAGATATGAGCCACAATATCTTGCATCACTTGTTTGTCTTGGGTTTTATTCTTCTCTCTTCTTTTAATTACTACTACTAGTAGTATTAGTATCTTTCATTTCATTTCAATCATTAAACTGCTCTTATCTCAACCCACGAGGTTTACCTCTTCTTTCCAATTCTCCCCAGGGGAGCCGAGGCAGAGGGAGTGAGCACTCAGTGCGTGGCCCTTGGCTGCTGGCTGGGGTTAAACCATCACAATGGTACATTAATTAGCTGGAAAGTCACTTTATTTTCTGTAATCTAGCTACCAAATTTCTCTCCCCCACAAGTACTCTTGAAATGCCAACCATTCTGCCAAGCTGTTTCTTGTGCTTATTGTACTTCTGGTGTTCTTTTTTCCATGTAAGAAGAAAAATATTGTCCTAATCATTACACTCCATAGATTGTGTGAATAATATTAGAGCAAAGCTTGCATTCCGGTCAGACTTGGACTTATAATTTATTTGTTTTTCATTGAATTTCTTCTCTTCTCTTACTTTCAATTTTAGGAAGGGGCAAAGGGGATTAATTTCATCATACAGTATTATTATGTATGTCACCCAAATGACAGAAGATGACAGTACTCCTGAGAAATACCTTTATTAATCAGAACTGGTCTAGTATTCTTCCTGGTCCTGTGGTCAGAGTAGAATTTCATGCAATGTGTTCAGGATCTCTCTGCATCTACAGACTCTTAAAAAACATGAAGAAGAAATAATTTTGCCTTTTCTCCATTGAAATTCTGATATTGAATTATTTACCATGGCTTCTCTGGCTTCAAGTTTAGCAGAGAGAATAGACAATGTAAGAATTAAGAACATTTATAAATGTATTATGAGCTCATTGTCTGGATACTGGCAGGACAGAAAATTCAAAATATTCAGTGTAAATTTAGTTGAATTGGATTTAACTCAATATGCTATCAGCTCGTATTTCTAATACACAAGATGAATGAAAATCAAATAAAAAGCTGTAATAATTTATGAAAATTTAAAACATCGTTGTGGGGTCCCAGTCTGATGAAAAGCAGTGAGAACCATAGCAGAAATACACCTTCTTGAAATTAATTAAACTGTTTGGGTTGTGATGGAGAAACTAAATGAAGAACTTCCATTCTTTAAATCATGGTGCATAGGCTCTATTTTCTGCAAGAGTAATTAAATCTAAATCATAAATTCAAAGTCGTAGTACAAGCTTATAGGTCTTTCTTCTTGGAGTGAGCAGAAATTAGAGGCAGTATTTTACTATTTTCCCTCTTTCTCCAAGGGAAAGATTTGTGCTATGATAAAGATTTTGAAACCTTCTTAGTGGGGTATGACTATATTCTTTTGACTAAAATGCAATTAGTAGAGCTAAACTTAGTTCTCTTCCCTCGAGTAGAAAGGAAAGTATGTTTAGCTCTATGTGCAGTGGGAGAGGCAAGCAGCTGGTGTGGTAAGACCATTGCCAAAGTAGTCAGACATATGGCATTATTTTTTAATGTATGGTATCAAGAGCTTTTCTTTCCTGGCCTGAAATAAAAGTGTTTTACTATGAAAGCCAGTCTGATAAATGGGATAGCTTTGTAGAAAATTTCAACTTTAGGATGATAACACTGAAGAAAAAAAGAAAGCTGTCTCCTGAAGCTTGAACCTAAATTGTAAAGTATTGATTCAGTGTCTCCAAGATTTGTCAGACTGATGCTCTCTGTGTAGTTAAAGGTGGCCTAGTCAGTGTCTCCAAGAAGGGCCCTGGCTTCTCTTGCTGACTTGCCTTGTGTTTTTGCCCTGGCTGTGATCTCCAGCAAAGATGTGGAATGCAGGACAGGGGAGAGGATGAAGGCATCTTAATGCATTCCCATATAACATATCCAGAAATACTTAAATTGCTTGTTTGGTGTGAGTGGGGAATTCAAAGGGGAGAAATAGGAAAGGTCAGGTGTTTAAGGTAGTTCATCTACACTAAAACCTACCTTTTTTCTAATGCACACTTGTTTGACAAAACACACTCACCAGTCATGAAAAAACAGCCCCGTAGCTGAAACCCAGATTTTCCATTAAAGTCAGTTTCAATGAAAACTTTCTCATCAAAATTTTTACGGTGTACCCTTTGATTTGGCTCGCAGTGACACATGCAGCTGTTATTGACCAGACTTTTGAAATGGGTTTTGTTTGAAGCATTCATTTACTTAGCTACTGGCACACTCTTCCAAGAAAGAATTTCTGGGGATTTTGCCATTCTCATCTAAGTAGAAAAAATAAAAAATAAGTAATCATGTAAAATGAAATAACCAAACTGAAACCAAGAGATACCTAAACTGAAGATGTCAGAATCTTGCTTTTAACAAGACCCATGAAGCCCACAGAAGAGAAATATTCTCATTCTTTGCAGTTCTGATATTGAAATTATGTTGCCAAAGCTGCTGCTTCAAATTTGCATGGAGCAGTAGCAGTATTTCATGCATTTTCAGTGCAGCACCAAGGTTAGTTTAAGCAGCAGAAAGCCTGGTTACCTCTCATTTCTGCATAATTATAAAAAGCAGAAAGAAATTTAAGAAAACAAAGTACGAATACAAATCAATATCTATTTTCCACTGCAGGTTGCACTGTCAAAAAAACCCTCACTACTGTAGAACACTGCTACAAAAAAACAAAAACAAAACCAAAAAACAACACCAACCCCAAATACATTCCAAAAAACTATTTTCCTATTGGTTTTGAAGTAATGGTCCATCTCTTATGATGGTTAAGCCACCTTTTGAAAATTAATTAAATTGCAAGATTATTTAAAAACTTAACAGTTATTAAGAGTGATTGCAAATGTTCCTGGGCAGATAGTGATTTTGCTATCTCCTCACTAAACATCAGTTGTATATATGATTAAGTATGTATCTGTGGAGAAAAAAAATAAACTATGGTTAGAGTTCAAAATCATGGCACTTTCTGAAATTCGAATGGTTTTTCCTATTTTCTGAGTGTTGCAACTCAGATGCATCCTACCTTCGGGCTCTTGGAGGTCAGTGAAAGTAACACGTGTCCATCATCATCATCATCATGGCTAGGCTTCGCAAACGATGATTTGGGAAGGCCTCTACCCACGCTTGCTGCAAGCACGCTGATGGCTAAAAAGGCCAGTATGCATCCAAATTACAGTTAATTAATACAGTGATTCTTGAAAATCAACACACACACACAAAAAAAAATAAGGCTACATGCTACAGGAAATTTATCTCTTGAAACTTTGCAATTTGTCTATTTGTGAAGAAGTTTTATACTTTCAGGTAATATCAATAATCTCCAACAGAAACTGGACTTTACTTTCTGTCCAAAAATGCACTGGGTAACCAATGCAGGTCCTAAATGAACGACTAAATAGTACAAGAGAAAAGAGACTGATAAAAAAGCCTGTAAACTTCAAATATTTAGAGGAAAGAATATCCTGGCAGTTTTCAGAGAGACTGTAGGCTACAGGCATTTGCAGTGGGAAGGTCAGGATTTGAGCTTGGGTACAGACCCAAATGGGGAGACACCTAGAGGGAAAGGGATTCTTTGAGAAGATCAGGGCATTTTTATGTCCTCAATGCATTGTGAGCTCTGCATTCACAGATACTTTCTGGAAATGAACAAATTTATAGTTCAACTTCCTCCTCCCCCATCTGCCCCCCAAAATTCTTTGAATGCACCAGCTTTAAGCTTTATGAAAAAAGAGTTTTGGTACATGTTCAGTGTTTTTGTTTTTTATTTCACCCTCTACCCTTCAAATTCTGCTGCAGGCATCTCAGCTAGCTCTTTTAAATTTATTCACAGTTTGTGTGTTAATCTCTGTGTCTCTGAGACAATGAAACAGAATTGCACAACAATGAAATACATTCCTTCAATCATTCAGTCTTCAGGAGGACCAGCAGTACACACAACAATAAATACTTGTTTGTCAGGGTTTTGGAGCAACACATATCTTTAAAAGGACATTTCCTAATACATGTCTTCAGGGAACATTATTGCCTACTTTAAAACATGCATCTGGTTCAGTACTGATATTTATAAACAGTATCAACTTAAACAACTGCTTATTTTAATTCAGGGCATTTCTAGATTTCTCAAGTTAGTTCTATGATTCATTGTAGGCATAAAAAATTAATAGGCATCTAATTAAACATATAATTCGTTGAGATTAATTGTGGGAATTAATCTCAGTAAAAGTGTATATCCTAAAGTAAGATCTTTTTCTACTGAAGATATACACCATGAAAAATGGTACAATATATCTTCTTTTATCATAAAATCAGATAAAAGTAAAACATGGTAATTGTTGTTTCTTATAACAAGACAAAATAGAGAAATGAGAATTAAGGACACAAAAGAACATATATTATCTTACCAACTGTTTGGGATTAAAAAATAAATCTAGTATTTCCTGAAGAACTACTGCATTATATGAGATACTTAAACCAGGGAAACAGAAGGTTTCTTGAAGGGCAAGTGAGTGTAAATGGAGCGGAACAGGACTGTCTTTTGAGATGTTTGGAGCGTCTTGACCCAATAGGTTTGTCGTTGAACACACTCGTGCTGAAGCTGACAGTGGTTTGATTAGACAGCACAAGCTGACCCATTTGCCAATGGATGTATTTATGTTTCCCAGTTTTTGCTGGGTTTTTGCCATTACTTTTGTTCCTTTTTGATACAGGAGTTCTTTGTAGATGAAAAATGTTTTCATGGTAACAACCCATTGTGTGACCTGAAAGGGCTTTTAAAGTATTTTATTGAGGTCCTAAAATGATATTCTAGGTTAGCCAATGTTTAGACTTGCCCTAGGTCAGGTTGTATTGGTGTTTAAAAACCACTCACAGAAGTCCACGACAATGTTTTTCACAGCAAGCTGTAGAGATCATTTCAATGTACACCTTATGCACTGCTACTGAGGTGGTAATTCTGTAGTAGTGCAGAGTGGTGATCCAGAAAAGGGACTGAGAAATGCAATAGCTACTTGAAATAGCAGTGAGACATTTAAAAACTCAGAGCACAACTGCTTGTGCTGGAATTTGAATTTTTACTGTGTGTCCAATAACCTCAGCTGCTGTAGATCTTTCGTGTTTTACCCCAAGTATAAGAGTAACTTATCAACTGCAGCGTTTCCCTGCTTTTTATGCTGGAGGCTGTGAGAGTCTTGAGGTCAAGCATTTTCAAGTTGAATTCGGTCAACATTTTTCAAATGTCAGCACTTTGAAATTATTTTGTCCTCTCTTCCTTCCCTACATACTAAGAGGAAAAATGGCAGATCTACTCAAAGGGTCATATGAGAAGCTTGACCAGGGACACCAGTGTGTATTTAGTTTTTGACCTTCTCACTGCTGTGTATCAAAGGTTGTAAAGCGTAGATATGAGTGCTCAAAAAATAGTCTTGTCTGTCCAGTCCTTATCTGGGAAAAATATGAGTCCTGCTTAAAGAATTTGCTTGGAAAATGCTGGAGAGATATTGGATCATTGGTCAATAGTATATAGATATATACATTTTAATATTGTTAACAGGATAGCTAAATTCAACTTAGTTTAAAAATTCTTAGAGTGATTTTATCTTTTTTTATTTACCTTACAAAGGAGACATTATCTGATTACAAAACAAAGGAATTTTGACAGGTGTAGCTAGAAAAAAGTTTGGTTTAGGGAAGACATTCTGACAATATTAGAAAGTGTTTTGAAACTAAATAACATGATCTGGTAAGCACGATCAAGGCAAAAGTTAGGAAAAGTAATCAATAGATTACATGACTTTCAATGTTTTTTTCTGATTTAAAATGCTATGAGTAAGTCTTTGGCTTCTTTAAAAAAATGGAAGGCTGAATACAGTGGGGATGAGAAAGTCTGTATGTAACATTGCTTGGGAACCGTACAGCAAAAGGTGAAGACAACACAGATTCAAAATTTGTTTTGGTTGGGAAAAAGAGCATAAATTTGAGAATGAATATTAAGCAGGAAATTGAGCTTGAGATACATTCGGTACTTGACTATAAGAGTTAGTGCTTGGTGGAGTATGGAGTCACAAAGAGGTGGAGCTACTTGTTTAAAGTCAATTTGCAAGTTGATTGCCTAGATATTGGTGTTCTGTGTCCAAAGGAGCAGGTTTATCACATGGTTGGCATGGCCTCTGGCCTTTACAGTGTTAGATCCCTTGTTTTGCTGTTCCTTGGGCAGACTTTCTTAAGCAAGGAAATATGGGGCACTTCAGCAGGTTCCCTGGTCCTGGGTATTTGTGTGATTGGGATGCACATTACAGGACAGTTACATCCTACTTGATACCTGATAACCAAAAGAGCAGCCTTACTGGTGTTTTTCTGGATCTACATACCATTTCCACATTAATTATATCCTTAACTGTCACATGTGGAATTAAAACAGTAGGGCATTTCTGTAAATGAATTATTCTTTTCTAAAAGCAACATACAGCACTCCTCAAACAAGATAATAAAGCTGAGTTGAGATGTTGTAATTCTCTTCTACAAGACATTGCTTGCTCATTCTGGAATCATTAAAAATCAGCCACCAAATCAATGAGTCTCATTAGAAATCTGTCGTTTTGCTTAATGCTATTGATTTAATGTGTTTTAGAAATCCCTATTAACCATTAGTTAATTAAACACATGACAGTTATATAGATTAGGTAAATCTGACTACTATCTCAGGGAGCTCAGAATAGATTAAGTGATTATCATGTAAGATGCTTTTAATTAAAAGACACAGTTTAGATGCCTTGTACCTTCTAAAGCTTATATAATAAAGTCTTCAACCAACAGTAATTATATATTAGTAATACTTGTACTGGTATACAAAAAACTAAGCAAGTGCCTGATAGGTTAAAAAGCAGTTTTTGCCGTTGTTATGGTGCATGACCTGCTTAAAACTGGAAGGAAATGATTTGCTGGAGGAATTTATTTCTGTGTAACAAACACATAATTCCTCAGCCTTGTGGTCAGGTTCCAATAGGCCAATAATGTGCAGGTACAACTAATGCAGCCAATGCACCCTCGTACTCTTCCAAGCCTTACAACATCTACCACAGTGTCTGCAGTGATCCTGCTATCCAGAGCCTCTTTCCTTGACTCAGATCACCAATTCTATAAATGCTGGCTGAGTGTGTCTCAAAAACGCAGGTGTGAACTGAGGAAACCTTTTTTCTTCCTCCTATCTTTCCCTTTCTGACAGTTTAGTCAGCAGTTAATAGGTGCAAATGAATCCTTCTGTGCAAAAGGCAGGAATTAGGAATTAGGTCTAGGCAGTCTATAACTCCCATTTCATCACCCATTCTGAGATGAGAGAACCATTTTAGCAAAAAATAACAGTATTTCAGTGACTAAGAATTCAAGCAATACCAAACCTGGGACAAGAAATTTTGTCAGAGATGCAAACCTGAGTTTTCTAAACAAATTACATTTTGAATATTCAGTAATGTTCCTTAAAAACTTGTGCCTCCCATTTTCATCTGTCAATTTAGAAAAAGGGAGCTGAATACTGTCTTTCCATATAGTCAAAGATTAAAAAGAAGCCCTGCTTAAACCGTTGTCCTGTTCTTTTAATCTGTATTTGCAGAGATTGCAAAACAGAGGAAGAAAAATGTCAGTTCTTGTTTATTTGTGTTTACCACATAATTGTACTGAATTGTTGATGGTTCCTTGTGAAATCCAACTGAATGAAATGCCCTGAAATAGTAGTGTTTGCTCTAAAGAGGTTTCATTTCATGTTTCTTGTTCACTAATAATTTGAAAGAAGACACTTTACTTGTATGGTAGGTTTTCTTAGCTCTAAATACCCTTTCTCTTCTTTTTGAGTGTTTTTCAAATGAAACAGACTGTGTTTCCATTGCAGAACACAGTGTACTGAGAAGCACTGTTGGAAACTAATTAATTGAATAATTTCTAAATCATTTGTTTAGGCTTAAGCTATGAAAAGACTTGGGTGCTGTAAAGCTCAGCACCAAAGCTGACATTTAAATGCATTTTTAAATTCACTTTCTAACCAAATTAGGCTAAAAAACATTCAGTGTCTTCCCTCATGAACTGTTCTTAGTGACTCTCTTTTCAAGGCTTTCTTCCTTCACATCACAGTTGTTTTAAGTGTAATTATACTACACTGCTATTATACTGAAATTAAAAATGCTCCTTCATTGTTGTTCCATATGCTTTTCTAAGCATCCAATTTCTTGCACTGTAAAAAAGACCATGTAACATATATATTTTTATTAGAACTGCAGATACAGGGGTTTATGTCTTCTGTAACTTGCATTAAATGTTTCCAACAGAGGGATAATTCTTACCGTGTGCCCTTTTCCTCCCCATCTCTGCCTATATATACATATATATAGGCATATATGTATAGGTGTGTATATAAGTGTGCATATGGTCTATTGCCAGTTTGCAGGTTTGTGGATTCTCTGAAATGGAAAAGGCCTGTGTCTCTGGAATTATTGTTGTAACTGTGCAAACATTTCCACTGTCTGTTCTACCTACTTTTGTGCTGTAGCCAAAACCTGTACTGGCATTTCCTGGATGAAAGAGTTTGTGCTGGATTTTAGATATCCGTGTTCATATGCCTACATCTAAGGCAGTCATCACAACTCTTCTCACGAGGGCAAAGTAGAAATGGGCACTTCAAGGGATTTTTTTTATCTCATCTAAAGATGGATTACTAAAATAGTTCAGCAAAAATGTGTTTTAGAAGTGGTTTTCTTTCCATTATCTATAAAGGGAGTCTATAATTAGATCAGACATAGATGGTTACATCACAGAAGTCTAAAGTTAGGTGATATGGATCCCATGCTAAAATTTGGTGTCTGCAAAATTTAAGTCTAATTTTAAGGAGTGCAACACATTTCTAAAGAACACTTTGAAGGGGACTGGGCCACAGATATCTTTTTTTTTTTTTTTGGTTTATTTTGGGTTTTTTTTGGTTTTTTTTTTTTTTTTTTTTTAATTTTTGGTGGAACGTACCAACTGTTTTGACTTCTCAGCCTGCTTCTTGCCCTTATAAGAAACTTAGCCACCATGAAAAAATGAAAAATACTTTTTTGTGCCTATTGACTTAAGCAGTTAACTAGAACACAAGATATTAAAAATAAAACAAAGCTATATAATCTGCATTAAGCAAAGAAATCTGAAATTTAACATAATTTCAGTGCCTCCATGGATACAAAAATCTACTTCTGCTCATAATCTGATAAGACAGCTAATGTTTTGGTGCTGTGTAAGGTGTGAAGAACCTCTTCATGTTAATAAGAACATCAAAGAAAAAATACCTCTGATTGGCAGGAATATAACATCATTAACATATTTGTTATGGGCTTTCACAATTCACTCTCTTAGGTGGCTCTGTTCCAAGCTTTCTATTTCTTTTTGCCTCTCCCACAAGTAACTAAGATAATGCCCTAGTTCTACTGCCATCTCTGTGAGTCTCAACCAGTGAGGCTTCAGTCTGACTGAAGAGATGTGAAAGCACTAAAAGGGGATGTCCTAATTTGGGCTCTGCTTTACAGGAGACTCAAGAGGAGACCAGTGTTATGGGTGTTCTGGATCAATCAGTGCCAATTTGGGAGATACTTCAAGAAAAGAAACACAGGCATGGCCCCCTTAACCTGACCCTGTGACTTGTTCTAGAAACTGGGCATTTGGATGTACAGAAGTTACCCCAGATACTTTCAAGTTTCTCATGATTTTTTAACTGGCATCTAGGCAATGTGTAAAAAACCCAGATGAGAGGCTTTAATCTGTTTTATTCACTGCAAAATTGAAGTACAGATTAAAGCTATATCCAGTGTTTGCTCAAAGATCTAGACATGAACATCCTTATGATTGTAAAAGTAAAATTAACACCCAAGAAAACTACACCATGACCTTTAGGTGTTTCCTCCATTATTGAGCCTGTCAAGTTAGGCTTAGCAGAGACTAAACTTGATTATGGAGAAAATGTCTTTTTTAGTGTACAAACAATAATGTGTTGGTTAAGGCGTTACTTCAGATGTCAGGAGCTGGTGTTCTCATGACAGATCCATAATTATGGAGGTGCTGAAGAAGTTCACTGGGCTTGTGCCTAACAGACTTGGTGTACAAGCACTCTGTTGCTGGAGAGTTACTGAGAGGCATTGGACACATTCAGTCTTGGACTTCAGTGCTTTTATAGTGACTCAGAAACTTTAGATATTATTTAAGTATAATATAAAGTCACAGGTTATGTGTTTTACATGCAATGAGTCTTTGGGTTGCAAATGAAACAGGTACGCAAATCTCTTTCTTCCAGATGAGATCCTAAATTCAGGTGTGAATAAATCATGTATGTCAGGGGAGGTTTAGATGTGATATTAGGAAAAATTTCTCCACTGAAAGGATGGCCAAGCATGGGAACAGGCTGCCCAGGAAAGTGGTAGAATCACTGCTCCTGGAAGTGCTTAAAAACTGTGTAGATGTGGTGCTTAGGGACATGGTTTAGTAGTGGACTTGGCAGTATTGATGGTTACAGGTCTTGTTCATACGTGACTATGAAATACAGCAAGGCAATTGTTCAATTTAAAATAGTGGGGTTTATTAGAAACAGATTATTCATAGGTGTGTCTCAAAACTTCACTGGAGCAAGTTATTCAATTTTCCAGTTTATTTATTCATAAAGTCTGAAGTGCTTAGCAAGAAATGAAGCAAAAATGTCGAAGTACAGCACATTCTTCATTTTGATGTATCTATAGCTTATGCTTGTCAAAACATTAATCTTTTATCAATGTTTGAAATAAGGAGACTAGTGCTCATTAAATACAAGATTTGGAGAAGTAGTTGTGGTTAATTAGGGAAATGTGACTTGCTTATGGATGCAAAAAAGCATTTGAATGTCCTACACATTAAAGATGCTGAGAAATTAATTTTTATAATGAAATATCTTTTTATTTTTTGTGATTCAAAAGTTAAAACTTTAGTTCCAGATTCTTAAAAGTATTTGGATGTGCAATTTCCACTGATCTCAGTAGGAGCTTGTT
The DNA here is from genome assembly GCA_035583155.1 of Acropternis orthonyx. NCBI lineage: Eukaryota > Metazoa > Chordata > Aves > Passeriformes > Rhinocryptidae > Acropternis > Acropternis orthonyx. Next base: position 15,166,433 of record JAWWEU010000138.1, read on the forward strand.
TCCAACTAATTAATTTCTAGGAATTTGCTTTCTCTCTACTGATATTACATATACTTAGGCATAGTACCCAAAGTCCTAGCTCCTTCAGAGTAGCTTTCTTATTAGGATCAATAACTTATCAGTGACATATTATATGATTAATCCAGACTATTCAAAGTGGCTTTTTGGTTTTCTTTTTTTTTTTTTTTTTTCCATGTGCTTTGTTTATCCGTAATCTGACTTCATTTACCCAGGGAGACACCCTACTTTAGCAGTGATGGGATTTGATAAGCACCAGAGCAGTGGGAATCAGTGAATATTTCCTTGGCCTGATCCACCCACAACCTTCGTAAACATCTTACGGATGATAAACCCATGGAGACCCCTCACTGAAGGAGTCTGGGCTGCACACCAGGATTACATACTGAGAAGGTTCCTTGTTATTTAAGGACCTGAACCCTAATGGCTCTTGTCCTTAGCCTGAAATCTCTGGCCCATGTCCAAGTTTTGTAATGTTCCAATATAAACAATTCTTTTACTGGACACCAAAGATACTTCCCAGAGAACTATCAAGAGTATAACTGAATGCTTAGACTCTTCAGTTCAGTCATGATTAAACTTTGTATGTCTTAACAACCAACATTAGGCTGAATTGTTGACTTCTTTCATTGCAGTCAGTGTGGGTATTTCTAGATGAAAAGATGAGAAGGCAATGGGGTCCTAGGAGAGCTTATAAGAAGGGTGAAAAAAAAATCTAATATATAGTGTCAAACTGAGATTTGTACTGTGTAAACAAAGAAAAACTAGCACACGGCGAGGGGAAACAGGAAAGCCACTGGAAACCACACCATTCTTGTCATTTTGAGCGGGAAAAAACTAAACCAAGCAGAGTTCCACTGTGTAAGAAGAATGCTGGTTGACACAGAAAAATATCCTCCAGTGATTAAGTCATATGGTATTTACAAAGGAATTTAGCTGTGGTAGTCTGGTTCTACAGTTTGTTAAAATTTGACTTATTGTAGAGGAAAAAACTCAAGCTCAAGAACATTAGCAAAACGCAATGTCAAAATACTTTAATTTCTTTTCTTGTCCTTGGCAGAAATGGAGGTGCTTGAAAATCTGAAGGGGGGGGTGGGTGGGGGGGGGTGGGGCAGAGGTGGGGGGAAAGAAAGAATGCTGCACTGTGTTGCAGGCCATACTTAAAACAGAAGATCTGAAATGAACTGTTTTAATACTTGTGCTGGTTTGGGCTGGGGCAGAGTTAATTTTCTTCACAGTGGCTGGTATGAGGCTGTGAAATTTGGATTTGTGCTGAACACAGTGTGGATAATACAGTGATGTTTCTGTTTTTGCTGGGCAGGGCTTACACAGAGCCAAGGCCTTTTCTGCTTTTTGTATGCCAGGCTGGTGAGGAGACTGGGGATGCCTGGGAAGTTGGGAGGAGACACAGCCGGGACAGGTGAAGGGGGGAATGCTTGGTGGCATGGGGTTTGTCTTCCCAAGTCACCATTACACATGATGCAGCCCTGCTCCCCTTGCGATGCTAAACACCTGCCTGCCCATGGGAAGTGGGGAATTAATTTCTTGCTTTGCTTACACATGTGGCTTTTGCTTTCCCTGTTAAACTGTCTTTACCTCGGCTCATGAGTTTTCTCACTTTTACCCTTCTGATTTTCTCCCCAAACCTGCTAGCGGGGGAGTGGGCATGTGCCTGTGTGACACTTGGCTGCTGACTGGGGTTAAACTAGAAAATACACAGTTGTCATTTTAAGTATCATGTTTGTACCTTCTGAAATAAAAGATTAGTTTTGTAGGTGTGTGTAAAGATGGGAGAAATTTGGTTTCTGATCCAGGCAGAATTTGTGTCCCCAGAAGAGCTTACTGCGAGTTTTGGGGAAGAAAACATTGCAAATATCTCTGAATATACTTTTTTTATGAAAGGAAACAAGAGCCAAAAACGTGTAGGGACCCACCCTTCTGGATTAAAAAAAAAAAAAAAACAAAACCCAAACAAAAAACAAATGAAAATATCCAGTGCAGTATTAGGAAATAGATGGATATGTTCCCAGTGTTGTAACATTTCAAAGAAAATCCTCAGTAAAGTAACATTTTGAAGGTACTAATGTTACTTTAGAACAGAATGCTGAACTCTGCAAGCAACAAAAATATGCACCTTGAATATATTAATGTCTGCAGGGCATGCAAGCCTTTCTTACTGGTGATTGAGAAGCAGTGTGATTAGACAGTTTGAAGAATTAGTGTTATTTTTACTTTTGTAACTAGTAATGTTATTTCATTTAAATGTGTTGAAATGTCAGGACTATGTTACCACTTTCACTTTTTTTCTTTTTAAAAAATAATACTAATTAGTCTCATATATGCTATGGCAAGTTAGTATTTTAGCATTTGAAAACTGGATTTGTTTGAATGGTATAAAATAAAACTGCATCTGCACAACAGACACAAAAAGTTTCTGCATGGTGCCATGCACTCTGACATGAGTATGTGAAAACATTTAAAAAAAATACAGGTGCCTTTGAAAAATCATAAATATTTTTGCTGTGTCTCAAGTAGTCTGAGAAGAACCCAGTCTTGTGTCTTTGCCCACTGTTCCAACCTGCTGAAAGGGTCCACTGGTTCACGGGCCTCCTGTTGTCTTCTCCCTTTGAATCTGCTTAGAAATTGTGCTTCTTTCAGTGAGAGCCAGACAGATGTCAGCCTTGGCTCTGAAGAGACTAGAGAACAACAAGGAAAGATAGGATTTTAGTTCATCTCAGTTACCCAGAGAGCTGTTTCCTGCAGAAATTAGCACTAACGTCTTCCTATTTTAGACACTTATATGTCTCTTTATTTATGAAACTAAATTTATATACTGTTTTATTTATAATACTTATTGTTTATCACAACAGTTCCGTGATATAAGGAAAATTATCTCCTTTTTATACCTATGGAAACTGAGTCACAGGGAACAGTGTATGTTTTACATGGCCAGGACTGAAAATTGATTGCAAATAAGAGTTAGTGACTATTCTTCTGCCTCTCAATGTATTTATTTCAGTGTTGTTAACCATTTAAGCATTCAGGTGGTTTTAGACACTAAATACAATGTTAACCTTCCTGCTGATGGGTTTGTTACCTGGAGATAGAAAAGGAATGTCATGTGCAAGAAAAAGAAAATAAAGTATTTACACTGGAATAATTGTCAACAATTCATGGACCTGAATTTCTTAAATAAGAGCAACCTACATGACTAATTATGACTAATAGGCAGACCTTCTAATTCCACACATACTCATTACCACTGTGTCCCTTGAGTGGTTCTGACTTGCTTTTACAAAGAAGAGCTCTGAGACCTGCAGTTTGTTCCCTTACCACCATGCTGTGTGTTATCCACAGTCCCAGCAAAATGATATGGGAATGCAGAGCCAGTCCTGCAGCATCCCTGTTTGTCTGGAACTGCATCTAAAATGGGTTACTGCCTTTAGTGGGACTAATGAGTTTCATGCAGTTGCTGGCCCGAAATTATTTGCAGGAGCACACCATGGAAAGGGAATGGATGAAAAGGAATAGGTAACCAACAACTTATAGTAGGAGGGACAGTCTCAAGATCAAGGAGAGAATAAGGAAAGACATGGATTAAATAAAAAAAAGTAAATGACCTCTCTTGAAATGCACAGATCAGAGAATAAAATGAAGATCATGGGCTACATCTACAGACCTATTATAAGGAATCTTTAATAGCTGCTGGATGAAAGTTGTGCAAAACTGAACAAGCTCATTCCACAAATGCATGTTTACACTGTCTTAAAACTGCTGCAGGGGGATTTCTGATCTTGCTGGTGCATGGACAGCACTCTTGCTTTTCTCTTTCAAAGATGTATCCCTCTAAAAGAGAAAGAAGTAAAAAAAAAAAAAAAAAAAAAAAAAAAAAAAAAAAAACCCCCCCAAAACTTTGTAATAAAAACAGTCTCTGCAAAGCTCATTTTAAAGGTCAGAAAATGGAGCACTTACCAGGATGCACCTTTTATTGCAGCACTTTGAGAATAGCTATTGGAACTATAGCTTAGCATGCCAGTGTTCAGTTTCTAAGTGCTTATGCCCCATGTTTTCACACACCAGTTCCATCTATTAGAAAGATGGTCTGTGTTAGATGGTGAGAAATTAACCCTAAATTCCTAAGACAGCTGTATCTCTTCCTCTTACCACTAGCTTACTACAAGCACACAGATCAGTAACTGTAGGGAGAACACACCAAAATTCTTAGTTTGGGGACTGCTCTGAGATGATCAGCACAGTTCTGTGAAGGAAGCTCTGTTAGAAGGACACCAGTGTGGGCACAGTAGTGAGGTTTCAGTGGGATGTTACTAGTTAGGATCAGGTGATTCCTCACAGAGATCTTGGTCTGGCATCACGTGTCACATGCATAGAGCATCTCAACTGGAAATACCCAGTGGGTTCTCACCCAGGAAAGCACCGTAAGTCTGGGTGTCTGTTTGTACTCAGAAAGTTCTGTTCTTTACATCTCTTTCTGAACCAGCTGAACCAGGACATCACTGTATCTTTAACTTTATTTTCTTTGAATTACAAACATTTCATTTAGGAGCCATTTTGGAAGCTTGCATTAAAGAGGTCTCTTTACAAGGTTGGAAGAATATTGGCTATTCTATATCTTTCTGTCTCTCCTGCTGATATTTCATTCTTCCAAAGGATTTCTATTCAGTATTGAATACTGCAGATTCAGCTTAAAAATACAGCACAACTACTCGGCAACTCTTCATTTGCCATCAATTTCTCCCCTCATTTTTCAGGCAAATAAATGTAATTTAAAGTATTTGAAATAGTTAGCAGTTACAATAAGTGGCTATAAAGTGACATATCAAACTTTCTCATTTAACTTTGGCTTGTGAATTCATGGTGTGGTCTGTGAAATCTTGTTTATTTGGAAAAGCCAGAGTAAATAGAACAGTAAACAAGCAGGATGTGGAGACAGGTCCTTTTATTTCCTGTGTTGCTCTAGTGCCAGTGAGGTCTATTCCCAGACATTTGCAGTTACTGGACTCAATGCTGCATAAACAGTTCAGAGACTTGCACTAACAAATTTGGACTTGATGTTTATGGCAGCAGGCAACAGAGGGACAGAAATAGGCAGTACATGGAATTTGGAACAGCTATAAAGAGGAAAGGGGTGGCTGTGCGGTAGATGTCCCAAATGTGAAAGAAAGTATGTTAAGTGTTAGAAATAATAAAACATACCAAACAAAAAAAACCAAAGAAACAAACAAACAAAAAAACCACCCTGGAGTCTGTCATCAATACCTGTTCAGTTCTGTAGTATCCCTTGAAACAGCTTTTTTCATTTTTCTTTTCTTTACTTAGAACACCCGTAGTACTTGAATTCTAGGACAAAATGGTAAATTGCTTTGATTTGCAAACTGCTAGCATTGTTTCAGTTTTTTAATTCTTCACTTGAAACACAAGCTCCACCACATGTTTAGCACCCCTCTTTTCATGACTCTCTCTTTGCCTGATGCTCTTCCAGACCCCTATGTAAGTGCTCCTCCAGATAAACTCTAGGCCTGAGTAATAGTGGGAAGTATGCTTTGGAGAATATTTTCTTGACTTGTTTTTAATATTCAGACCTTTGGGTTTAAGCATTATGGAAAATATTTCAATTTAATGTGGGGTGGTGTGTCATGGCCTTCATCTTCCTGTTCATGTTCCCAAGTCTGGAAAAATGCTTCAGTAAATTTGTATTTGGAATTTTTTTTTGTTTGTTTGCATTTTTTGCTGTTGTTGTTGTTTTGTGGGTGGTTTCAGTTTGTTTGAGGTTTTATGTTAAATATGTAAGTAAATATTCTTGGAAGTATATATCCAATATCTAACTTATTTTTGGCAAAGTTTGTAGGAAAAACAAAATAATCAAGGCATATCTGAATTTGTGAATATGGGTTTTCCTCTAGTAAACAACTCTGGGAGGCTCTGAAATTGTGCTACTGCTTAAGAGAGGACTGATGCGTGTTTGGGAGAGAACTCATCGCCAGTTAGGTTTCCTTAAAAAGCCCAATAAGAGACAGGGTAGATGATGCAAGAATAAGTGTGATCAGAGAGTTGTTAATACTCCTAAGCAAAACATATTTAATGAGTTTGCATGTTGTGTGTAGCTAGTTGTACTGAAAGCAGAACTCAGCCAGGTTCTAGAGTACTTTTGTTTATTAAAAACCCCCAAACCAACAAAAAAACCCAAAACAGCAACAACAACAACAAAACCACAGTAAAACCCCCACAACTCCAAAACAAAACCCTCAGACTCGGTATGTAAACCTCCAAGCTCTAGTCCTGTGTTTGTCCTGTTTTATGGATAGTAAGGGTAAAGAGCTCTGAAAGGCTCATTATTATGAGAATTTAAAGAGGCTTTTCAGAAACTAAGTGTGACTATGTAATGTGCTGAGGATCTGAAGGTCAATGGGAGAGATGGAAAGACAAGGAAGAGTACAGGAGAGAAATGAGTAGAGAGTGAGCAAGCTAAAAGAACAGTATTTGGGATGCAACAAAAATGCTGCAGAATTAATTTAGTAACAGAAAAAATACAGTAGAGAATGTCTGTAAGAAGCACAAAGGAAAGGATCGGAGTTTGCTTTCAGATGGTTTGTGTTGCAGGAATGTCAGTGCCTGCATCTGCAGCTTCTAACATCTGAACTCCCTGAAGGTCTGATCACACTACAGTGCTGTGACTGTGGCTGATAGATGCTCTTGAAGTCTTCTGATCTATATTATTATAATTGATACATAGTCTATTCTTCAGTCCCTAAAGAGGTTTCCTGAGTTCAGCTCTGTTTTGAAAGTGCTTAAAAATTCAGCTATATTTAGAAACACTTGTAATTGATGCATTTTAAGTATGGCCTCTTCAGCTTCAGCTTGGAGAAACAGCCTGAAAACACAATATTCTATAAATATTTCATTAATAGATATAATAGAGTTGTTTGGTTTTTGGTTTTTTTTTTCCCAATAAGAAGCTGAATGTTCCATAATTTTCATCCAGTGTCATGAAAGCTTCTGTTCTCCCATCTGGTTTTCTTTACTGTGAGTAGCTCCTACAGGCCCTTGGTTCAGATGGCATTTGCAACTCTGCTTTCCTCTTAAGCATGTGATTGTTCCCATTTGGGGAGGAGACAAAGTAGGGAAAAGAGGATTACATGCTTTAGTGTTGTGCTGGATTGAGACCCCAAGAATGGAGTCGTATCACAGATTTCTTGCCTTGGGTTTGCTGGAATGTGTTCTGTGACTTCTAGAAGGAAGTGATTTGCATTTCATCTGCAATCTTAATCTCTTTTTACATAGCATCTGTACGTAGCTGGTAATAGTCTTTGCTGAAGAGGAAATTTACTACCAGGGAAAAATATTTCTGGATGGGTTTGGATTTTAGCTCTGTGTTCAGGAAAAGGGACTGCAAATGTGTTGTTTGCAGCTGCAAATGTTTGTTGTGTAAAGCTTATTAACAGAAAATGAAATAAATTGCACACCCTCTTTTTTTTTAAAATGAGAGATCAATTTGCACTAAACCTACTTATGCAGTCAATTACCGTAAGTTTACATAGGTAAAAGTATAGAGGCTAATCCAAGCGAAAGTGTATAATACTATAGCATTTGTCCAAGCAACTAAGTTATCTTAAGCAGTAATTATATAGCTACAAGTCTTAATTTATTCCCCTCCTTCTGGTTGCTTTGACAAGAAATGTGTTCCTGTTTAGCCTTCTTGAATTGGACATAAGATGAGATTGAAAGCTACTGAGTATCCTGTACTCTCTTACAGAAAATTTAGGGCAGTGATGGAATTATTGGAGTGCATGTTTGCAATTCTACATGACGTTGTTCAATGAGAAAACCATCTTGCTTTGCTCCCACTTGATGTTGCTGATGGTCTCAAAGATTAGTTTTAAATTGGCTTAATTTTCAATTAAAAAAATTATTATTATGGCAATAATAAGTTAAAGTAAGTCTGTGAAACGTATTTCATGGAATATCCTGTTGTGACGGTGCCCTAAGGAGAAGCAGCTTGAATTACCTGTTGTGGGTGTGGGGGGTCAACTAAACAGGATAAGAAGGAGGACACCTCATTGCTTATCTAGATCTGCCAGCTCACACTGCTTTCATTCTTTGACATTATTAAATCTCAGTTCATCCCTCCCTCCACAGATATTTGCCAAAATGTGATACCACTGCATATGTACAAGAAGGCAGTTTTAGTAGTTTCCTGTTTTCGCAGAGAAATATCTGCCTGCTTTAACAATGATGGTGCTCTGATTGTGTTGCTTTGCAGCTTTCAGTGTCCATATCAAGAGACACACCAGCAGTTATGTTCCTCTACATAGACTAAATTTCCTCTGAACATGTTCCAGCCATTGCCATTACTAAGACAAAGGGGAAAAACATGTATTTCTATGAAAAGCAGAATTACATTGCATATGTAATGAAGCATCTGTGCAGGTAACTTTAATCTGGTTCTCTCTAGAGTCTGATAGCTTGTCTTTACAACAGGTTAATAATATTCAGAATCGGATATAAATTGTATTTATAAAGGACTATAATTCACATAGCATGATTACTAGTTGAAAATATATTCCCTTTTCCAGATAGCAAAAAAAATCTTATTAACAAGCATGGATTTTTTTTTTTTATAGATTACTATATACTGACACACATATACATTTTTGTTACCTGGCTTTCCTTAAAAACAGGATTTTAAATTAGTGTCTTCCAGAGTAGAAATGAAATCAAGTTATTCAGCAATTGTACATTCTAGCCATCAGCTAGATGGCTGTAAATCATAGTGAACTGAGCTCTGCAGCTTTCTCTATTAATAGGTCCATGAATTGTTGTTTAGGTCTTGATACAATTTCCGCCACCACGTTCCAATTGTAATAATGTGAAAACCAGAAGAACGAAACACACAAAACTGGTCAAAACCCTTCGGATGAAACCTTTTGTGCAAGCAGACAAATTAGGCTTTGCTACCTTAATGCTTGTAAAACTCACTTTGACAACATCAACAAACAAACAAATGAAAAATGCAGTCAGTGTTCTGGTTCAACATTTCAGAAAACGCAATTTTTCTGCTTTAATTGGAAAATCAGACTGGTTTTAATTTGGAAATATCACATTAAATCTGTCCATTGAAAGAACACTCAAGGTATTTGTACTTACCTGGAAATATTTTCTTTTTTTTTTTCTATAAGGGTTTTTAAGTTTGACTGTTGAAAGCTCTTCTCGAAAAAGAGGAGTTCATTCCCTTCCAGCTGATTCTGCTTGTTCAAATAGATTGCACTGTCTTTTGGCAAATTCTGTTTGAGATGGGCCTATGGTATATATGGCTGGCTTCCATGTCTTATTGCTTTGCTTTTCTAGCAGGAGCACTTAAATCTCCTTACTTAAGTGTTATGATGATTGACTTTTAGCACCTTGAACTGCAGTGTAGAACCAGAACCAAGCTCAGCTCTGCCCACACAGTGCAAGGCAGAGCTGACCTTTAGGGAGAGCTGATTTTGTGCCTGAAGAACCAGCACTTTTGTCTCTGTCTGGCAGCAGTTCATTTGGTTGTATCACCACTGCTCGCAGCTACATGAGACAAATGTTCCAATTCTCCACATTCAGAGACAAAGCTGAACCTGAATTTTGTAGCCAAAGATACTGCAGAAAGTGGCAAAAGGTGAAACCCTTCTCAGTGATGTGTTTATGGACTTTTTTCTATGCAGGGCTTCTTTTTTAACAAAACATTTAGAGCTCTGGGTCTAAATGAAGAAACAGGCAGTTCATTCTTCTCCGAGATCTTGTTTTGATCCCAGAAGGTGTCAGAATAAAGAACTTTGTGGTTCAGCATCCTGTCTCTGGCAAAAGGTTTCAGGAGATACCTTGGGAAGAGTGTCAGAACAAAACCAGCATATGTTGTCTCCTAATAGTTCTCATTTACGGCAATTTTGTGTTAACAAAATTCCTGAGCCTGGTGTGATATCTGTTTATTCATCATCCACCGGTGAACTGCCTACAAAGAAGAGGAACAGCTGCTATTTTTTGTGTACTTCAGTATTTGCTGGCTTTGCTTATATCCTACGGCTCTGGGGGAAGGAGTGAACTATCAATCCCACTTCCCCCTCTTCCACGTTCATTGTGGATTTAAGAGACTTCTGTCACATCCCCTCCAGTCATCTCTTTGCAGAGTTTGTCATTGTGTAGTTGCAGTTACATCAGAAAGGCTGTGGTGAATATGAGGTGGATAAACACAGCGCATTTACAAGCATGGAATAAAATCAAATTACATTCATTCTCAAAAAGGGCAGTGTGCATTGGGATGACAGTTACTTGTCTTCAAGAATGAAACGCTAGTTCTAGATGTAAAATTGTTCAAATATGCATTAAAATTACAGATGTGGCAGCTTAATCGTACTCTTAGCATTCTACTAGATGTAGGTATTTTATCCAAATACAGTAATGTTAAACTGTGTCACTTAGGAAAGCAGTTGGAATTGCTTATATTCATAGGGAAAAAATATAAAGTAATCTGTGTTTGTTTAAATTGTTTCTAGGATCTTCTTTGTGCCATCTTTGCTACACAGTGCAGGAAAATCGTGTCTGCTCTACTGCTGCTATATTAAAATAACTTCTTCATTGCTTAGGTCTGTTCATCATGTTTGATGGCTTTTCTCAAAGCTCCTCTCTCATGCTCTCTTTATTATGAGAGAATCTCAATTTTCATTAAAACAAAACCAAAACCCTACAGTCTTCTTGATGGCAGAGGGATGCTGTAAGTATGCACAGTGTGCTTCAAAAGGTTTAAAAATAAAAGACTAATGAAAAGTCCAATTAAAGCAAATATGACTTCATGAGTTCTGGTCTAACAATTTTTTCAACAGTTGGCAATTTTTCAGTTAGAAGCCTTATATAAACTTAAGATACTGCCTTGAATACTGACATATAAGGATCTTGCAATTTCACAGCTGGAAATTTGAGTAGACTCTAAATGAAACACTTTACAATTAAATCATCTTTCAAGCATCCTTCTTCAGCTTGCAGCCTCTCAGATCTTCACTGTGAAGCAAAATCCTGCATTCTCCTTGAAAGAGAAATAAAGATGGGGGAGGAGAGAAAAATTAAGATTCAGCTGTGAAAAGGAATTCAGATAAGTAAATGGGTGGCCTCTTTCTCTTTCCTAATCTTAGTACAAATGCTGTTTAATAAGATACCACCAACATTCAATTAGCATTGATTTATGCAAGATGCTACAAACATATTTATGTGAGGTCACGCTCATTTAAAATATTAGAGGTGTAATTACAGACGGGTGCTAGTAAAAGCAAGCGGTACAATACATTTATCTCACAAACATCTAGAAAAACATCAAGAAAGTGTCCTCATCTGCTGTATAATCAGACTAATTCTACTTTACACCAGACTTCCTATTGGAACAATCACTTTAGATAAGAAAGGGGCACGTTCATACCCGCTGCTGTCTTTGATTTGCAGCACACACACTCTGTAGTCCTTGAGAAACAGTAAATGAGTTACAAGTAAACACTGCCCTGCTCTTTGGGGGATTTGCACTTGAGCTGTTTAGTTGTTTCATGGATTTTTAGTGAGGTTGATTGATCCAGCATCAGAAACTGAATAGGAAAGCCAGTACCCAGCAGGTCTGAAATTTGTGACATTTAATGTGTAGCTGATTTGATAAGAAAACTGGAAAGGAATTCTACTCTCGAGAAATAATGTAATTTATTGAAGCATAGAAATAAGTACTGGGCTCTATGAATCTTTTAATCCATTTACTCCATATTGATGTAACCTTAGTAACTTAAATGCAGTGGCATTTACATTTTATACACAAATCTGATGAAAAACAATTCTCACTCATCTCTTGCAACACTAACAAAATCTATTCTGAGACTTCTCCATGAGACCAGTTGAAGTAACAACTCAAATTTTGCAGAGCTTTAGTGGAGACCAATTAAAGATGTTTCTAATTCTTGTCCTTATTGAATCCTTAAAGGAACTTTATTCCGATCTCTGAGATTAATACACTGCTGTGTTATGTCTGAGACAAATACCTTTGATATTGACCAGTTTAACACATTACTTCATCTGCAGTTAATCATTATGGCAGATTTTCCTCTAATTATTGAGGAAAAAAAAATTAAAAAGAACCAAAGAAGTAGCCAAAAAAAAAAAAAGGACAGCTGCTACATGCACAGTAAAGTGTTTGCTGGCTGGAAGGGGAGGGGGAAATTCCATTTATCATCACACATTTGATTAAGGAATGAGTAGGATCAAGTTTCCTGGGTTATGATCTGGCCAGTACATGTATTTGATTTTTAACATGGCCAGCCTCATCTCCATGTTGTCAACAGTAGCTTATTCTTGCTGTTAATGCTTTTAGAAGTTCAGGAGCTGTTCACACACAAAAATTCTGCTGTGCAATAGGCATATCTACTTGCCACAGGATGTAGCAATTTCTGAACACATGGACTTCCATAGTTCACAAAGGAAATTCTTAAATGACAACCTGTGTTCAGATATGTCCCTACCAATGTATGCACTATACAAGCAAATGAAATAGTGGCCTTTTCTATCTACTGCATAAAAACCCTTCCTCTTTCTCTCTGCTAAAATTCTTGTACATTACTTGGTCATGGGCTGAATCAATAATTTATAAGGAAGGAGACTATAACCTTTTTCTTTTGGCCTCTGTATCTCCAGAGTATTAGATCTACTCACACAGAGTCACCTCACTTCCTGAATTCCTCTTTTTGGAAAAGAAAGGTCAGGAAAAACTTGCACACTCTCTCCATCTTGAAGCACATCCCATATTTGCTCCTTTTCTGTATGTTTTTTCCTCTTCTAACTTTACCCTTTCTTGTCTTGTATTCAAGGGACTTTGAGCTCCAGCAAGAGATCCTCATGTGCCTTGTTAAGTGTGGATCATGTCCATGTATGAAAATATTAGCAAACAGTCTTATCAGTTGCACTGCAGTAGGTAGCTGAATGGGTATTATTCTGTCTGGGGACCTGTATTCCTTCTGACTAGGAATTTAAGCCAAATGGCTTAAATCCCACTTGACAGTAATTTAACAACATGGAATAAAAAAAAACCCCTTTCCTTAAACATAGACTTGTTTGAGGGAGAGTGCAAAAAAGGGTGGAAAAAAAAGAATGGACAATGTTAAGGTTTCTGAAATTTTCTCTACATAGTCCAACTTCTCAAACTCAAAAACTACTTGTGGGAATTCCCATGGGAAAGCTTCTTCACACAAGGATAGAATTCTAATGACAAGAGGAATTCACCACATGTGAACTCTGACTATAGGGACAGACAGCTTCCCTCCCACACAGGCCAAAACCAGAAACCTAAAAAATCAGGACAAACTTCATAACTGACACGTCTTGAACCAACACATGGGTAGGGAGGGTCAGAAAGACATTTGGGGGGTGGTGGTGGTGGTGATGGTGATAGGTCTGTGAACAGCACTTTAAAAATCAAATTATTATACTAGGCGTACATGGACGGTGTATCATGTCATATTCAATGGGGAGCCCCTTCAATAAACCTGTTTGAGATCAGAACAACATATAAAGATCAAAAGGAGACGCTAATTCACGTAACAGAATTCTTCAGCTGAGATACATATTATACAAAATCATCTCAATTACACATGTCCACCAAGACACAGTGAATAGTGATCCTTCACTTTCATTTCTTTCTGGAAGGGTGGGAAGGAAAACCAAAGACGGATATTTTAAGCTCTTGGTGGAACTTTGGGAATACATGAAGATTATATTGAGGTGCAGGGAAAAGGCAACACAAAATTAATGTCATATTAAATATAAACCTGTTCACTACATTCCAACACAGAATACTTGAAATGTACTTTTGTGCTAGACAGCACAAAAATGGTTTTTCTGGCAACAGTCTTATGATGAACTTATGCACAGACTGGCTGCACAGTGCACATGCAGCAGGTCTAGTGAAAAGGATTCATTGTTTGTTGAATGCAAGTCTGGTTGGATATATATGATTTTTCTCCCTAATTTCGTAGGTGGAAACACAGAAAGCTTCAGACTCCCACTACAGAAAGTCTTATACAAAGCTAAAATTCCCATAAGTTTCAGAAGTCAGTTGTTTGTTAGTAAAATATAATAGAAAGGAAATTGCCCAGCAGTAGTGAGCTGACGAGGTGTGTTGTTCACAGAACCTTCTGTTCTAAGGGGAGGATGGAGGGATGGCTGTTCTTGCTGTACCTGCACCACTTGTGTAAAACAAGTTCATGAATAAATGTCACTGTTGGTAGATTTAGAATTCATCCCTTAAAAAGTTAATCTCCTGCTCTTTGCCTTAAATATTCTTTTCTTCATTGACCAGTGGTAGGGCTGAAGTGGCTTCAGAAAATTTAGTGTTCCCCTCTTGAAATGTCATGTTAGAAAGTTATGAATGATAACACCCAAAATTACAAACCTCTAGGCTTGGGGAAAATGTCTTGTATCTTGCTTGTGCTGATAGAGCAAGAAATGAAAAGAAAAATTATTATAAGCCATCTGCTTCTTTATCAACTTTCTCTGCATATTCTGCACAGATATCTGTACTTGAGCATGTTTATTCCAGTCTGGCAAATCACATACACCCCCTTTATATTAGTTTCTGTAAATAGTAGACACAGATGTCTGAAGCAGAAAGTAGAATATATGAATTTGTAATTATTTTCAGTCTCCAGTAATCATCACTGTGAAGCGCCCTGTCCAGTTGAACAGATAAAGTAGAGAAGAAATATTCTGAACATTCATTGTCTTCTTTTTATTTCCCTTTCTCCAGCTGTGATATATGATACCCAGCTGCTATGCACACAGCTTCTTCCTTTGTCAGTGACCTGTGGTTTATGTCTACAATTTCAAAGGAGAAGTGTGGGAAAAAAATGTGATTGTTATTTGAAGAAGCATAGTTTGAAATAAATATTATACTTTTCACAGCACTGAGGGAAGGTTTTGCTCAGAGTGCCCAGAAATCTGTTTGTAAGTAATCCCAATTTGATCTTTTTCTGCCTGGAGTACAAAATGGGAGATGAGGTCAATCACCCCATTGGTAAAGCCTTGTTGGGTTAGTTCAGCATCACCAATTTCGAGTGTAAATAAGCAGTACTTTGTACTTCAAGAACACAGAGTGTAACGGGGAAAGACCAGAATAGGTAGTTTTTATTCTCATATTTTTATTAAATAGAAACCGGTCTTACTTTCAATTCTATGTAGAACAGTTCTTGGCTTCAGTGGATCTTGTAAAGCACTGATGTGTTTGTACAGAAGTGCATCCAGTAAAGAGGAGTATTACAGACCTAAAAGATAATGGACAAGAAAGGAGTGGAGGAAGAGGGGGAACCAATGTTGGATGGGCATTTTGTGTCCATACCTATATATGGAAATTTATCTCATATTTATTGTCAGTTATGGTGCTTATCCTGAAGCCATGTTCTGTTTTCTGTTGGAAGAGGGAATCCAAAATAAGAAAGGATGATTCAGGAAAGGAAGGGTATAAGAGAGTCTACTGAATCAAAGTGGCAAAGTAGCACAGGTAAAACAAACCAGCTAGTGCTGAAATTATTACATAAATAGTTGTTATTCTAATCTTTTGAAGGCTGTCGCTGATTAGGAGTCCCTATTATACCCTAAGATTAAATATCTGTTTGACTCACCTTCCTTTACCTAGTGTCATGCTAGAGGTTTCAGTCATTGGATAGCTCGTTTTCCTATATAAAATTAAGGTGGCAGTTATGACCTTTTCATTTAAGCTTCATATTTAGTTCGGTGGTTTATTGTGAGCTGGCAAAAGAACAGAGATAATTTTCTAACAACTTGATCACACTTGGGGACCTTCTTTCATAGCAAAATAACTCCAAATCCCCCTGAAGCTTAAAGAAGATGTTTTCAAAACATTTAATATGGCTCTTAGATGTTTACTCTTTTGTCAACTGAACAATACTTCCATTTGTATTCTAAAAATAACCTTCAGGGCACAAAACTGCATAATATTCCTTAATTCGGCAATCCATCATTGTTTGTTGCTTATCTGACCAGCATTATTTTACCTGCCGGTTCTTCAACATGGTCAGTGTGTGAGAACCGTTATCTATGGCAATTCATGCTGACATTTATGTTTTCAGTTGTAATTTTTTTTAGTACGTCTTTAAAGAGTTGCAATTGAGACTTTGAACTCAAATAAAATGAAACAGTTTCTTCAGCATATATTTGCTTATAAATTTACAAATTAATGTACAGAAAATGAAACATTCACATTAAAGCTTGTCAACCAGCAGCCTGTCTCAATTAAAATATTAAAATGAACAAATAATTTGCCATTTGCCAAGCTCACTAAATGTGTTAATTTTTTTTTTCTCACCTAGTCTTGTTGCTTTGGCAACATATGCTCACCAGCTGAAAACTAGAGGAAAAAACTGAAAAATAAAAAAACGTTTCCCTTTAATCCTTCCACAGTTATCATGAAGTCTTTCCCAGTGCAACCCTGGCCGTGTCAATTTATAACAAAGTCTACAATGAAACTGCCACAACAAGAAGGGTAAAATTATACCACGTGATGTTGCCAAGCATGTTGCTTTAAAGATTTTTGACAGGCGCCATAATGCTCAGCATCCTGAGAAGTGGTGAGGCACTAGGAGAGGTTGCTCAGGGAACCTGTGGGTGCCCCATTGCTGGGAGTGTTCAAGGGCAGGTCAGACGGGGCTTTGAGCAGCCTGGTCTAGGGGAAGGTGTCCTTGCCCAGGGCAGGGGGGTTTGAACAACATGGTCTTTAAGGTCCCTTCCAACCCAAACTATTCTATGATTTCATGCTCAAGAAAGAAGGCTAGATTAAATCTCCATGTTTCCCTCAAGGAGCACTATTCCATACATGTAGGTTATCACTGGCATCATCAATCAAACTGGATTTAAAGGAGTAAAGGGATAAAACCAGGTTTGCTAGAGGCAAGCCTGGGGGCAGCACAGCAGTCTTTGAGGGATGGTGTTGCTAGCAAGGTCCTCATGTCTGCGTCTCAGT
Source organism: Acropternis orthonyx (assembly GCA_035583155.1). NCBI lineage: Eukaryota > Metazoa > Chordata > Aves > Passeriformes > Rhinocryptidae > Acropternis > Acropternis orthonyx. The sequence continues at coordinate 15,183,489 of JAWWEU010000138.1, forward strand.
GGAGGTAAGGGATGAAGATCCATGTGGCAGCAAAGATCCAAAGGTTACTAAGCTGTTAGAAACCACAGATGCATCTGGGAATGGTCACATAGGAATTAGGGTTTCTCCCTACCCCAGAAGGAAGTGGGATCAATAGCCCAACAGAAGTGCATCTATGCTGGTGCACAAGGCACAGGCAACAAACAGGAGGAGCTGGAAGTTGGTGTGTTGTAAGGAAAACATAATTGTAATCATGGAAACACACAATTGGAGTGCTGCAGTGGATGGTGGAAAGGACCTGGGGCTGCTGGTCTGCAGAAGCTGAACATGAGCCAGCGCATGCCCAGGTGGCCAGAAAGGCCAAGGGGCTTCCTGGCCTGTACCTGCAACAGTGTGGCCAGCAGGACCAGGGCAGTGACTGTCCCCCATGCTGGGCACTGGTGAGGCCACACCTTGAGTCCTGTGTTTAGTTTTGGGCTGCACCACAGAACTGACAAAAGCACACAGCCCACCTCCTCTGCAACATCACTGACTGGGTTATAGACCATACCCAAAGGCACATATGTTGTAGTAATGTTCTTGGCAAAAAACTCTGTCTATAACTAATAGCAATAGAGAAAAAGGACTGTAGGCAAAAAAAAAAAAAAAAAAAAAAAAAAATAATATAGGCAGTTGTGATCATACAAATAGAGAGCCATTTCTTATCTGTCTGTATCGTGGACTCCTGCAAATATATGTGGCATTATGGGGGCAGGTAGTGAAGGGTTTTAGTGCTCCTCCAGCATGATCAGTGAAGTAGAATGGAAAACAATCTTCTTTGATAGTCAAAATCTTTTCTAGATTCTGTATCTTCAGTAGAGTTAAGTCTGGACCCTTACTGTGGGAAAAGAGCCAATCCTAGAATTAACAAAATCATTGAGTGTCTGTGGGAAACCCCATGATGGCAATGCTGGCAGAATAGCTTCCACTTGTGACCTATTTTTCACTTCAACACTGTGACTAATATAGCTTTGGGCCTGGAAATGCTTGCATACCTTATGGGTAGAAAGATGTACAGTGATTTCACTGATTTCCTTGGGACTATTCTTAGGAGTGAAGTTATTCATGCAATTTATTGAAAGCTTACAGTTCGGGAGTCTAATTTCACACTATAATGAATAACTAACCTGATTATTTCACCTTCTTCTTCTCTAATTTTTTCTAGAGTTGTGATATTGTGTCAGGTATTAGCTGTTTACCTCATGCTTGTATGCTAATGAAGACTTGATGTTTGTTATTTATATACAATAATTCCCTTTAGCATATTTAATATATAGCAGAATATTCCTCTTAAGGTATGTAGATGTTACTGATGTTCTTCAATAGGGATTCCCACACATCAGCAATTTTATAGGTCACTGAAAATAAGGATCAAGAGAAAACTTTTAGTCTACCACACCTACACTCATCTCTCTATGTGGAAATAAGCATTTTTAAGCTGTACAGAACATTGTTCCCCACCCTGAACATATTCTGTGATGTTAAAGCCCAGAGCATCTCTCTGCAACTCATGTTAAAACATTGAAACATCAGTCTGAAAAACCCCCCACTTCCAATCATTAACTATATAAGCTTACAGAATGCAGTCAGACTTTAATACGATCTTTAAATTCAACAAGCAGGCAAGAAAAGGCCTTTTTAAATTTTTTCCATTGTTGGGGGCTCCATAGATCCAGCTCTCCAAGACCCTCTCAGAATAGCCCAGGTCCTCTGTCCAAAGTGCTTTTTTCAGTACGAGAAATGAAGAGATTTTTCAGTATGTAGACAGAGGATTCCACACTTAGAAATGCAGAACTAGTCTTCCAATGATTTATTAAATGTAAAGAGGGTATGGAAAGATTTTCTAGGAAAAGTAGTTGATCAAGAAATTAAATAGCTAATTGTGCTTTGAAGGCACATTAGAAAATAAGCAAAGCTTATTACCTTCTTCCAGTACCTTTTCTTTTAAAGTCTTCTGCTCTAAAAAGTCTCATCTAATAACTTTTAATCTTAGAACTTTGGTTTGCTGCACTGCTTTGATCTGGGATGCAATTTAACTTTTTGACCTGCTAAGCTTTTTGTGTTTTCTCAATTCTTGTTGGTTGAAGGTTTGATTTAAATATAAATTCTAGGGAAGGTATCTTAACTCCAGAGTATTTTGTGTTTAACAAGACTCAGCCCAGCAAACTGACCTCTTTCAAAGTTCTCCATGTAGCTGGTTGAGACTGTGGCCATCTGTCATTTAATACCCGCCAAGTGCCAGCTGCAACTGTGGCACTGGTTCAGCAGCCTTCAGAGCAGTACCTGCTGTGGGAAGCTTTGCAGCCCTGTCTGAGGTCAGAGCTGGGATTGGCTCTCATGAAACACTGGAGGGATGAAATACAGAATCTCTCAGAAAGCCCTCTTTTTGTCTGAACCATCACTAGAGAGACACATGGAAGGCCCACATTCTGGAGAGTCAAAATCCTCATTAAAATATCCTGGGTTTGAACACGTGAAGCTCTGCCTAGACCATTCATATGCATGCTCAGAGTGTCAGTGCTGGTTATAAGCTGCATATAAATTGTTTTGCTTCTTTCTCAGTCTGCAGACACAGTTCAGTTGTCATCGCAAACTTTTACATCATCTAATAATAAAAAAAAAAGATTGCTTCTACTTGCAAAATAGGTTGTAAAGAGTTTTATCACACTGTATCACAAGGTATGAAGCTCCTGTGATAAGCTTAAGATGGTTTTCTCACTCAAAACAAAAGTCTATGAATCCCAGAGAGCTGTCTCAGCTGGAGCCAGTAGTAATTTTTGACAGATATTTTTCTTTTAATATCCTTTTTCCCATCAGGCCTTGGGTAAATACACACAGTGGCAAAGGCTACTCACAAAAGCCAACCTGGACAGGTGATTTGTGCTGAGCTGATTTGAGTTACATTTTAAGTTGGACTTCTCCTCTCCATGACCTTATTCTTAAATCTGATGGTCTCAAGTCTTTGTAAATGCCCTATAAAACTTGTGAAAGATTTTGACTTAGGTTCTTAGAGTGGTCAGCAACTCAAAAAAGCAGTTTAGGATAAGAAAATATGCCATTCTTGTGTCATTCTCCACTTTCAGACATTATTTTCCAGCTTGTGGGCAAAATGGGAATGTCTTCTCTGTCCATTGGCTTTTCACAGAAATCTTCATAGAGTTCTGCTTTTATCCTGAGTGAGACTGGGATGAAATATTGAAATATTACTCCTGGAGAAAAATTATACCTCATTTAGTCTAGTTTTATCCATATTTAATGTTATGTAGTATCCTTTGCATGAATGGGTACAAATTACATTTTCTAGCCCTCAGTGGCCCACCTTGCACATATTTTTTGTGGTAGTTTTGGGTACGTTCTCCTGAGAGATAGATGCCAAAATCTTTTAAAACAAGTGGAAATATTTCTGCCTTTGTTTTGTCTTGGAAAAGCAAAAATTTTATTGTTTTCACAGTGCAAAGAATTTCACAATACTCTTGGAGTCATTATCCCTTCAGTTTCACAGCCTCTCAAGAATCCCAGGTGGATGTTTGACTTACTCTTTTAGCAGTTCATGTCATAGAGGAGGTTTAGACAGCACGGATTCTTAAACCAGTAGAACCCAATATATAGTTTCTATGCCCTCTGGGAAAAAAAAAAATCTCCATTTCACTATTGAAATACCCTTTCCACAATCCAGTCAAATGGGAAGAAGAGTTGAGGTCATGACTTAACTAGTCATCTAAAAGCAAATCCAGAGTCCAGCAGGATACCAGATAGAAAATTATATCTTAGGAAAAAAAATATGAGTTAGATTTTAGCTGAAAATTTTTTAAACTATGCAATTTATGATTTTTGGTTCATAATTAATTTTAAAGACAGCTAATAGTTACACTCAATCCTGGAGTGCTTGAAATTAGTTTAGCATCTGAGGGTGTCTGAGTAATGTATTTTAAGTCCCTGATCTGAAGTCAGATGCCAGGGACTCAGACACCTAATTGACCTAAATGGATGCAAACTAATGCACCTGTATTATTTCACCCTGTGAGAATCTTGCCCTGTAACTTAATGAAGAGTTTTGTCAGACCATAAGCACATAAATGATCATAATGTGCTCTGTAGCAAATTGCTAGGTCTGATCAGCAGAATTTAATAACAATATCTTCTTCTGGGAATAATGACCATAAAATCTAGTTCCTGTGTAGTCTTTTCCAGGGTTACAATTCTTACTAATTCATACCAGGCTAAAAGAACAATTTTCATTTTATATGGCCAGTATCATTTGACACTCCAAGGTCTGTATCCGTATCTCTGTGTGCACATTGCAAAGTCACAGAAACTTGCCAAGTGCAGTAAGTTGAATTCAAATTAAAATAAATTGCTATGGAAGTGCAGCTTTCAGGTTAGATATAAATAGTCCTGTAGCATTATTAATAGATGTTGAGTTGTCTGGTTTTCAGTTTCCCAATTTGCATTTCTCTCAAATGTTGGTAAAATGCAGGGGAAGTGCCCTTTTTGAAAGAATGAGGTCTTTGTTCTGTAAAACTGGGCATTTCTGGGGATAAATGACTGGGGAATAATGCATATGAATCTATCTGTAAGAGTCTGATTCAAAACCTATGAAATTAAGGTTTGCCTACAGATCTGTGTGCTTTTAGGAATTTATTTGCCTATTTAATACTTTTATCATTCAAGACTGAGGTGCAGAGTGGTGACTCAGGCAGGCATTGGAATCTCCTTTTCCTCTTCTTTTCTTTCTTTATATCTTTATACCTTTATATCTGTTGGTCAGGTTCAGTAACATTTTTAATGGGGTAAAATCTTAAGGACATTTTTTTCCCACCAGTCTTGAAGAGCATTATTTAGTGGTTTGAATAAAGTAAAGAGACTTCCATGGGTAGGATAAGATGGGCCCTTGTAGTCTGTGCTGGCCAAGCAGTGTGGACATTCTGGTTGGTCAGTTGGCAGAACCCAATTTGGACTGATCTGCGCAGCAGTTGACAGAAATAAATAGAGTTTTAACAAATCAAAATGTTTTCCTTTCAGTTAATGCCTCCATTTAGCCATAGGTAAGATGCTTTAAGCAGAGACCTTTCTCTCTATTGAAAGGTATGGGTTAGGACCATTCTCTAGGGAATTTTATAAAGCAGCCAATATTTCCTGTGACTAAAGAAATTCCAGTAACTGCAAGTGTTAAAATGTATTCTGTCAAAAGTATCACTGAATGCTTATGGGTCATATACATGTTAATATCATGGTAATGTGGATTAGTACAATAAATTAATTAAAATCCACCAAATCAGAACACTTGGATAAAGAAGATGAGCTGGATGACCTAATATAGCATCCCAGTTTACAAACATTATAAAACATACCTGCATAAACAGCACTGAATGAAAAGGAGTTTTTAAGGATAGAGTGCAATGAGGACTGTAGCTCATGTATCACTGATTATTCATAAACACTTTGAGTCAGCTGATTTTTCACGCATAATGAGTACAACCCTAAACCCTAATAGTCTGAAATTTTAATAAATGCAACCCTTTTTTTTTTTTTTTTTATTTTGCCTAGGACTAGCTTCTCCACAGCTTGTCACTGTATATTTCATTCCTTCTGCCATAACAGGTGTTCCCTCCATGATGACTGTAGGATAGTATAACATTTTATCAGGCTTTTCTTAACCAAGAAATAGGACTTGCTAGTAAAGAGAAAGAACTCAGCATTATCAAACACAACAGAATCCTGAGGTGCTGCTGACCTTCTTGACTCTGGCCCTCCAAAATTACTTGGATAATACCTTAAGCCTTAAAGATCCCATGTTTTCATTTTTCCAGGGATGCAGGGCAATCCTGCAGAATTCTGAGCAGCTGAAAATTCATCAATTTTGTTTGCTCTGATCTCTGATATAGTGTGTTTTCTTTTCCAGTATAGAATAGAATTTGTCTGCTTTTGAATTATCTCCTTCCCCACACCCAAACCCCCTTCTAAAATGCACTCTTGAAAATAACTGTGAACAATTCTAAATAATGATGCTTTATTTACATTTAGTCTCTTTTCAAGTAAATAGGACAATATCAAGATTCTATCTGGTCTGATCATTCAAAGAGCAAAACTACTGCAGTTTGCCATGAAATAAAATGTTTTGGCATCGTTTGGGCCAGTCTGACGATAACTACCATGATCTGCAGCAAGCTACCATTGTGACATATTGCACTGATAGGCAGATAATCAAGCAGTGAAAACATCTGACAATCAAACCTACCTGAAAAATGGCACAAAGGCATTTAGACAACATGTGGGTTTCCTCAAAATCCAAAGGAAAAGAAAGGCATTTCAATCTTGACATGCTTATTTTAGACAGTAAATATTTCTAACACAGTGTTTTTCAAGAAGTTTCTACCAGCACTTGGAAGTACACTGAAAAATTTGATATTCAAATGTTTGCTTCCTATGGGTAAATGGAGCTAGTAATTGAAATGTAAACCTTTTGTCATGTAGAACTTTCCAGGTTTTTAGGCAAGAGGCTGTTCCATTATTCCAGGATAATAACCCTGAGGAGAAAACCACAACAATGTGTCTGAAAATTTGCAAGTTACTTAATGCTCTAAAATGTACCTGGTACTTGAGACTGCCACTGTGTTTCTCAGGGCTGACTTTTCCTCATAAAAATAAGTCTCTGTGAATGGTAGTAGAGTTTAAAACACAATAATGAGTGGAGGGAATGTTAGAGCTTTAGACTTGTAGGACTGGTGCCTTTGTAACAGAATAATGGCATATGAAGGCTTAAGGTTAAGAGAGATCTTTATAGTGTTTTTTCCTGAAATCTGTCCAGGAGTTTTGGCCCCTCACTCCTTGCTGATGATTGTTTCGGCAATTTTTTGAGCAGCTACCAGGCAATTGGATCCATAAACTGCTATTAAATCAGACTCCTAAACAGATGACTCTGATGGTGCCAGGTGGTCTGAATTTATGGAGCCAGCGGAATTACAGCATCCATGACAGTAGCACTTATTCCTGCAGCAAAGGTTCACTCTGTGTTCCCAGCTAACGATAGGTAGATAGATGTTGAGTATCAAGGCATGTCATCATGACTTTGGTATATTTATTCTTCATCTGACTTACCTGTGATATGTATTTATAAGAAAATTATATCAAAACCCCAGTCAGTTTAAAATTACCAGCTTGTTTCCACAAAGGTTGTTTCAGTTTCAAAAAGGAGCTGCCCTTACCTTACCATTTCCAGTCACCTTTTTTCCGCCATTTGGTTCCTCCATATTTTCGATATATCGGACCGTTTCATGACTCAAATTCTAGTTCATTGCAGGGAGGGAAAAGGACATATAACATCAATGTTAGGTCTCACATCTCTAAGCATTCAGTAATTCATATACATTGACAACATATGTGACATTCCACAGAGCAAAGAAGAAGTGGAAAACTCTCATGGAAGTTGGTTAAGAGATCTCAGAGTTATTGAAGGTAGAAAGAAACCTGTGTGAATTGTTTTTCTCAGTCTCTCACTGCCAAATATATTTCTTTTTCAGTAGAAGAAGATGGTTCTAGGGGACTGGAAGAGACCAAATAAGACGATCAAGGGAGATATTAATTGCAGAGATCTGTAGAAAAGAGTGCAAGAGTTGGGAGCAAATGGACAGGTAAGTCTGAGAAAGATGCAGCAATAACACGTCCTGATTTATGACTTTTGTGCCTAAACTTAGAAATTATTTACAGTACTAAAGACACAAATAAAAAATAAACATGTCAACAACAAAAAAAAAAAAGGTAGAGTAAGTCTGGGGACACTGTACAGAATTAATGCTTTTTCCTGGTCCCCATTATGTCTTCCAAAATAGAGCCAATAATTTTCTATTTTCTCTGAAAGGCAAAGATAGTCCCTGCACTTTTTAACAAGACCATCTTTCTTCCTGTTCCCTTTTCCTGCTGTCCTATGAATGGGAGGTATGGGCCAGCTGTGAGATACACAATGTTCTGAATTTAGGGAAAAAATGATACAGCAATTCACAGAGATTTTGTGAAAGGTGCATTGAAATCCTGCAGTTTCCTTACTGCAGCTCTAAAACCAATTAGCATTAACTTTTAGATCCTGAATATCTGCTGTTCTAGAAGACTGAACTACAACTATACTTTCTGGGAATGTTGTTTTTCTTCCAGTAGATCAATTTCATTAAGCCATCACAGTGTTTTTATGACTTGAAATCTTAAGTGCAGACAGTACAGGCACCCTGTACAAAGCAAACCAGGCACTTGGTCTCACCGGGGGATCGGCTGGATCACAGGTCTCAGCTACTCAAAATGACGTGGCAGTAACATAAAGTTCCTGCTCTCCGTCGATGTTTGTGTGTTCTGATAACAAGCAAAGCCTCAGAGCAGTTTGCAAGCACTGAAAAAGGAGGGTAATGCAGGTAGGGAGAAAGGGCAAAGGAAAGCTATTCCTGCAATAATCACTGCAGCTGGCAGTTTTCCAGGCAATGCCTGTTCTCTTGGCGTTTGACATGGGGCTTCTCTGACAGCCAGACCCCACAGCACAGATACACAGGCACCTGGATTCTTCCATGGCAACTCCCAGGACTTTGTGTCCAGTCTTTAACAATGAGACCAGAGTCAGGTACACGGGGGAAGGCAGCGGTCCCCAGGTCACATTCAAGAACTTTGAATGATGGTGTATTAAAATGTAAGCAGCTATCATAGCATTTTTAATCTGTTTAATGTGTAGTCAGTATTTCCTCCTGCTGCTGCACAACTACTGATTCTGCAGCGGTGCCAAACCAGCATGGCTGTCCTTTGGATGTAGTGACTTATCTTCAAAATACAGAGAGAAATCTCTCTCAGACATGCAGTGCTTTAGAAAACTAAATTCTGCTGCCCGCAGTTATAGCTGAACCTTTTTAGTTGCTATGTCAGTTCTGCCAACCTCTTGACTTTAATAACTGCTGCTTGCACCCCTCAAAATATGAGGAGACCATGTTAACAATTAATTTTTTTTCCCCCAATATTAAAACTTTCCCAAAGTCTGTAAGTGAACAAAAGAGTTGTTTACAGACAGATTCTGCACTGAACAATTGTTTGTAAACGTCTTCCAAAGAATCTCACAGCACATCATTTACTCAGCTAGAATATTTTGGGTTTGTCCAAGACCATGCACTGATATGTGGAGTAAACCTGCTAGTAACAGTATGTATGTTGGACTAGGGTATACAGAAGGTAAGACCAGCCCTTTTTCATTTGAATAATTCTTACATCCTGGATTAGGCTTCTTAGAGGTGATGCATCCTGTCTAAGTTGTGACAGACATATAAATTACAGTCATCTTGATGCTGTTTCAGACAGACTGCTGTCTGGATTGGATCTAAACTCAAAGGAAACTCAGATGAAGAGGAATCCTGCATCCAAGCAGCACGTGGGAAATGTGGGCCAAGGTCCCTGTTCCAGCAAAGTAAATGTTAATAAATAAATCCGTTCCTTCACTGTGTCTGTATTTCCTTATTTGTAAAGCTAGGATTTCTCCTGTGGAATGGTTTGAGATCCAGACATGATTCAAGGTGTTTATACTGAGGTAATTAACTTTTATTAGCTTTAATTATAACTGCTCTGGATTGCTTGTCCAAAGAGCAGGAACTGAGTGATATTTGGCCTGTTATTTTGTATATCTTGAACAGATGTGATATTTATCTACTATTGCATGAGCAATTAAGGTTGAAACAGTTGTCAAATAATGGTTGTGATAATTTTCAATATCTGTGTCTGCCTTCCAAAATTTTGGTGAAAAATAAGTCAAAGTGTATTTGCATGAACTCTAATCAAAAGCTTTGCTTAGAATTTATGGTACTTTTCTATGACTTATATTTATTTCAAAATCTTTAAATAATATTCATGCCATTAGGAATTACAAAGGTAATGGACATCAGTATTATTTAAATTGTTGTATTTTCCTCTGCTGTGTCTCAGTGGGAATGTTGAGTGCCACACAAGAGCTATAATTGAGAAATCCCTTGCTCTCTGTGACTCTGATTGCTACTATAATTGGAATAATTTGCATTTTTATGAAGATACTATGCTGTCTTCAGGCATCCATGACTGTGCTTGATGTTTTGAAGATCATTTAGAAAGACACACAGAGATTATTTGCTTTTAGTAGAATGACTTTTTACTTGCAAGCAAAACCAAATTATTTGGGTCAAAAGAAAAAAAAGGGGTCATAAGTGTCTGAAGAAGGAGCTGTTGGTAAACAATATGTCCAGAAAATGATTTCTTCTCAAATGCCTGCAAGGACACTACTAAAAACTTAGAAGCTTCCATACCAATAGGTCACTTCATTTCTCCATTCTCTTTGTAAATGCCTATTAAAGAACTTGTGGATTTTTTCACTTTGGAAGCCTGAGGCTCTGACCATGTGGCCTCTGGCTGGTTCAAATACCTGCTCAGTCTCTGGCACACTACAACTGTCATTCTCTGTTGTCAAAACCCCCCATTTTTTTAAGGAAACAGATTGAAACAATACAGCTGAGGCTTTGGCACCCTTTTCACCCCACCTAATTAACAGTGAGCAATATTTTGTTCTGCATTTAGACTGTGTTGAAAAGGGAGTAATTAAACTTAAGAAACTTTTATCATTTTCTGTGACTAAGTGCTTAAATATGATTCTCCATTGCTCTGCAATCATATGGACACATGCAGAGGAAATGCATGTGTAAATGGAAATTACACACCTCTGACTAAGGTTCAGCAGAGCTTAATGGCAAATGCTTTTACAGGATTTTTCAACTCTATAACTGAGGGAATTTACCACCTCAGAGCCTGTGAAGTACCAGAGTCAAAACAGCCAACGGAGATCAGCTGGCGCTTATCTGTTTTCTTTAAAGCTAACATTAGAGACCTAAAAAATCCCAGCTATTCCATGTGATGAGATTCTTGTGCATAACCCTACTAATTTTGTGTCCTTCTCTTTTTCTGCACAGAAGAAAAAACCTAAGACCTTGCCCACGTAGAAAGAATTCTAATACTGACTCAGGACATCCTAAATGAAACAACTGGTGTCCCAAATGAAGGTCTTAATATAGCTTTGAACATGCTAATATGTGGATTAGGTGTATAGACTACAGAGAATTAGTTTATTTAACTGCAGTGTCCAAATGCAATGTCCATTTCAAGCTTTGGCTGCATCAGTTGCATAATTGTGAATCAACAATATTCACTATCTTTACCTCTACTCAGAGGCACTCCAAATCATAATTAATAGAAATTCATGTCTGAATTTAAGGTACCAAGCATTTTCAGCACTAAAGGCTCTAATACAACTAATTTCTGAGCAACTCTAACCAAGCACATTGGTTCATCTGTAGTGGAGAAATCTTCAGGCACATCACGGACTAAATGACACTTTTTTCCTTTTCCCCACTAATTTTATTACATTGTTCTTCATGCCCTGTATAATTAAAATTCTGTCATCATCTCCATTATGAACCTCTATTTTTGCTGGTTTATAACTTTGTCCATAATTTGCTCTGAAAGGAAGGCTGTGGTATGGGATTTTGTCACAATCAGGGGTCCTTCTTACACTGACTAAAAATAAATGCTAAGATTTTCAAAAGTGATTATTCAACTGCACCCTTCTGGTTTTGTCTGGTAGAAGGGTTATGAATCTGCAAGGTGTTTCTGCAAAACATGCCTCTTTGGAGACCCATTTAAAAAATGTTGCTCCTGCCTAATGAACAGAATAAGTTTGTTCCCTTTTTTTTTGAAACAAAAGAGGCACAGAAATACAGTATTTGGTGTCAGATGCTCACTGCAATGTTCTGATACAAATTACCCTTCTCTTTCCAGATGGAATGTGCCGTCATTGGCTTCTTTTCTTTTATTTAAAAGCAAGCAAAATGTCTGAGGAAAAATATATAGCAGGACAGGCATAGCACATAATTTGAATATGAAATACTAGTGTTTCACTTCTTCTGTACATATAGATACACAGATTAAAGACTTCCTCAATGAATACTGACATGGACTGATAGAAATGTTACAAAGATGCAGTCTGACTATTTTATGATTGTTTCTTGCACAACTACTGATTTTGTAATGGCATATTGTGAAGCCTTATAATGATTTGATAGAATTGCAGTTAGTCCTTCGAGGCCTGTTTTTTGCGTTCTTCTTTGGCAATGAAATCTGAAACTATTATGCAAAGGACACAATCTACTGTCTCTCATTATCATGACTAAGCTAGAAAGTGTCCATTGTTTTGTAGACCATCATATTTTAAAATGCTTCTGGTTTTCTGTTAGTGTATTTATCCTCCCATACCTCAGTAACTCTAAATGGTGCCATTCTTTTATATCACAGCTCCAAGTCATCCCTTTTCTAAAAGGAATTGAACGAGATTCAAGAAAATGGTATTCCTGTTCTTCAGAGAGATTGAGAGGGTGAGTTCAACTTACACCTTTCTGTAAACCCACTCAGTTTCTTTACTATCCTTCAGCCTCAAATCAGAAGTTTTCCTAAAATCTGGGCCACAGTGGATCATGAGTGATTACTGTGGCTGTAAGTACTTTATGTGAAGGTAACAATGGAGAAAATAGTGAGTATTGTGAGGAAAAGATGGAGACATAGGAGGAAGGCAAAGGGAACCTGTCTCATTCTCTAGTGCCTGTATTTGAGAGGGGGAAATTCATGTCTATTTGGATGTTCTCACTGCACTGCCTACTCCTGACATGGGCTGCTTTGCTGCATAGTATGAAGTGTTGCAAGAGGAATAGATACATGAGGCAAAGATGTACCAGTTAAGGAGAGGCATATTTAGAAAAGAACTTTATGCTGTTAATTCAACTGAGCACTTGAGGATGTGTCTGGGTCACCCAGTTCTGAGAGGTGGGTACATATGCGTCCAACATTTGGCACATATTTTCCTGGATATGTGGAGCATTTTTACAAGGTTTTTGAGCATTTATGGCTTAAGAACTGTTTAAATGCTTTTTTGCGTTGTCACTGAAGTGAAAAAGCAGTCACAGAGAAACTGTGAATTAAAATACCTGCCTGGTCCAAGTGGAGTCCTTGAGCTCTCAATCCTGTGTTGAACTGGGGTGTGCACTGTCCATCCAATCCATCCAATGTGCAACTGGACTCTGACAGCAGGGAAAGGCTCACAGAGAGGTCATCTTAATAGGGGACACTTGAGAGCAGGAGGACACTGTTTTGTTGCCTGGCAGAAGAGGGGTGGCTGGTTCAGAGGGATGGAGCAGCACCTACAAAGAGGTTTAAGGTTAGGTGCATTTGGTCACCTGCCTGTGACTGCCATTCCATATGGATCCTAAACATTGTTGGCATTGATTTATGTCTACAACTGCTGCAGGCGAGAAAGTCTCAGGCACATTCTTAGCAGAAACATAAAAATGCTGACATCTTTCTTTCTTTCTTGACTGCTCTATACGTTATGTTGCTAATAGATGCCTCTCTTGAATTTCAGACAGTAAAATTAATTACCACAATTTCTCTTTAGCCGCTCCCCCTTCCCTTCTGATGGCTTCTGAGTCTCTTTGAATGAAGGCTTGGCAGCATAACTAGACCTGCATAAATCACATCAGCCCCTGTGTCTGTGTGTGGAACAACAGCACATGCAGGTCTCCTACGCACAAGAGAGGATTAAGAACAGATTAAGCACATTGATTCTGCTATTGCCCCAGTGTGTGCTTCATCTGACTATTCCTCTATACACTTGGCACATTTGTGATTAAAGTCTGTGTAACAGATGAACATATTGCAAGCAGATAGTAAGCAAGCAGCTACTAGAATTAGTTTGAATTACCTCTCTTGCTTCCAAAAAAAAAAAAAAAAAAAAAAAAAAAAAAAAAAAAAAAGTCCCCTCAAAACCAGATCTTTTATCATGAATTCTAGAAGCAATCAGAGGTATTTCTAAATATGTCTTCCCAAACAAGGACTTTAAAGGAAAGAGTCCTTGTAAGAAGCCCAGAGAATACTGAATGAGAAAGGGAAATAATTCCATCTGGGACTTAACTTTGGTAATCAAAGGCAAGTCCTCCAATGAGTTTCTTCTCCAAGATTTTCAGTTTGTGGGAGTTGAGGGAGCTCAGTATCTCACAGGATGTTCCAAAATGGTCAGGATTAGCCCTCTGGGTCTTGGATGAGTGATTGCATTTCCTATTATTGAAGGAAGATGGTCTAGAACTACAAAATTTGAATTTTCTTTGTTTTCACTCCTACATTGAAGAGACAATACTAACATTTTCCTTGTATGTACATCATCAGCTTGAAAATTTGTCCTTAGGTAGTGAGCTGGCCTAAATTCTGGATCCTAACAATGCTCTGGATAATGGTAAAACTAAATTTTCATTTCACTGCTTATCCTCCAGTATTATCCTGACATTATCAACAGCATGCCTTTCTGGCATGTAGGTTAACTGCATTCTGGCTCCATTTATAAAACTGAGTGGTGGGTGAAGAAGGTCTTTATTCCTCTCTATTCAGCACTGGGGAGCCTCCATCTAATACAGTGCCTGGTTTGGGGCTTCCCAGCACAACAAATACATTGGTCAAGTAGAAAGGGTCCAGTAAGGGCCACTCAGTGTCTGAGGAATGCAGCATGTAATGAATAAGGGTAGTTTGAAAAGGCTGGGCTTGTTCAGCTCATCCGCTGATTTCAGCTGCCTTATGAGTAGTTACAGGGAAGTTGAAACCAGAATGTTCTTAGAGATACACAGTGAAAGGACAGGAAACAGCAGTCACAGGTTGCAATTCTTATGCAGCAGGGAAATACAGCTCCTAGAGAGGCTGTGCATTCCCCATCCCAGGAGAATTTCACATGTGAGTGGTTTAAGGTCATCAGCAGCCCTCCTTCATTTTACCTTGAATCAAACTTCAGTTTCCTTTGTTTTGAATTGTTGGACCAGATGACCACCAAATATCACTTTTTACCCAAATTATTTTGTGATCTACTTGTGTACAAAGCTTTTGGTCTCATTTACAGTCAGTGAGCCAAAATTGTGGCCTTTTAATTATAGCAATATTAAAAGGGGGGGGGGGGGGGGGACG